>OX465256.1:19114707-19464453 GCA_949987775.1 Aproaerema taeniolella
GGTACAATAAACCATCTTCTGGGGAGGTTTATGATAGCATGTGCTTAACGCGTAAAATATTTAAGAGTCGGCTTAGATGGTGTGTAAAGCATGAAACACAAATTAAGCTTGATATTATAGCATCTCATAGGGCTAACAAAGACTTCAAAAAGTTTTGGAAAGCCACAAAAAAGCTGGATGTAAGGCCGGGCCTGCCGGTAAGTGTTGAGGGTATAAGCCGTCCAGGGGAGATTGCAAACTTATTCGTTGACCATTTTAGCGTGCAGTCTCCCCTGGGCCCGCCCAGGCTGCCGGTGGTCGACGCGGAGGCCGCTCGTGATACCGATCTTGTTCGCTTTAGTGCTAAGCAAGTAGCGAGTATAATTAAGAATATGACAAGAGGAAAATCCCCGGGTCACGATGGCCTCAGCGTCGAGCACCTGCAGAACGCCGGTGTACACCTCCCGCGCGTGCTGAGCATGTTTTACTCTTTGTGCATGAGTCACTCGCATCTTCCCCTCGCACTCATGCGTACCATTGTCGTGCCTATAGTAAAGAATAAAACAGGCGATGCAGCAGATAAGAGTAACTATCGTCCCATCTCACTGGCCACCATCTTGGCCAAGGTACTCGACAGCCTGCTGGACCGTGTGCTAGAAAAGCACTTAAATCTGCATGACGCGCAGTTCGGATTCCGATCCGGACTGTCCACGGAAAGCGCCATATTAAGCTTAAAGCACACTGTCCAATATTATACCGAGCGTCGAACGCCAGTGTATGCAGCGTTTCTTGATCTGTCAAAGGCGTTCGACCTCGTATCGTACGACGTGCTTTGGACCAAGATGCAGGAAAGAGGCGTACCTTTGGAGTTACTGGGTATTCTACAGCACTGGTACCTCAATCAGGTGAACCTTGTGAGATGGGCAGATGAGCTTTCGAAACCATACAGGTTGGAGTGCGGGGTGAGGCAGGGGGGAATAACCTCGCCCAAGCTCTTCAACCTGTATGTTAACGACCTGATTGTTGAGCTCAGTAGCAAAAGAGTGGGATGTCGCATTGATGATATAAGTATCAATAATATCAGCTATGCTGATGATATGGTGCTACTGAGCCCAACAATCAGGGCTCTTAGGGAGCTGCTTCACGCGTGTGAGGTGTACGCGCGAACACACGGCTTAGCGTACAACGCTAGAAAGAGTGTTTTCATGGTGTTTGGGGTCGTCGGGGGTAGATGCCTCGATACGGTGCCCGCGGTAAAACTGAATGGCTACCAGCTGGAACGAGTGTGGGAGTTCAAGTATCTGGGGCATCTTGTCACCGACGACCTCAAGGACCATGCGGACATTGAAAGGGAACGTAGGGCGCTGGCGGTCAGATGCAACATGTTGGCCCGCAGGTTTGCACGATGTAGTGAAAAGGTTAAAATAAGCCTGTTTAAAGCTTACTGCCAGGTTTTCTACACGTGCAGCCTGTGGACCAACTTTACGCAAAAGACCATTAGCGCCCTGCGAGTTCAATATAATAATGGATTCAGGATATTGATGGGGCTGCCCCGCTTCTGCAGCGCATCAGGCATGTTCGCGGACGCACGCACAGATGATTTCTATGCGATTGTGCGGAAGCGAGCTGCCTCGTTGCTCTGCAGGGTGCGGGCCAGCTCCAACTCCATCCTGAGTACCGTGGTGGCGAGGTGTGACTCGGATATCATGCGCCACCTCACTAGAGTGTTGGTTGCATGAGGTATTGTGTATGTATAATTATTATTATTATTTATTTCAATGTATTTAATTTCTATTATTATTACTATTTTTTTTTTTTTGACATTTGTAAAATACTAACATAGGTTAAGTTTTACTAACACATAATGAGCCCCTGTAGCTTAAATAAATAAAATAAATTAAATTAAATTAAATTTATCGGCGGACTTTTTTTTGCGCTATCTGTCTGCGCGTGCGCGTACGCTTTGCTTCACCTTGACCTAACACAAACACAATAAGAAGAATGCTAAGCGCGCGTCAATCTATTGTACAGTCAACCGCTCGTTAAGCTTAACTCAACGTTATTCTATTGAAACTAAGTGAGACTTTCAGCTCGAGCACTATGTGCTCGGACGCGGAATGTGCTGCGGTCTAATGTCAAACGGATAAAACGCATTGACAACCGGTTTGGTCAAGTGGTAGTGACGCTGCCTCTTGATCGGCGGGTCCTGGCGTCGATTCCCAGTCGGGGCAAAAATTTGTATAAAAAGCAGATGTTTGTCTCGGGTCATGGGTGTTTGTGTCTGTCTTTGTGTGTTCCAAGGGACCCACGACACAAGGGAAAACCTTAATGTGGACCTTTGAATGTAAAAAAAATAATAAAAAAAAATAAAAAATAAAATAAATAAATAAACTAATAATCAAAGTGAATAGTTTTACCGTCAGCCGAGTGGCGCGCCGCGCGAGTTTGTCGCGCATCATGCTTAAACAGTTGATGTGGTTCATCTTCTTTACATACATATATTGGGTATCACAGCGGTGATAGCCCAGTTGGTAATGAGCCAGACTTGCAATCTGGCTCATTACCAACTGGGCTATCACCGCTGTGATACCCAATATATGTCTGTACTATATATGTCAATATATGTCTGTATAATTAGTCTGTACTAATATTATAAAGAGGAAAGATTTGATTGTTTGTTTGCATTGAATAGGCTCCGAAACTACTGGACCGATTTGAAAAATCCTTTCACCATTAGAATGCTACATTATCCCTGAGTAACATAGGCTACATAATTTTCCGAAATTCCTACGGGAACGAAGTCCCGAGCGGAATGGGCCGCCTGCATGAAATTAGGTTATGGTTTTTAGGTTCGGTTAGGTTGCATTAAAAAAAAGTCTGTCAATATGAAAAAGAATGGGACAGTTTACAAAGTGCCGAGAGTTTATAATCTTACTCAGTCAAATTACAATATTACGGGTTGGACAATGTTACGGTGACATATGCAAAGTTTTGTAACCGCAAAAAAAAAACACTTTAGTGTCGTGAGTATGAAATAAACAATGAATGTCTTATTTATCTTTTAGGTGCATAATTAATCTAATTTTCTGATAAATCTCTGTCTATTGAAGCTTGAATCATGAGAATGGGAGAGCGGTTTTTGCTGAAAGAAATAATTAAAGAATTTTATAGTTATGTTTCCAAATGGAGTAGTGTGAAAGGAAATCTTTGACTCAATGATTTCATGATTTTTTTAAATATTTTGAAGTGAAAACTTTTTAGCGGCGTTGTGCACTTTTTGGATAGGTGAAAAAAGTTAAACTCGCGTCAGGGTCACGTGACGCTGATCGAAAATTCGTAAGACGTAGGGTGAAGTGAAAACTTCTTAGACCGCAAGGAAGTAATGTATGTTCAAGTTTTCAATTCTGCCGGCTCCCGGAATGCAAACCGTTTTTTTTTTTATTATAAGATGGATTAACTCTTGACCTCAATCTTGACCAAGGTCATAGATGAGGTCGACAATGGAGCGAGTAAACCCAGAAAATGCTACTGGTACTCCCACGCACTGACGGAACAACAAGCTGTTCGGCGTCGGACTTCGGTAGGAGGGTGGTCGCGAACCAGACGGCCCTTCACAAAGCCTACCACAGTACCACACCGCATGAGACCATAGGACGCCGCCTCAGATTCAGAATAAATTGAGGTGTCGTTGCCTGGGGTAGATTAATAGGAGGTAGGTCTCATTTGTGTTTCCTTAGTCGCCTCTTACGACACCCATGGAAAGGAATGGGGTGGTGTTATTCTCAACCGATTTCCACATGGCGGAAAGAGTTTGATGAATATCTTTAATCAGGTAATTGTCGTCGGGCATATTATGTAATCCATTATTAATTATTCATTGATTTAAGCAGCAATCTACAGGGCTTAAGGTATCTCTCTTCCAACCTCTCGGGTGGTTAATCAGTCCATGAAACTGAACAACTTTCCCAAGGTAAATAGGTCAAAATACGAAAAAAAAAATTTTGAGTTCCCAAACAAACTTCATCAGCATATAGCGCATTTTGTATGGGAGATAAACATTTTTTTTTTCGTATTTTGACCTTTGTTCCTTGGGGAAGTTGTTCAGTTTCATGGACTGATTAACCACCCGAGAGGTTGAAAGAGAGATACCTAAAGCCCTGTATATGAGGTCTTGTAACACGCCATACATCGCAACGCGCAAGATACAGCTCGGAACATCGCGCCGCCGCTATAGTTCCCTCGCGCCGCCGCTATAGTTCCCTCGCGCCGCCGCTAGATGGCACTTTGCCACCTGACTACATTTTTCTACATCGCGGTATTGAGATTTTTGCGCAGAACTATATAAGAGTTCGAACAATTGTCTGCTTATGAAAAATTAATTTTTTCTCGTTTTGTATAATTTTTGAGTCGCGTTCCCGCAGTCGTACTGACTGCGCGGACGTGATTATTTATTTCGCTTGCTTACGTTTTTAGGGTTCCGTAGTAATCTACGAACCCTTATAGTTTCGCCATGTCCGTCTGTCCGTCTGTCCGCGGGTTTCCTAAGAAACCCTTGGTACTACAGAGCTGAAACTTGGCATGATTATACATATGAATCACGCCGACAGAACTGTAGAGTAAAATCTTAGAAAAAAAATTTTTTTCGGGTGTCTCCCATAGACGTGAAAGGGCGATGAATTTTTTTTTCTCGCCAATATTTTTGAGTGGGGTGTCATAGGATAGCATATTAAAAGATAGAAGGGGTTTACTAAGAACGTTTTTCGATTCAGCACTCCGTTTGCGAAATATAAATTTTTAAAGTGAAAATTTTTGTCAAACACAAGTGTCCCCCCCCTCTACCTGCTAAACGGTTGTTTCTAAAAATGTGGAAAAATTCACGTTGGTAGAATATATAACGAAATTAAAAGGAAAACTATCACACATAACTTGGTCCTTTAAGTTTGCGAGTAATAGTCGACCAAGTGCCAAACACTGTTGGGATTAATAAGAATATATTTACTGATATAAGATTCTTGGTACTACAGAGCTGAAATTTGGCATGGTCATAGATATTGATTGCTCCAACAAATCTAAAATATAAAATTTTGGAAAAAACATTTTTGCGGGTGTTTCCATACACGTGAAAGGGCGATGGATTTTTTTTTCTCGCCGATACCATCGAATTGAATGTCATAGGATAGATTTTTAAAATATAGAAGGGGTTTACTAAGAACGTTTTTCGATTCAGCACTCCGTTTGAGAAAAAAAAAATTAAAGTGAAATTTTTTGTTAAAAACAAGTTTCCGAGGGGGACACTACCAGCTAAACGGTTGTTTCTAAAAATGTTAAAAAATTCACGGTTATAGAATATACAACGACATTAAAAGAAAAACTATCACACATAAGTTGGCCCTTCAAGTTTGCGAGTAATAGTCGACCTAACGTTTTTGGGATTAATAAGAATATGTTTACAAGGTTCCACGCTAAAAGTGAGGGGAGGTCGAAAGCCAAACTGTAACATATTGACATTTTAGGTGTCGTTAAATAGTTTTTTGGGGGTGTTAATTACGAAAATGACATCAAAATTATTTTAACAGTAGGTTGATATTATTTCTAACAGTAATATTGGCGTAAAAAAAAACTAAAAAAAATTCGCGCTCGCTCCGCTCGCGAATTTTATACTTACATTCGGTTGTATTTAGACCAAAACAAAAATTATTTCCGAAATTACAAACTCTTTAATAATACATTTATTTTTAGGGTTCCATAGTAATCTACGAACCCTTATAGTTTCGCCATGTCCGTCTGTCCGCAGGTTTCCTAAGAAACCCTTGGTAGCACAGAGCTGAAATTTGGCAAGATCATACATATAAATTACTCCAACAGAACTGTAGATTTTTTTTTCGGGTTTCTCCCATAGATGTGAAAGGGTGATGAATTTTTTTTTTCTCGCCAATATCATAAAATGGGGTGTCATAGGACAGCTTTTTAAAAGAAAGAAGGGGTTTACTACAAACGTTTTTCGATTCAGCGATCTGTTTAGGAAACATTAATTTTTATAACTAAAAAAAATGTGGAATATTTCACGAGGGTAGCATTTACGACGAAGTGTACCCTAATCCAAAATGGTTGACATACAAGGATCCAAGCTAAAAGTGAGGCGAGCCGAAAGCCAAGCTGTAACATATTGACATTTCAGGTGTCGTTTAATAGGTTTTTGTGAGTGCTAATTACGAAAACGACATTAAAAATATACACCTGCTTAGCTTGATATTATTATATTATTCCTTACAATAAAATTGTCGCAAAAAAAAAATATATAAATATATATATATTAAAAAAATATAAAAAAAATTCGCGCTCACTTCGCTCGCGCATTAAACACTTCCGTTCTGTTATATTTAGGCCAAACTTTTTAATAGGTACATTTCTTTATGATACTAAGAATAGTTTTTGGGGATTTTAACATCAACTATGACAATATGCTTGTAGAATTAAGAAGCCAGCTGCATATTTGAACCATGCTGCTACGGAACCCTACAATGCGCGTGGCCCGACACGCTCTTGGCCGGTTTTTTTCTAAATTATTCCGATAGATCGATAGCTAAAATCAGGCACAACTGAAGATGATCGACTATCGAATAACGATACTATCGATAGTTTCGCGTCTAAATAGTCGATACTATCGACGCGTTCTGATAGTATCGCTTTAGTAACTATCGACGTATTTTAGACTGAGAAAAAAGCAGCGCGGCAATTGGTCGGTAATGTAGGGACAAATCTACTACAGCTGTTTATGTTGAAAGAGCTTACGGACGACCAACGCTATGGAAGAATACGAAACACAACCTGTTTATTACCGAAGACGATGCGGATATGCAGAGATCATATCTAATGATCTCCGCAGTATAGTTCTGCGAGTACCAAACCGTCTCGTGCTCATAATACAAGACTTTCTTTCTTGTCGAAGCTTTCGTTACCGCATCTAAGGGTACTTCTCGTTCTTCTACCCTGTCAGAGCCGGAGTCCCGTAGAGCTGGGCTCCGCTGGAGGCTGGACTTTGTTTAGCCGTATGATAATCGGTTGAGAATACCCCATTTCTTTCCGTGGGTGTCGTGAGAGGCGACTAAGGAAACACAAATGAGAAGTGCCTCTTATTAATCCACCCCAGGCACCAATTTGAAACCTCAATTTGTTCTGAATCTGAGGTGGTGTCCTATGGTCTCATGCGGTGTGGTAGGCTTTGTGAAAGAACAGTTTGCACTTGGGCGTCACCTTTGACAAGGGTGGCAAATAGACAGTAAAACATTTCATGAAATCTTGACCATTTCATGAAGTACCCGCGCGTTTAGTTTCCTATATCGAGAGACAATTTATATCTGCTTAAACCACATGTTAGCGTCATTGTTCCGTATAGGCTTTTCTTATGTTAAATATACCTTTGCTATATATTATTATCCCATTCATATAAAGGTTTAGGTAATTGGATTAATTTAAAATCACCAAGGAGTTTGTATTACGTTTGCAAATCTGGCTGTAAAGACTGTTTGATTTAAATATAGAATCTGTTTAAACTTTCGAATGACAGATGACAAAACAAAAGACAAACGGGCAATAATGGAGGAATCGTGCAATGTTGATTTTGAAAACATTAAAGATAAAATGTGTTTTAATAAACTTTAAGTAAAAGTGAGCCAAGCGATTGAGTTTAAATGTTTGAATTTCCACTTCTGACTTTACTCATAATTGGCCAATAGACAGTGAAACATGTCATGAAATGCGACCATTTCATAAAATTCTCGAACATTTCATAAAATGAAATGGAATCATGTTTATTACTTAAGTTAAATCTATGATACAATGACAAAATTAACAGTTAAAAGTAAGAACTAGATTAACCTAAGCAAAAGGACCCAAGCTCAGCATTGAGCTGTACAAAAAACTGTTCAGCTTGACCCTGTTTGACCGGTCGGCCACTGCAGTTAATTAATAATCTAAGTATATAAAAGGAGAAACTGACTGACTGACTGACTGACATATCAACGCACAGCCTAAACGGCTATACGTAGGCACTTGAAATTTAGAAGGGACTTAGCTTAGGTACCGTAGAGGTGCACTAAGAAAATAATTCCCGAAATTCCCACGGGAACGGGAATTAGCGGGAAAATCCTTTTGTATGAATAATCTAAACCGCTTAAGTTAGACGCTTGAAATTTGGCATGCAGGTACCTTAGTAAACTTAAAGCTTAGATGCAACAGGATATTGCAAAATTCCCATGGGAACGGGAGTTAGCGGGAAAAAACTTTTGTATGTAAAAATCTAAATCACGTAAGATAGATGTTTTCAATCTGTGTACTCTGTACAAAAAAAATTAACACGCAAACGAAGTTGCGGGCATCAGCTAGTACTAAACAAAAGAGAAAACAATAATAATACAACTTTACGCTTCTTAAACTTAAGTGAAACAAAAGTAACATTACTCAAAAAAAAAATTACAAAAAATTATCAAATTAATATCAGACTTAATAATTTATCTACATTCATCCAGTCAGTCAATAATAAAAAACTAAAGTAACGCAGTGTATAAGTATTTAGATTGGTGTATATGTGTGTGTGTGAATGAGTGTGTCTTTTCTTAACTGATACGAGTATAAAGGTGAAATTTTACCAGTAGTAGTCAAATCTGCCGCATCCACCTTTTGGTTGCCTTTGTATTTCCATGAAAATAGTACTAATTAATTTTTTGAGTAACGGTAACGACATCCTTAGGTTCCCGTGCCGGCGGCGGCAAATCATTCCATATTTTGGATGCCGCAAATTTGAAACAACCACGGAAGTTAACCGTCCTGTATTTCGGGACAACAAGACATGTTTCTCTTTGCTTTCTCAACGTATGCATCCTTCGATCCCTAACCTAGGCCAATTTTTCAAATAAGTACCCTGGCTTCTCGAACTTTACCAAATTCCGATCATAACGGCTAGATGTAGGTGTCTTCCTCTTCGTTACATCAACGAAGAGGGTCTAGATGTAGACCCTCTTTGTTGATGTAAGGTGAGATATGAGCCCTCCTCGGTATGTTATAACAAAAACGCATACATGCGTTTTGGACTCGTTGGATCGCTCTTTAGGTTTGGTCTAGTAGCCTGGGGCCGTAAACCGTATCACAATAGTTATAACTCTAATTATTAAAAAAACAAAATACCCGACTGCACACTAAAATAAAATGTATCCTATGACACTCCCGTAATCAAGACAAATCTAACGATACCTCATACATCAAAATCCATCAAGCCGTTTAGGCTACAGGAGGTCACAAAGGAACAGACATACATACATACTTACATACACTCGAAAAACATTACCCTCCTTCTTTGGCAGTCGGGTAAAAATGTGATAGAATTAGTGCTTCAGTAAAAATCACTCTAACATTTTCTGCTAGATGTTTTCTGTTCTGATGTTATACAAAGATTTTAATTTGTAAAAGGCGTTAATTTGTAAAATACACTCCATTTTGCAATAAAAATCAATCATAACAACGTAAAACACGAAAACCAGCAGTGTACATCGCACTCCGATAGCACAAAGTAGGTAAATAATGAAACCTCCTTAACATGACGTTTCCGGGAAAAAATAATTACTTACAGCTGATGATAGTTATGGGTAGATTCCACCATTTAAGTATTTGCTAAGCTGTCCTTTACACCCTGTATATTCACAAAGAATCCACATACAACAACCTAAAGGGTTATAAAGTTGTGTAGTTAGAACTATCAATCGACCACAAGAATGTTGCGCTTGCGCATAAGGGCGCAGCATGTCATTTGTGTCATCACAATCCATCAAGTGAGGTCAGACATGCCTCTAAAATTTGCATTCTATTATTGTAACTACTTATTGTATGTGTAGTGAAATTGGGGCCATTTATTTACAAAGCTAAAGTTTCAAGTATGATTTAGGAAGATGCTAAAACATTAGGTGACCTCAACGCGCGCCATTTAGGGCAAACTCTTAATGGATGGCGTTACAATGAATTTGCAACGCTCTACACACAATATGGTGAAAAATTCATGGAGGGCATAATGCGGTATCAAAGTTTTCACAAAAACATCATCTGTCGGGTGATTTCTCGTTTTGGCGGGTAAATAATGATTTAATATATCATGGCTTCTAAACCATTTAACCCAGCAGTGGTACAAGTAATTCTGCTCTGTCACATGCTCCCCTTTTCATTTTTAACCAACTTCAAAAAAGGAGGAGGTTCTATGTTCGACTGTATTTTTTTAAAATGTATGTTCACCGATTTCGCCGCCAATTATGGACCGATTTTCAAAATTATTTTTTGTTCATAAGAGTATACTCCAGAGGTGGTCTTATATAAATTTTATCGAAAATGATTCAGCGCTTTTAAAAAAAACAACAAAGACAAAAAATACTACAAACCAGAACATCATCTAAATAAATGAGTGACATTTTCGTTTGTGGTTATCTGCTAATAGGCATTGTAGTCTGCAAAAAATACTAGTTATCTACTTTTTGCGAACTGTTGTTGGAATTGGAGTCGGTGACTCATACGTTTTTAACGTGGAAAATTATCAAATACCCTTTCAAGAAAATGCTTACCAATTATTTGAATAAGTAAGTGTGTTTGTTTATTTGTTTGTTCTTCACGTAACGGAGCGACGGATCGATCGCAATAGTTTTTGGCACAAGAATAGTTGGATTGCTAGAGATTTTTTATTTATTTTTACCAGGCCATATACGTCCCCACCGAGGGGCACGGGCCTCCCATCGAAACACGAAATGGATTCAGGCCATAGTCCACCACGCTGGCCCAATGCGGGTTGGTGGACCGCTCGTCTTTTGAAAACGAATTTTCTTGGACAAGCGGATTTCATTACGATGTTTTCCTTCACCGTTGAGCAAGTGGTAATTAGAATCTATAAATAAATTCGAAAAGACGAATTTAGTGGTACAGGCCCGCAGCAATATTTGAACACGCAATCTTCCGATTACAATTCTGGCTCATTACCAACTGGGCTATCAACTTTTCATAATTTTTCAGTCGCTAGCAGAAAGTATGTAAATAAAGAAGTTATTCAGTTAATTCAGTGTAGGCCACGGCCAATTGTAGTGAACTAAGTCGCAGACCACACCACACCGTGCGAATAGATTGCCATTGTCGAAATCACTGGCCATATTAAAACTTTACAACATTTCATGTGAATAGACAAGCGGCGATTTGAGATAAATATGCGTGTTATTTGAAGTATGCTATTCGTTTGTGAGGCTTAAGAGCGGCAGTTCCCCATGTTACTTGTAAAGTGTTGTGGTTCGGCTTTCGTATTTCGAATAAGTAAATTGAGTTTCAAAAGACGGCTGGTTTGGTCGAGTGGTCGTGGCGCTGCGTCTTGGTCGACGGGTTCTGGGTTCGAATCCCAGTCGGGGCAAATATTTGTGTAAAAAACAGATATTCGTTCTCGAGTCATGGGTGTTCGTGTCTGTCTTTATGTGTGTTTCGAGGGACCCACGACACAAGGGAAAACCTTAATGTGGGCCTTTGAGTGTATGGAGTTTTGTTTTTATAAGACAAGAACGAGACAGACACTGTTTGCCGAGAACATGGATCCAATATCACTATTCTATGGCCGAGAAACGTTAAGAAAATAGAACCTCCAGTACATTACTGAGTTGCATTGCTAGCAATGTGCAAGAAAAAATATTATTCGCACAAGACCGGGTAATGTAATAAGAAATATTCCTTCTCTTTACATTAACAATTACATTTCGTGATTTGAAAATTAAAATGTGGTAAATAATATCGCTGTTCAAGAAAGGATTTATACTCGGTGTGAAGATTGAAAGGGTAATATGTCAATATCTTATGTATTAAACGAAAACATGAGTTGAATTTGCCGACAGTTCCGAGTTCGATTCCCGCTCGCGATACATTTGCACAAAAAGGATGTTTGTTCTCTAATCTAGGTATATTCGTGTCTGTCTTTGTGATATGTATTTTAAGGGAGTCAGAACATAAGTAAAACCTAATGTCTGCCTCCTGTAGTATCGTCCTCTTGAACTTAAGACTCTTACAGTAATCCAAGGAAGAGTTGGCAACCGGCAAATTTTATTTTCCCTTGGCTAGACATAATTATTTTAACCAAACAATTGCAATCAATACCCACCACAAGAGAAACTGAATCGAATCCACGACCTTCACACGAATGTCACTTATTCAATGCAAATCAATGTTTGTTTAATAGTTTTTTATTTAGTAAAATGTTCAGTTGCTTCCGGTGGGGTTCTTAATTTCTGTTAGATGTAAAAATGAATAATTGTCCACTCTAAAACGTAAGAATCAACTTATTTCAATCCCAAAAATCAGCAGATACCACAAACTAAACCTTCAATAAAATGTGTGTTTATTTTTATTGATTTTTTTAAAAAGCGCGAAATCCAAGAGTCATACAATTCAATACAATATACTTTATTGCACACCAACATAATACCAAATACTAATTAATACTAATAATATTACTAATTTGAAAAAAAAAAGGTAACAAACAAACAAAAATAAAAACTTTTTTTTTGTTGAAACTATTAGACTAGCATCCAACAAACACATGAAATTCAACTATTTTAGTTTTGATTACTCTGAGCTATGAACAACCTTTTGCCGTGTTTTTTATTATTTTTCAACACATTTGCTCATAAAGTGGGTCTTATGTCATTGTTTTAAGGTTCATAATGATATGTATTACCCAGCCCGTGAGTAATAAAAATAAAGCACAAGTACGTAATGGTTTTTTTTCTTAATTTCAGCAAACAGATCAGATCTTATTTTATATTTAAAATTAAGTGTAAATATTAAACTATTTGTGAATAAAAATATAATTACACTAAATCATTTAAATTTAACGGGAAATTATCATTTATTTATGCTAAAACGTGAAAATATACAGTTATAGTTATTAACGATACTAGTGTCGTAGGTAATGTGTAACGTGAGCCCATTTGAAACACGAGCGAAGCGAGTGTTTTATAGGGCTCCAGTTACACATTACCTAAGGCACGTATATTGTTCAACGTTTTACAATGCAGTAGCCGAGGAAAAGAAACTAAAAAATTTTTTGTCAAAAACTTACATCGTATAAGTTTATACAAAGTTCTTAAAAGATAGTATTTCCAATCAATATTCACTGAAAACGTGTTACAATTGAACAATGTGCACTAATATTTTACGATTAAACACAAAACATTAAGGAATTAACATTTTTATAACACAAAAATGATTTTGTTGAACAAATAATTTCAATTTTTTTTTTTTGTTAAATTTATCCCTTTCGGGAAAGGCAAAGGAAACTATGTCCATACAGCCATGTCTTCAGTGATAAATCTTCTTTCTTCAACTTAACCTAAGCCCTAAGCTCCTCATGTTCTGCGTAAAACCGGATAGCGTCTGTTTTACGAAAACTGGCGGCGAGAAGCACAACCGCGAGGATCTTTGTCGGTACCAAACGGAGCAGAAACACTGTTATCACTTGAATTTTTCATCACTACACGAATTTTAGTCAATTTACTACATAATACACTATCACTATTACACATTAAACAACTTTTTCACGCCGAAAACGAAAATTCAATTGACAAAGCAACCGCTCACGCCGAGTTCCCGCCAAAGACCCTCCAAATAATTTCAAATGGCGGGCAAAATAATGGCGAGCAAAATATTTTTCCACAACTATGAGGCAAAGGCTAAGTAAATAAAATGTCAATTGTGCCTACAGAAATTATTAAATAATTCTACTATTCCACTATTCGTTAAAAATATGATTTGTTTTATTGAAAAAGTAAAATAAATAATTTACTTTTATATTTTATTTCACTGAAAATCAAGATTTTCGTCAGAAATAATTATTTTGCCAGACATAAAAACTCTTTGCTGTTATTCTATACAGCCAGTATGAAGCTATATGAAAAAGGTAATACTCTCACTTGTCAAAAGGGTCACTGAATTATCAAATCAGCTACTCTTTATTGCGTCATGCATTTTTGTCAGTATTTTATACACTTTTTTCTTACTTTTTATTCATCATTTAATAAAAATAATAACTTTACTGGATCACAGAATACCCATTGAAGTTGAATTTTGGTATATGAAAAATGGTTTATTTGCTCATTAGTTCAAATATTTTTTTTCTTTTCAAAATCTTCTTCTCATTTCAAAATTACATAACATGACATGTGTTTTATGAGGTACGTAAACGTACACTCCGTGGCCATGTTACGGGGCCATTTCCGAGCAACTGCATTGTAAAGTATTTTTTTATTATTTGGCTGATGGCATACTTGTCAATGTTAATCTCATTTTGTGAGCGAAAAAAGAAAAAAATAATCGCGCCTCTTTTCATTTTAGACGTTTTCACTTGGTTTTCACAAACGGCATTTGTATTCATCAAATTGTTATAATATTGTCAGAAATACAACACAAAAAATGTCTTCTTCAAGTGCAGAACAGGAAACCTACGTGGATATACCGCCAGAAATACTTTCCGAGGCGCAACATGCAAGTGATAGCTTGTTGCCGTCAATATCAAAGGAAAGTTTTTATTTCTTTCTTTCCTCGCAAATGTGTTGAAAAACGTCGTATGACACGCGTGCGCATTGGATATTACATTAGAGGCGAGTTAGAGCCCGAGCCGAAGGTACATTGTAGCATAATGTACTATTATCTGATAGGTAAAAGACATTTAAGTACTTCATAAGTGCGAACAAGGTTAGAGCTATGACAGAGCTATGCGTGTGAAAAAGGAAGCCTTTTTATCACTTAAAGCTTTATAAAGATCCAGCTTTTATAAATGGTCTTGTAGAACGTGTTTGAAGCATTATGTCAAAGATGACATAAATGAAATAACGACACAATTTTTCTTTTAGAATAGAGCGTGCGCGCGTTGAAATCTTTTACATTGATGGTTTGTTTGTCCTTCCTTTATATCAGGGTTTCTCAAAGTGGGGTACGCGAACCCCTGGGTGTTCGTCATTCGTCGGTAGGGGCTCGCGGCAAGTTTTACGTGATGGCCGCTTGATGACTTGCGGGCACGTGCGGCATAAGAAACAAGCCCACCCATTACATTAATATTAAAAAGATATTTATTTTGACACTATATTTGATACCTTTTATTGAAATAAAAACCTTATTTCTTTAACAAGCAACTGTATTATTTTCAATAGGGAGGAATGGGGGGACTAATTGGTTAGTCAAGGGGTTCGCTGTCATCTGGAACCTTCAACAGGGGTTCGTGGAGCCAAAAGTTTAAGAAACCCTGTTTTATATCTTACTAGCTTTCCACCCGAGACATCGTTCCCGTGGGAATTTGGGAAAATTTTGTAGCGTAAGTGTTAATTCACGCTGTCAGCTACCTCCATACTAAATTAAGTTGGTCCAGCTGTTTGAGCGTGAAAGAGTACCAAACATTTATACATCCATACAAACTCTCGCGTTATAAAGTAAGACTATTATTATAGAATGTATAGATTGGCATGGCTTACATAGGGATAGTGGAAGGGTCGAGAGTGGCATATGCTACTTTTCTACGTGAACAAAGTCGCGAACGGAAATTTAATTCAATATGCAAACCATTCATCGCGGACTATTTTTTTAAATCATAAATTTTATTGTCTTCCTACAAAATGAAGAGATATTTTTTTTGTTTCTTTTAGCAGTCATATAAAAGTGGTACCAACGTGACTAATTCGTTTTATGAGTCGGCCATCACGTTAATTTAACGCCTTCGCGTGGAGATAGGATCTCTGAAGATCTTGAACTGTGATAACTCAAATTGCTACTGTTGACCTTGACTTCAGACTAACGACTTTACTCACGAAGTACATACACAATGTCATAATTAGGTAGACAGCTAAAAATAAAAAATATTATTTTTTTGTTAGGTTTTAAGCTCACCAGTAGGCTTGGGTAAATCAGGGAGTTTTTATTATAAGTATAGTTAAGGGGTCAAGCATGATATTGAGTATTTCCCAATCTACTTTAATAATATTATAATTTGTATTTTTGTATGTAACGAATAAACTTAAAAACTATTGGACCGATTTCAAAATTTTTTCACCATTATTCTTTCGATTTCAAAAAAAATGAGCCACTCAAAATTGAACTTTATTTATTACAAGTGAAAATTTAGAACACGTCGCGCCACGCAGCGCCGCGGCGTTCTCACAATGAAATATTTATCCATTTTGAGTGGCTCTATTCGCAACGTCGCGTCGCGGTGTGAGCTGACCCTTAGGATGCTACATTATCCCTGAGTAACATAGGCTACATAATTTTCCCGAATTTCCACGGGAACGAAGTTCCGAGCAGAATGCTAGTAGCCTATAAACTGAAGAAATTCTTGCGCATTTTCTTTACCCTCTATACCAGGGGTGGACAACCGGTCGATCGCGATCGACCGGTCGATCGCTCGCGACTGTTAGTCCAGTCAATCGTGGCAAGGCAAAAAAAAAAAAAAAAATCAGATTTATGTGTTTTCTCTTAATATAATTTTTAAAAAATACTACATGATTGTGTACTGCATTACGCTGTTTCATTTAAGATTTCAAGAAGTATGTAATTGGTAGATCGCACAGGGTTTCGTTAGTAAACAGGAGATCTTGGGTATAATCAAGTTGGCCACCCCTGCTCTATACCATATATTATTATATGGTATGTGTTGCGGTACGTACAGCGTAAAATATTAGCGCGAAAGATACTTGCTGACGTCCACATCATGATGAGTGGAACTTATGTATAAATAAGACAAATTAAACAACTTATGCTTCCACGCTGGACTGGGAGTGAAAGAAAAACTTAGAATGTACCAGCTGCCAACTCTTCCCAGGCATACTGTAAAAGTCAGTGATGGGAACACTCTCACCACTAGACATTATAATTCGTCTAATAACCCTCAGAATTATGTCAAACGTGGCATTATGTAGTTCTGAACCACTGATGCTCTGCCTACCCGTGTGGGATTATAGGCGTGAGCGTATGTATGTATGTATGTGTAATTTATAAAAATAGATTAGATTAGATTTATTTATCTCATAATATAGCTACAAATGTCAAGTTTATAATAAAATATGTTAGTCATTTCAGCCCACAAGATGATCGTCAAAAATATAAATTATTAAAATTACAATTAAAGTGAAATAATTTAAACAATGTCAAATAAAAATAAGAAAATAAATTAATATACAAAAGTATACTATCAAAAATATCAAAAATAAAATTAACATTGAATATCAATTTGAATAAATAACATTGAATATGTTTTAAAGTGCTAACAAATGTTTTTTTTCTTTCTTCTTTTATATTTATTTACTCGTAATAACAAGTAATAAGTTTATCGACAACTACAATATACTATGTGTATACAATATTACACCTGTAATTTTCTAACTATACACGACCGCGAAAAGGTCAGATATGCTAATGGGCAAGTTGAATCAATTTAAATTTGAAAAAATATTGCAAGCACATATATGATTATGCGTTTTGCAGCTTCCGCGTTTTCCATATTTGGTGAGCGATTTGTAATTTATATCGCAATTTTGAATTATCGAGGTAGATTCTCAAACTAATAAAAATGTTGCTACGAAGAATGCCTCGTTGTTAACATATGGATGATAAGTAGATAATATTTTATTGTATAAATGAAGCGACTTAAGCGTGGGAACTGCACCGTTTCAAGAATCTGAATTTCTGACTCATTGAACGACAAATAAAGTAATGATTCAAATAACTCGCAGCTTCATACTAAAGTTAGAAGTCTAAAAATAGATACCAAAGCCTGGTCAGACGGTCATCTTGCCTATCTATAGTACTTATATATTGTATATTCTTTATTTAAATATAATATACTAGCATTCCGCTCGGGACTTCGTTTCCGTGGGAATTCGGGAAAATTATGTAGAATAGAATAGAATAGAATAGAAAAATCTTTATTTTATAGGACATTCAAGATGTCACTTAAAACAAGTCAAGATTACAAAGAAATACATACAAACATACATTAAATGATTTAAATACATACATACGCATTCGTTCTTTTGATCCTACTGACTCTACCTATATACCTATATATCTACTGACTCTACCTGTAGCCTATGTCCATCGGGGATAATGTAGCTTTCTAATGGTGAAAGAATTTTTCAAATCGGTCCAGTAGTTTCGGAGCCTATTCAATGCAAACAAACAAACAATCAAATCTTTCCTCTTTATAATATGTATAGATTACGTATTATCAATATAATCAATATATTATCAGGCTAACCACCTCTCACCATTATGCAACTTGTTCCATCTGATAACCTTCACTATTTGTGTCAAACGTGGCATCTAGTGGTTCTAGAACCACTGATGCTCTGCCTACCCCGTTAGGGATTAGAGGCGTGAGTGTGTGTATGTGTATGTATGTATCAATATAATTAGTTTAGCGGTTAAATCAAAGCAGATACTTAATTGGTAAAATTGGCTTATTGCACAAGTATGCGGATCCTGCGATGAGTCTCCTTTCGTTTCTCTCAAGGGTTAGCCGGAAGACATCCCTCTAAGAGCTCGCCCTTGTACATTTAGTTTTCTTTGTATCCATCTTTTTTGTTTTATACTTATAATTATGTGCAATAAAGTTTTTACATACATACGTATATACATACTTACATCTATGTAGAGTAGCAAATCTGTTTGCCTTTGCGAAATAAGACACATGCCACAGTTTTCGTGGAAAATTGATCAGTTTCGTAGGTTTATTCACATCCTTATGTTTCGTTAACTAATTACGTCACCCAGTACAAGTGGCGAATATTAGGTACATAAATATCAAAGTTTATCAACACCAACAAACTTCCAATTCTAACCTACTCCTAGGAACTACTAGCAACGGCATTCATAATACGACTTCAACTGCTGAAAAAGATAAACACACAGATAAACCTTTCGCCATAACTAAGAGCTTTACATTTTAGTGTTCAGTATTGTAGATTATCATTATCATCACGCTAAATTGCGAAAATCTTCTGCAATAAATCTTTTAAAATACCGCAGCCATATTTCCTTTTTTATTTTTAAAAGACCGCAACAATGTCATACGAGCAATCATACAGTCAATCTGTCGCTTAAAGTTTGCGTAACATAAAATGAGTGGTGTAAAATAATAAACTGTCTATACACGAAAACAAATAACTCAAGACCGTTCATTCATAAAAATCGTGAGCGATCAAGTAGTTCTTACTAAAATTTGCATATGTTGCGTGTTTTTTTAAGGCTATCTACAGATTCTTAGTGCCAAAAGCAGCAATATAAACAACAGAGGGATCTCTCATCGTGACATGACCTGAAATTATATGTTTGTACACACGTAGCAGCCGTTTATGGAGTGCAGTCTGCCTTGGATTCGTCGTGGGCGCATCTGTCACTTATTTAATTATTTTTATACACCATGTGCTACATCGAATACTGGCAAATCTTTTTAAGTAACATTAATCTTTTTAAATCTATTTAAGTAACATATACATCCCCGCTGAGGGCTGATAATTTTTTTTTATTGTGGTTTGTAGAGGTTTTTATTCGTAAAATAACGTGTGCAATCGAAATATTAGAGGTATTCTCAGGAAATGCGTTGGTGGAATCGACTACTTGTTTATTCACACTGTGGATCATACGTATAATATGACGTTCGTATGATTCAGTTAATTTACTAACGTACTTGTGGTTAAGAATTATACTTCATGAAACCAAAAGATGTAATTGGCCAGAGGATTAGAAAATGTAGTGAATTTTATTAATGCTTACTTTATTTCTTGACTTGATACATTGTTTATCAAAATAAAGCTAATACAGCTAGTATTATCCGCACGCGGCTCCGCCCGCGTGGACTGCAGGTTATATCGTGCCTAGCTGTGGAATAAAATTCATTCCTCAAGGTTTAATCTATTTCTATATCAAACATCAAAATCAGGTCAGTAGTTTAGGCGTGAAAGCGTAAAAACCAACAAACTGACATTCACATTTATAATATTAGTAAGGATTTACAACTTGATACTAAGCGGTCGTCGCGCAGGCTCAAAGTTAACATAGCTGCATTTCATTTATTATTCAGGATATCACTGTAAAGGGTTTAAATACATAATGGTGAACACTCACAAAAGCTGGTACACATTTCTGATAAGTTACTTCATTACGTTTTTGTTTTAACTGCAGGTACGCTCGAAAAAAAAATCTCTAGGCACAGCTGGAAATCAGTTTGATGTCTGTCATAGACAACAAGTATGCTGAGTTCTGTGTCCTATTTGCTTCAACATCACATATTTCGCTAACCTTTTTTTAATTGTTTAACATTGTACAATGTTACAAATGGTTAAGAAGCAATAAAATTTATCTATCTATGGTTCTTTTGACGCCTATTCGCAAATAGACGTAAAGTCAGTTAATTAACTAATTATTCCGCGTTTATGGTTTTGAAACTACAAGTGCGTAACTCGGAACTATAGACTCGGAACAAGCCATTATTATAATATAAGCATCGAACCAATTATGTAGAAGGAACCATGATCATACTTGAATCAGCTGTTACATAAAGATATGTTCGTTTGATCGTTTCGTATGAACTAAGTGAAGGCTCTTCTTTTTTCTTGTACGAGCCCATATATGTCCCCACCTAGGGGCACGGGCCACTCTTCGAAACACGAAGGTATTTAGGCCATAGTCCACCACGCTGGCGGGTTTCATCAAGATGTTTTCCTTCACCATTAAGCAAGTGATAATTATAAATCCGAACATAAATACGAAAAGATGAATTTAGTGGTACAGGCCCGCAAAAGGATTTGAACCCACGACTTTCTGATTACAAGTCTAGCTCATTACCAACTGGGCTATCACTGCTATTGAAGTGAAGCTTGTTCAATGTTTATGCTTGCCTATTGTTGCCCAATTGGTAGTAGATTCCTGAACAGAAACGTAATAGATATGCAGCTAATTGCAAATAGTTTCATGTGAAATATTTTATTACTCTGTTACGGGTGTTAAGTCATACTCAATTTCTATGACGCAGAAATTACTGCGTTTCTGGTGCACTAACTCACATGCTATACTGTAGGTTTTCATTACGAAATAATTATTTAGGGTTCTGTTTAAAACTCTCGTAGTTCTGTGCTGTGTTCTATGTTCTTTCTGTGGTCATTTGGTCTGGTTTATTTATTGAAAGAGAAAAGGACGTCCGGTAATTTATTCCCGCTGGAATTTCGTTAAAATCTTTCTTAGAGAAGGGGCATTTTTACCTTTAAGCTTTCTAGGTCCAAGGGCTTTGGCTGGGCGTTGATAAATCCGTGAGTCAGAACCTCCAATTTTAGTTTCAATTTATCACCATTTTACTCCTGAAGCAACCTACCGTTGGAGGTTTTGTGGGACTGTACCCCTTGAATGATTGCACTGAATGTAATTTAATTACTGACCGTAGCGTTGCGTAGTTTATTTCTGACCCTTTTTCGCTAGTACTAGAAAGAGGGTGGGACCTGGTGACTCCGTAACACAGGTTCTCCTAGTATGGACACCAGCTCTCACAAAAGATAATTAAATAATTTTGACATCTGTACCATCATCATTTTGTAGAGATAAATAAATAAACTAAACTAGTACCAGTGACTTAGTAGGCATTTTCTGGGTTAACTTGCTCCATCGTCGACCTCATCTATGACCTAGGTCAAGATTGAGGTCAGGAGTTTATCCATCTTACAATTAAAAAAGAATTTAGTATTATTTTTATATAGTTTATCCTGACCTGACATCCAGTATCCACATCAGCATAGTACCCAGACGCTCTCCCAGTGCACGTGAACCTCGATCTTAGCACCTGTCTCTCATTGACACCCTGAAACAAAACAAAATAATTTTAATTAGATACCTTCTACATGATATCACGCGTAATGTGCCGCGGTCCTATGTAAAAATGTCAACATTGACAACGCCATAGGGCTTGCAAGCCTTTGCGCGGGGCCCTCGCGCAATCAAAGTGAAGTTGACAAAGTGAGCAAAGTGATCTACTTGTTAACAGTGTAGTGAAATAAATTTATTTTCTTTCTTTCTTTCAAGTTTCACCGTCAGCCGAGTTGCGCGCCGCAAGAGTTTGTCGCCATCGTACTCCAGCTGCTTATTTTAATTCAACACATGATTCATACATTCAAATTCAGATCAAATGGATAAGAATAATCAAATGGTTTTTATAAACTTTTTTGTGAAAAACATTTTTAAAGTTCAGCTCTGTAAAAGTAAAAATTTCGTAAAAAACCGGTCAAGCGCGGGTCGCTTTTTTGTTAAAGCTATATCATATGCAACTAGAACGTCAAGTCATAATAATCCTAAAATGAATAGTTTCAAGCCAGTGCCTATGATCTTCAAAATTATGAAATTACTATGTAAATTATTAATTATATTTATATTAGCTCTATATTGTGTACTGTCCTTCAGAATGGGAAAAACAAACGTATATGTTCTTTCTTTCTTTCTAGGCCTGACGCCGATTTTAAGTAACATAAGTTAAACGGTGTCATATTGTAAACTAAACTAGCTTTTCCCCGGGATTTCGTTCCAGTATAAAATTGGGAAAATTATGTAGCCTATGCGTTGTTCTGATTTCCAAGCTATATAACAGAGCAAATTTTCATCAAAATCCATCCAGTAATCTTTGCGTGAAGGAGTAACAAACATCCATCCATCCTTACAAATTTTCGCAATAATAAATAAATAAACGCTACACACTCAAAGGCCCACACTTGGAACATACATAAAGACCAACACAAACACCCATGACCCGAGAACAAACATCTGCCTTAACACAAATATTTGCCCCGGCTGAAATAGAACCCAGGACCCGTCGATCAAGAAATAGCACTGCTACCACTCGAACAAACCAGCCGGCATTTATAATTTTACTAGGATTACCGAGTTGTAAGCTTTAACTAGTAAAATATATACTAAACAAAACTATTTAATAACTGAACCCTAAAGAGTTTAGGTATGAAGTTAATTTCCTAATAAAGTGACCTTGCACTTTACATACGACAAACACCTTCTATAGCGCTAAACGAATCCATTTACTTTAACGAGATATTAACTATGAATTATCGTCACAGTTTCAACAAGTCCAACAATTAAAATGCATTTCGAAACTACCACCGTTTAGTTATGGTGCACAGATTACGTATTGGTAGAGACCTGCTCTCATGAGCGTATAGAATTACAAATCAATACAAGGTTTTTTTTTTTCATGTGGTGATCGGTTGAGGATATCACCACCCCATCTCTATCCGTGGGTGTCGTAAGAGGCGACTAAGGAAACAAAAATGAGACCTGCCTCCTAGTAATCCATCATAAGCAACGACACTGAGGCGGCGTCCTATAGTCTCATGCGGTGTGGTAGGCTCTGTAAAGGGCCATCTGGTTCGCAAGCACCCTTCTAGCGAAGTCCGACGCCAAACAGCTTGCTGTGCTCCGTCGGTGCATGGGTGTACCAGTGCCTTAATTGCCATTTTCTGGGTTAACTCGCTCCATCGTCGACCTCATCTATGACCTTGGTCAAGATTGGACTAAGAGTTAACCCATTTCATAGTAAATAAAAAAAAACAAGGGACAGTCAAAATCAAAAATAGCTTTCTTTCAAACATTCAGGATGTCACTTAAAATAAGTCAAATAAGTGAATTTACAGTAGGTTTTTAACTTTACGCCTATTCGCAAAGGGGCAGTGAAAAATTTTGTATCTTGCATTTGAATTTGGACATGCGTCTTTTTATCAATTCGAGATAATGATCACAAATGTGTCAACATCAATCGAATGCAAAAGAAATACAAATTTTTGTAGTAGTATTTAAGCTTTTGTTTTCCTTGGCAATCAACTCTCATGAGAACGAAGTCTCATTGCGTAGGTCAGCAGATATCATGGTCTTGGAATGCATTATATTAGGTACATTTTTTTTAGAACTTTGAGAGTTAAAAAAACCTTTTTTCATAGAGAAGGTTTCGCTCTTGGCTACAATCAAGGGCGAAGATGAAAAGCATTATGTGATTTCATGTTGAAATGTGAACAACGAAATCTCAAAATCTCAAGTCTTTTATAATCTCAACTTCTGCCTTAGCTAGTTAGTTGTAAGGAATCTGTCTCTGACTGGCGAGTTTATTTTTACTTTATTGTTCATCTGAGTGGATGCAAGCCCATTTGCACCAAAAATGCCTTGCACTTGACTTTTTGCACGGTAAAATAAGAGGTTTTCTTCTACTCTAAATATTTTTTGTATGCGATTGTTGTATATTCCAAAGATTTTTTTGCAGTAATGTATGAAAACTGGAGAAAGCGCACTGGGGTCGAAGAGCATACAGTGTTGTTTTTCGTCAGTGTCTATACCTCGTGATCTGTGTCCCAAATCATAGATCAAAGTTAAAGGTCCGGTGATGGATTAGCAGTTGGTAATTTGTTTTGTGTTATAATTATAATCTACAAGTCGTGTTGTATGTTAATGCTGCTAATCTGACGTGTGATAGTAATTAATCATTCGGTATTGGTCAATTTAAAATGCTTTATTTTACAAAAGATTAATTTTATTACAAACTTTTATTTTCTACTAGATGATGCCCGCGACTCCGTCCAAAGGACTTGTTTCCAGGCTATGAACAGCTAAAAAAAAACTTTTTTTATAGATACCTACTTAATGGGTTTGCTGTTGACTAAAATCTAGCCCAGAGGCGAAGATGTGGTCGAGGATGTAGCAAGCTCACCCAGAAGATGCCTATTCACTCGAACTTTAAAGATATTCGGGTTATATGTGCCTGGAAATACAGACACAGGGAGAGAATTCAATTCCTTAGCGGTGCGCAGTATATAAGATGAAAAGAAGAGCTCAGTACAGATTCGAGGAATCTCCACAAGGTAAGGGTGGTACCCCGCAGTTCGTCTGGATGTCCGGTAGAAGAAAGGGGCAGGCGGAATGAGCTCGAGCACACTCCCCGAAGTACATCTTGTAAAAAACACACAGGCAAGCTACTTTACGCCTATGAGCCTGTGAGCAAACTGTGTTGAAAATCGAAAGGGACACAGTCACCTCCTGTGAAAGTTAACGATGAAGTTTCACAATGGAGTATGGGATGAGATCAAAGCAGAAGAAGATATTGCGATGTACAATCTATATCTCCAGCTTAATAAGTTCCTAGTAACAGTCCCTCAGTCCACTCCGTAAGTACCACCGCGTCCATTGTTCACAATAAGTACCAATATTGCGTACTTTGAGAATTACTCCACTTGCACGCATTTTGCAACCTTTTGTTTAACATAAACTGCAATTGTTTTACTCAAAACAGTTTAATGGTTTTACCACTTTATTAAAATTGAGACCTTTGAATGTATTTCTTTGGTAAATGGTTATGTGGAGAGATATTACGCATAGATTAATTAAACTAGGGGATTGTTATGGGAAAAAATGTTAGAAACTACACAAATTAAATTGAAATAATTATGTAAGATAATGTTTTGTAGTGCAGTTGAGGCTTGAATTAATCCCTACTATCCTTACTAATATTATAAATGCAGCTCCATATGGTGCCCAGCAGTGTGAGAAAATGAAGCCTAAGTTCTTTCTCAAGGTCTAATCTATCTCTGTACCAAATTTTGTCAAAATCGGTTCAGTGGTTTAAGCGTGAAAGCGAAATAGACAGACAGAGTTACTTTCGCATTTATAATATCACAAGTAGGGATTAAACAGTTTTAATAAACAATAGGTTAACTATTGGTAAATTTAAGTTTGAAATGTACTTAGGCAGCGCCCTTACAGGGTGTCTCAATTAACTTACCCTTTTTTTTACCAACTTTTGTATTTTGTGACAAGCAATAAAGATATGAATATGAATATGATAAACGGTGACTTTCTTTAGATTTTAATTAACTCTGCAAAATGAATTATTCAAATTGCAACAAAAACAATCTACAACAGCTTCTGTATACGTAAATAGCTCTATAACTCCATACTAACCCATTTAAATTACAAAGTGAAATATAGCCCGTAAGTCGCGTGAATCTCGGCGCCAAGACCGTGTCGTGACGTAAGTGCGGAAGGGACGTACACGTAGGAGCACGTAACAGATGCACGTTGCACTACCGGCAGCCATGTGAACTGCAGTCATGTATTGCACTTACCTACTATCTTGGTTAGTCGAAATGTGTAGGTAAGCCAGACCAACAAAAAAAAAAAAAATCGACAAGCAAGACGGCTGCATTGAGTGACCTGGGAATCAATTGAAATATGTTAGTCGGTGTTTAAAAAAAAAATTATATTCTATTCTATTTTATAGTTTTATAGGGTGACTGCCTTCGCGCGCCGAATGGTGTGCGAGATTACTATCGCAATCGGTGTAAGCAATCGCGCGACGGGTTAAATTACTAAGCGAAAATTGTGGATGTCCACATAGATCGAAATAAGAAAAGTTTTGCCTCTCTGTACAACTTGTGCGATCGGCTGACTGCCTAAGTACGAAAAGTCTAAATTATTTTTAAGTCAAAATGTATTTTTTTAGATCTATGAAACTGGTAAAGTCTAACTTCCGCTAACTAATTTAATAAAACTTCTTTGTTCCTCTTTCAAACTATTACTATATAAAATCTAAATACCAATAGGAAACTCACTCCAGTGCCATTGCTCGTGCTTTAAACATAATTTATTTTGACTAATATTTAGACACATTGGTAACTGTACTAGGTTTGCAAATGTTTTCCACCTCCTGTTTAAGCTAGAAAACCTGTAATTGGCTTTACAATTAGACCCTAAAGCTAGCTATTAATTTTACATGTCTTGTGATTAAGCTGTTGGTTTTGTACAATAAATAAATAAAAACAAAAAAAAAATTCTTAATAAAAGTAAACTCATTAATCTAGAGCCCACAAACACCTTTTTACCCATTGCACACAACACTTGCAAATACCAAAATATCCAGCTGCATTCTGAGTAGGGTATTACACAGGAACACTAGGTATTAGCTAAATTACATAATGAATCACCAATAGGCGAGCCGAGGTTGTGCAAAGTAGACCCCCATTCGAACTATTAGAGCTGTAATATAGCCTTAAGCTTCAAGTAGGCATGCTTTCTCTATTTTTATGTGTTATACAGGGCTTTAGGTAAATCTCTTTCAACCTCTCGTGTAGTTACTCAGTCCATGAAACTGAACAACTTTTCAAGGAACATAGGTCAAAATACAAAAAAAAATTGAGTTCCCATACAAACTTAAAGCGCAAAATTCACGTTTGTTGTATGGGAGCCCCCTTAAATATTTAAGTTATTCCTTTTTTTAGTATTTGTTGTTACAGCAGCAACCAAAATACATCATCTGTGAAAATTTCAACTGTCCAACTATCACGGTTCATGAGATACAGCTTCGGACACACTTATCTATAAAAACGAGCAAAAAAAATCACGTTTTTTTGTATGGAAGCCCCCTTAAATATTTATTGTATTCTGGTTTTTAGTATTTTTTGTTAAAGGACCAATAGAAATAAATCGTCTGTGGCAATTTCAACTGTTTAACTATCACGGTTCATGAGATACAGCCTCGGACAGACTTTCTATAAAAATGAGTAAAAAAGTCATATTTTTTGTATGGAAGCCCCCTTAAATATTTATTGTATTCTGGTTTTTAGCACTTGTTGTTATAGGGCACATAGAAATACATTATCTGCGAAAATTTCAACTGTCTAACAGCCTGGTAACAGACGGACGGACGGACAGCGGAGCCTTAGTAATAGGGTCCCGTTTTTTCCCTTTGGGTACGGAACCCTAAAAAATGAGAAATTTAATGAAGTATTAAAGATAGTACAGTACTAAGTACTAAATAATATTTATTATTCTGTTATAAGAATTGGTTAATTTTATGGTTAATTTTAATTCGAACACAAAATACCCCTGAAAAAATAAAATAATCGATTTTCAGCTTTTCAATAGTACCGGCCCAAACAGTACCTAGTCGAATGTTCGAAACTGACAGTGCGGCCTAATTCTGAAACTAGGAGTTTAGTAATGCAGCGGACAGCCGCGGATAACAAATACTAAGCTATTGTCTTCCAATAGACCCTATAAACCATAGTTATTAAATCAATAAACTAGAATATTGACGACAATTTACCTATACGTAATATTGAGTGTTTAAGTAGGTAGGTGGCGCCATATAATGGCATGGTAAATTATACCACCGTGACGCAATCACTTCAATGAACACTGCCTACGCCGTAAGATTTTATTGCGCGTTTAATTGCGGTTGTTTTGTAAAGCTAGATATTCATTAATTCTAACCTAGGTATCTGCAAATTGCAGACGACTGCTAAGTAAATGCGACAACTTCCTTTTATTTATTTTATGATATCTATTTCTACAAAAACTTTTTTAAAGGTTTCCTTTGAATTCCCTTGCGTTGGTTATCAATTTATCAAAAAGAACAGCAGGCTAAATACTACGTCATAATGAAATTAAAATAATCATAGTTCAATGTTACTCTACGTTGTCCCTCTACTTATATCGCTTTGTCTCTGTTTCCTCTAAAATAATTATTTTAAGACATGGTAGTAACACTGCCAATCCCATTTGCTTCCTATACTTAAAAATTTACCTAAATCTTTAATCCCACACAAATAAATTAACTCAGTTACATCAACGTTATATACATACTTTTTTTTCTATTTGTCCCATGTGTGGGACAGGCTAAGGTTAAAAACCATACTGCCTCTTATAGTAACTATATTGTAATGGTAAGCATTATCTGGTATTATTTAAATCCAAGCCTGGCTTAGGCACGAGACAAGGCATTGTTCAGCCAAATCTATGAATGAACTTAGTGGTAAATAAACCGGGCTTAGAGCATTATCGATCTTTATATTATACTGAACAAGCTTAAACTATTGTTGTATAGGAGATAATGTGTTGTAATTTGAATGAATACGTGCCTAATTGATGGATAATCGAATACTAATCTTGTTTAACACTCACGCACATGTTGCCAGTCGGGATAGGCAAAACTGTAACTGACTCCGAACCTTGAGTAGTAGGCTTTTAACAGATATTAAAACTTGATTGTAGGACATCACATGTAAAAGGCAAATCTTACGAAATTTTGCGAATTATTCACAAAATGTCAAGAATGAGATAAAACTACATTGTAGGAAAGAGGTATTGCACACGCAATTCACAAATATGCCAGTGACTCAAGATACCATAGATCAAAACACTTTAACCATGAAAATTTAACTTCAAATATTACGCCAAGTTTTAAACGTGGTCTGAATGAAACCATGACAAATTGGTTTCGTTGCTAACCGTACAAAATTAATATTTTAGAGACAGGTTTAGTAACATATCTAGGTATACTTACATAAGTTTCTATACAAATTGAATACAAACTGTAGCTTTAAAACGTTCAATGACTTTTATCAGTCTTTAATAAGCAGTAAAAATAGTAATAAAATTAATTAATGAGCATCGCAAATATGCAATCTTTATGGAAAACGAAACACTGGCCACGTTTCCAAAAAAAATATTTTGTAAAGCCATTAACAATTAAAAAACACATTTGATTTATTTTTAAAACAGCGATCAAAAATATTTTTGCGTGGTACGGCCAGTATAACGCAAAAATGGAATTCACAGTAAAAAAATGCGGCCGGAGAAATATACAAAATTGTATTCACTGCCGAAAATGTGACTTCTAACAAATTAAAAGAGATTTTATTCACTAACGCCAGCAAAGCATTAGGGAGGTCAGTGGTCAACATCTCGTAATAGACATTTTCTACCCACCTAATAAAATCTTTAAAAAAAAATACATCACAAGTATAGATATATAATATACCAACTCATATTCGTCTTATTGAATAAGTTCTAACAATGACTATATTAGGATATACGTACGAATCAAAGAACTCATAATTCGCACCTGTATCGTCATCAAGGACGCCCGGCCATTAAAACCGTTTTAGGATATCATTAACAAGGCAGTCGTGTGATTTGAAATAGGAAGAACTTGACGAAGTTTTGCGAGTTTAATCGTAATTTTAGGTGATTAATTAATTGGCAACATTTTTAACGACAGCAGGTTATTTTGATAAAGATCAGAAATTAGATCGCAGTTAATAGAAATTTAAAATGGACTGGTAATTAAGAATTTGCTTTTGGTATTCTCTTCCTTTAACCGTCTTTTACATTAAAAAACTATCTATCAAGAGATGAACTCGCATAAACTCACACCTATGTCTTGATAGGGTAGGCATAGACCACACATTTCCACATAGTACGAGCCAAATACATCGTTTTCAAAATTCGATTCATGCTCGTTGGATTTGGTAGGTACTCCTAATGCGGCCTTTTTTCTTTCTAATATTTTTGGGGATGAATTCGGCATATAAAAATCATCTACTGACTCTACATTAGGTACCAGTTTTTTAAATTATGAAAACGTAATCTCATTCCACTACACTTGAAAAGCCATTTATAAGCAGAATTGAGGAAGAGAAAGATAGAAATCACAAAACGCTTGCTTTTGTTATCAAATGTTATACAAACTCGTAAAAGTATTAGGTGTGAAGACTTTTAATTTCATTGTTCCTAAGATCAAGATAGATTTATAAATTACGTTATTCTGCTTCCATAAAGGAACACTATTCGCGGTCTAGATCAGTGGTTTCCAAAGTTTTGCTAGGTGAGTTTAGTTATTCGTTTTTGTTTTGAATTTCTAATGAAGATTAATATGTGTAGGTATTTATACAAAACTTTTATAGCTATCTAAATAAACAGAGCTCCCTTGTAAGTATTGGAATACATCTGTCAGGAAATCATACAAAGGTATTTCATAGGTGAAGTAAATGGGTTGATTTTAGGTACATAACCAAAAATATACACTATACGTATAGTTTTTGATAATTTCAATTCACAACTTTCCCAATTGAACCCTATGAAATTCTCAAAAAAAGTCAACTTCTTATACTAAGGCGTTTGTTTTTATATTTCAACCTCTATACAACGTGTTTCAAAAAAACCCATAAAAAAAATTCAAAATTAATTAAAATTTAGCTTATTGCGCAGCTCTATTACAAATATGACAGGCATGCCATATTTAAACTTTCATTTTGAGAGATGTCAAACCGTGCAACTGATTACTAGAGTTGCGATTATTTCACTTTTAAAATTAAATCTTGGAATTTCTTTTTTTTTGTTTTTTTTTTTTAAACACCTTGTATAAATGTTCCTTGAGGAAAGCTGTTCGGTTTCGTGATTTAATTTAGTGGCTTAATTATCGATAAGTAATTTAAAGCCGTTCAATTTATACTACTTTTTTTTAAGTTAAAATAAGGTAGGTAAGGCTCTTGATTGAGTCATTTCCGAAAGAGTTTGAAATCTGTTGATCTTTTTGGTTTTAATGCAAAAAGTAAAACTCATTTTCACGTATCTAAAGTAGGCAGGTATACACAGTCCCGATACAAAGTTTCAAAGTGCGCTGAAACAGTTTAAATTATATCCATATAATCGATGTTTCATAACAACGATCGTGATTCCGATGGACTTTCAAGATATACGATATCGATTTTCGGAATTGATTTTTGCGACTTTGCCGGTCACGTTTCGGTATCATTTGTAACTCTATTACAATTAAATAGCACGTAAGAGTCAACAAAATAAGGTTATGACAGTTTCCGTTTTTTTGAAGTTACTTGACCACGTCCGGGACTTTATTCCATTTAGCCTTAGTAATCCAATATGATTCTTCCTCTTCCTAACGCTTAGTCCCATTTCTCATTCGGCGTACGCTTTACCATGGTCCAAGATTTGGTACGGCAAGTCAACGCACATTCGTAGAGTCAGTAGGGTCAAAATAACGAATGTGTAAGTATGTATTTAATCTAATCTTGACTTATTATAAGTTACATCCTGAACGTCCTATAAAATAAAGATTATTCTATTCTATTCTATCTGTAGCTCGAGCACGATGGTGACAAACTCGCGCGGCGCGCCACTCGGCTGACGCTGAAACTTCACTTTGATTACGCGAGGGCCCGCGCAAAGGCTGCTCGCCCTCTGGCGTTGTCAATATTGGCATTATGCGCGCTATCACCATCGTATTCGAGCTGCGGAGTTAATGAATTTAAAGGTTCCATAATCAAAAGTACGATTAAAAACAAAATGTGTCAAGTTATTTAGCGTGCCTATTCACAAGCAACAAGTGGCTTACAGTTTACATTGTTAAACTATGTGATGCAACTCACAGATGCATGTTGGATGCAGCTCAAATAGTCACGACTCGCAGTAAAGATATAAAACTGTCCCTTTTTGATATATGTTCATGTGTATTTATCTATCTCGCTTTAGTAGAAATGTCAAATGTAAATGCTATCGTTTTCGTCACAAATGACGGTCGTTGCTGCGACTAACTAAACTACAATAATAAGTAATTATTTTTTAGTCGACTATTATTGATTGTATTATAATTTGGAAGGTAAAGAGTGACTTTAAAGTTAGCAAAACTTTAGGGGATTTTCTTTCCCATGGGACTGAACAACTTTCCCCAAGGAAGTCATATAAAATGTTCAACAAAAACTTTTTACACAAACATATAACCCGTATGAGTTAACTGTGACCAGGGCCGACGACGTTATCTTCTGTGTACGGTGTGCGGAATGATAAAATATCTAAAGAGAGTCGAGACACGTATCCGTAACAAAAATGCAATATCTTTGTAAATCTTTTTCGATATTTTATCATTTTGCTTACCATCGAAGGTGATATTGTCGGCCCAGCAGCTCTAGCACGATAACGACAAACTCGCGCTCGGTTCACGCTGAAACTTCACTTTGACTGCGCGAGGGTCCCGCGCAACGGCTTGCTCGCTCTATGGCGTTGTCAATGTTGACATTTTGATATAGGACCGCGGTGTTGTCGCGGCGCTGTCACTATCGTACTCGGCCTGCAGGTCTCAAGTTAACTCATACGAGATATAAGTACCTACTTCAATAAACCTACACGAGAAGAATTTTACCTAGACCAGAATGCTTACCCGAAGTCGGAAACCATTGAGTTTAGCTCCATCACATCAGAATAAAAATAAAAATAAAATAGTTTTCGGATATAAACTAATCAATGCTCATGTTATGTCAGAGACAATACCAATATACAATACAATACATTATCTACAATTACTCGGTTACGGCTATAAATTGCGCCAATTGTTTCTAAAGGCAGCGACATAACTAACTGTAACATTTTACGAAACTGTGATAGATTTAATCTTAGTCTTAACTTATTAAGCTTTATGTTAGGTTACCTAAGCAAAGAGGCAATAATTTCAATACTTTCAACTCAACCACAACACACTGATTTTATGGAATTGGTTTTCAACTTTTCTAGATTTTTTTAAAATAAAAAACAAAATGATCATACTGTTATATATCCCAACTAGCATCCCGCTCGGGACTTCGTTCCCGTGAGAATTCGGAAAAATTATGTAGCCTATGTTACTTAGGGATAATGTAGCATCCTAATGGTGAAATAATTTTTTAAATCGGCCCAGTACTTTTTGAGCCTATTCATTACAAACATACCATCATCATCATATCAGCCTATTGCAGTCCACTGCTGAACATAGGCCTCCCCCAAGGTGCGCCACTTTGCACGATCCTCCGCTGTTTTCATCCAGCCACTACCCGCTATCTTCTTTAGGTCATCTGACCAAACATACAAACATACAAAAATAGGTACAAATCTTTCCTCTTTATAATATTAGTATAGATACGTTTTATCCCTATTTGATGTTTTAAGAAATGTTTCTGTTTGTTTTTTAGTTATTTCATTTTGGGCAACAACTTTGATCTAGTTATGTAGAACGGGAACATGGACTGCAAAAAAACTGCGGCTGCGCTAGAAGGTATGCCTTGACTCAAACGCGTCCGACTGTCAGCCCTACAAAATAAAAACCGGCCAAGTGCGAGGCGGACTCGCGCACGAAAGGTTCCGTACCATTATCTTTAAAAACGGGAAAAAAATCACGTTTGTTATATGGGAGCCCCCTTAAATGTTTCTTTTATTCTATTGTTTAGTATTTATTGTTATAGCGGCAACAGAAATACACACCCTCTGTGAAGTTTCAACTGTCTAACTGTCACGGTTCATGAGATACAGCCTGGTGACAGACGGACGGACAGCGGAGCCTTAGTAATAGAGTCTCGTTTTTACCCTTTGGGTACAGAACTCTAAAAACAAGGCAAAACTTATGTATTTATTCAATAACAAAATATTGGCCTGAGGTCAAAATTCAGTAAGAAATCAATAATGCTATATTAAACCTGTCAGTTATCGCAAGATACAAATTACTAATCATCATATACAATCAAAGTATCGACCGCTAAAGAAGTCTGTCTGTTACTAACAACCAATATAACTACTTACCCATCTTAATCCATTAATAATCGTTAGAAGAAATGCTCTGTTCTCATCATCTGACAGGTGATTAGATAACCTAGGCTATTCACTTTTAACCTATAGCTTACTCAATAGTTGCCAAATAGTTTCGGTAACTACAGCTTAGTGATAAACAATGGATGTGTTGTTTTGTAACGTACTGTGACGATCGCAACATTGCATGTACTTATTGGTGTGACATTGAGGAGTAGGTAAAGTGAAAAGTTAATTATTTAAACAATGTATTTCGTAGGACAAATTAGAAAGAAGACCTTTGCCCAAACTGTGGGTTATGAAGGCCCTTGCTTCATTATCACGTAGGTATAACCAAAGTGTGTGGCAAACTTTACTAATCCTAGTGTCAAAGTTTTTAAACCGCCAAATGGGCTTGAGGATAGAGGGCTCCTAATATTTTTTAAAGGTAAATTGAGGAGTGTCTTTTCAAAAGAGCTTATTTTCAGTTTGAGTCTTTTTTAATCTGACAATTCCATTTAATTCTCCATACAATTATACGTAACTGACTTTTACTTATCTTTTTCAATATGTCTTATTTCATTATGAAACTTGACCATCAAAAGTGGCTTCCGAATCAAAACTGCTCATTTTCCATATATTTTTACCCATAATGAGTTTTTGTGTAAAGAGTTTTTCGCTATTTCTGAAAAAATGACTAAATTGAAATAAACCCTTTTGAAAAGACACTCCTCAATTAATATAGGTATGTCAAATACTAAATAACATTTTGTTTAACTCTAATATGTCTGTTCGTAAAGGTGAAGAAAAGACAAGACTGTCTAAGGGTTTGCTATTTATAATATACATACACTTAGTTACATTCGTTACTGGTCTGTTTGCAAAAGTGCAATTACAAAGCAAATATCTCAACAAAGTTTTTTTTAAACTCTTACTTTTTAGGGCTCCGTTCCTCGAAAGGAAAAAACGGAACCTTTATAGGATTACTTTGTTGTCCGTCCGTCTGTCTGTCCGTCAAGACCCTTTTTCTCAGGAACGCGTGAAGGTATCAAGCTGGAATTTATATCAAATACCCTGAGTATTTGATATAACTCTTAGAGATGTGAAAAAATCACTACTGTCCCTTAGAGCTGTGAAAAAATCAAACTTCTAAGCTAACGCAACCAAAAGATACAGCCGTTTATGTCGCAAATTTCCGCAAATTTTCGACACTTGCAAGGAAATCAAAACCTACAGGGTACTTCCCGTGAACTCAGAATCTTGAAGTTTGGTACGAAGCAACGTCTTATAGCACAGATAAAGGAAAAATTACGAAAACCGTAAATTTTTAGTAACATCATATAATAAAAATATTTTTAATAATTTTAAACTTACCTCCCCTTTCCTCATGAACGCGTAGAGGTATTAAATTAAAACTTTTACTTATACCTACAGGTTTGTACGGAACCCTCGGTGTGCGAGTCTGACTTGCACTTGGCCAGTTTTTCTTGTATGTTATCTGAAACGTAACCGGCTCTATAACAGAAACTTATTCTAATTCCAGACAAAACACCTCACTAGATGACACAATATACCTTTCATTGACAGATTAGTTCCGCAAATCCCCAATCAAGAAGACAATGATTGCCAATACGATGTGAATGCATGTTAAACAATGTAGACCATTTAGCATAGTTGAGACAAAAACGTTAAACGATCAACAATTAACATTGTGTTGTATCGTTGTCACCGTGGGACGACTTTGCGATCATTAGAGAGGGATTTCTTGCTAAAATTAACTACTCTAGTTGGGTACCTAATTTAGTATGAAAAGTCTGGAGAGGTATCGGAAAAAGAAAGGAATATGAAGACAGGAAAAGGTGACTAACTAAATATTGATGAAGGATATTTAGGGGAGTGTGACAAGAATAAAAATGAGACATTTCTTGAATGTGACATTATGTGCCGAGAGCGATAAGTTTATGTTAAACTCTAAAAAAAAATTTTATCACCCCCGACATTCGATCGCTTATAACTTTTAAACGGCTGAACCAATTTTAATCAAATTTAGTTAAAAAATATCTCGATTACGTTAGCTTTAAAACAAAAACAAACGCATCGGAGCGTTTATTGCCCGTGTTGCTACCAAACCTTACTACTAGTAGTAAGACGGGAAAATTCATTTCCCCTTGTTACTACCACCCGGCCGGTAGTACTACCGGCAATTTTTTTTTTACTGTAGTACTACTCTAAAAACCAAAAATAAAATAAAGCACTAAAGTTATAATTAAGTAATTTATTTATAGTTAATGTTTTTTGAAATAGCTATTTTGAATTTGAATTTGTATATGAATAATGTGAAAAATGCGTTAGCGTAATTTTTCTAAAGTGTATCCAACTATAATTTCTCCTTTAATAAGCTGCGATAAAATGTGCTTGATATTTTTATCATTTAAGATATCAATTCTACGCCTTTTGTTGGCACGTGAAATCGAACTTTTCTTAGACAAGTTATTCATCACATTAAGCAGACGCATTAACGAAACGTTATTTTTATTGATCTGCTTATTTAGCTTTGAGTGAAAACCTTCTAAGACATTGTTTGTTCTGTGCCGTCTACCATAAACACTCAACAGATCTAGATATTTGTCTCTAATCCACGTACGATTGATGTACTTTACAAAAAAATTCATGTTAAGGTGTTTACTCTCTTCTTTTATATAAGCCCAACCATCTACAATCATGTCTTTTGGTAGAAGTGGTAAGGCAGCACAAAGTGCAACAATCCGTCTCTCTGCTTTGCTCTTGTTTCCAAATGCTTTAGCTTTCCTCCACAAACATCGGTGCCAGTGGTAATAGCACCCTATTATTTTTATTTCAGGGAACGCTACTGATAAGGCGTTGATTGCCGCTATTTCAAAATCGCAGTGAAATATTTTTAGCTGAAACTTAGGAACTTGTGATTTGATTAGATCAAACATAATTGCATATGTTGACTGCTTTTTGTCACTCAAAAGTCCAAATATTAAAGGCATTACTTTAGTGCTTTTTGCGGTGCTACCAACGTCACCAATTATAGTATACAGTTCCGAGAAAGGTCGCGGACAAGCCTTATAGGTGGCGTCTCCAAAACATTCCGATATTTCAGATAATTTATTTTTTGCGTTTGGGGAACAAAAGAGCAAAATCCTAACTCCTTCGCTATAATAATCAGCCAAGATGAGGTGGCAATACTTTTCAGGCACCTGTACCTCCTCAATATTGACAAATACCGTTTTATTCACATTTGCCGACTTCTTTCTCATATCATACAAAGAATGCTGAACGCTAGACAGTGGCGGCATAGCTGTGGCCACATTTTTACCGTGTTCTTTCTTCATTTGAATAATTGCTTTGTCGTACAATTGTGGAATAGGTTTCTCACTTTTTGTGACTTTCTTTTGTAAATCAGATAAACAAATCGCAATTTTATTTTTTGCAAAGTCCGGTTTGCATTCATGTGGTCGATTTTTCAACACAACTCCCTCCTAAAGAATAAAAGTAGATTTTAGTAAAAACATTTTAAAACTGCACGCATTACTTGTTAAAATTAATACATATATTGCAAACTTCATGATAATGATATCACATCTTAGTATCAATGAATAACATTGTTACACTTACTTTTATTGTTATACTGCCTGAACATTTTGATGTGGTAAACAAGGTGCACCTCCATATTTCACTGCTATTTTTGTAACGTTTTAGCTTGTAATATTGGTGTCCATCATTACCAATAAGTATAGTGCCACCTTTTCTTTGAATAAATATGAATTCGGAGTCGTTTACTACATCCATAGCCCTGTTTGTAAATTGCGAATAGATATTGACAACTACAGTAACTCTTTCTGAAAGGAATTATCGAATATTCATTTAAATCTTAAGAAAATATGTAGATCCAAATTATTTTTTTCGCAATGAGAAAACATTACCGTCATTTGTTAATTTAGTTCTCATATTTAAAAAATCTATGCAAAAAGTTTTTAGTCTTTACAAAAAGATTTTAATCTTTATTTAATGATTATTGCTTTATTTTATTCAGGCTTAATTTTATATTTGATACTAAAAGTAAGTATTTTATTTTTGGTTTTTAGAGTAGTACTACAGTAAAAAAAAAATTACCGGTAGTACTACCGGGCGAGTGGTAGTAACACGGGGAAATGAATTTTCCCGTCTTACTACTGGTAGTAAGTTTTGGTAGTAACACGGGCAATAAACGCATCGGAGTCGGTCCAATCGTTTGGGAGCTACGATTCCACAGACATCCACGTTAAACTTAATAAAACCCCTCTTTTTTTATCAGGGGTTAAAAATATTTAAATACCAATAACATCAGTTTTGAGTTCTAACTATTGTATGTACATACCTACGTCCTAACACAAAGTCACATTTATTTATTACCCAATGGTTTGAATGGAAACCACTGAACTAGTTGGTAAGTTTTGTCCGTTGTTTCCCTAGATTTTCACAACACTACCTAGACTTGACTTATCTAATTTTCAAAGTTAAGATGCTCCAAAACCATGTATTTATTTGGGAAACAGACATAGAGCAACCTTTTCCTTGTTATTCTCTACAGTAACACTGAAAACGCCTAATTTTACAAATACTCCGTTTAGAATTCAGCAGTAAAAGTTGAGTTGCAAATTTATCCTGCTTGTACCCCTAGGGGTACTACTTGGGGGCATTAATGACCCTGGACAAGTACTTAAGTGTCAATTTCTTACCATTGAAATTACAGTGAACTCCCATAATCACCCATCAAGTCGCACGAACATTGCTTAACTTTAATGACCGAACTTGCATCGCAAGTGGGCAACTCTCGGCTGTGTACTACGTGTGAGTTATCTTTCGCACTGGTACACAATGTTGCTCAATAGTCGTATTGAGAGAATCCTACGCAGCATGTTATATTTAGGGTTGTCACAACACAGAATTTACAGTAGGTAGTTACTCATCAGATTTAAGCAAAGACTTTGAACTAGCTAGCGGAAATTTGAGATGTGAATAACTGAACGATGGTGATAGCACCCCAAAGAAAATAGGTCCCCAAACTTTCCCCAAAAACCCCATAGAAAATAGGTCTGTAACTTCGGCGATCATCTGATTGCCTCAGTAAGGAAGGATAGACGAATTTGTTTTTTTTTCTATGGGAAAAGTTGCTCAGTTTTTTTTTTCATTATTATTATGAGAAAGGTTAACTCTTTACCTCAATCTTGAATAAGATCATAGATGAGATCGACGATGGATCGAGTTAACCCAGAAAATGCTTATTAAGGTCTTACGCACCGACGGAACACACCAAACAGTTGGGGATAGGGAAAGTTGGTTCGTTTAGTAGCTTTTTTCATATTCTTAATATTCACTTTATAAATTAAGTTAAAGTTACACATTAAGTAAGGTTGTCACAAAAAGTAAGGTGAAGAAAAGTAAGGTGAAGAAAAGTTTATTTCTTCTTTTTTACTAAACTTTCAGCTTATAAAAATAAACATTGAAGCTGTTTATCTATAACTTTGTTTATCTATTCAAGTCTGCGGTAATTTTATTTTAAGTAGGTATGGAAAATAATAAGAAATAAGCAGAGCCTATCGCAGAGAAACAGAAAACAAACTCACGTATTAAGGCGACTACAGCACCTAAATTATGATTTTATGATGCGTAGATAAGCATGACGCACTGCATTAAATCGAAGAAAAAAAATACTACGGTAATATTCAGCACATAAACTAGATAAGTAGTTTGCTGAAAACATGATTCAGCACTTTTGGTTCGATAGAAAAACCTCACAAAGTCACCTCTAAATACACAATATTGTGTAACTTTTAAGCTGTAAAAACGATAGTAAAATGCACACAGGAACTTGAATTTGTTATCAAAATGTTTAGCTATTAACACTCTCGTTAAATAGCTAACGCATTTTTCGATTTAAGCTGTTACCTTTCCATAAATCTCATTTTTCTAACTTTCGAACATGTTTTTACGCACGCACGCTTTCATAGTCCGTAAACTTCGTGTATCGACACTGATTGCACTGCCGGCCCAGGCCTGTTGAGAGACGGAGATGGCACTATTCCTATGTGCGCTGCCTTTACCGGGTGCTGTAGTCGCCTTAAGTAGGGAAAGATGGCGCACAATGAAACGCGGGGTAAATTAAAATGAACGAAACGTTTTGGATCTTTTCCCAACATTTTATCGAAGTTGCTTACATTGGTTTGTGAAGCGATTCATTCTTTATAAACCTTTGTAATAAGTCCCAATAAAATGTTGGAAAAGGTAAAATATTGCGTTTGTCTTACGTTACCCCGCGTATCACTCCCCACCCACCTTACGATAGTACTTTTTCACCAGTGCACTTGACAAGACGTTTGACAGCCCTACTGTAATTACAATGTGGGTGTTCGATGAAGCGATACGCTTGTACAGAAGTCATTATGACAAATGTTCGCAAATATTAAGTACAAGAATTGTACAAAACACGACTTACACAGTCGACTGTCCTTTTGACCCTTATTTCTTCCGCTGTAGAATCCAAAATAACTTTGTTAACTGTGACGTGTAGTTATATGTAGCCATGACAAGATTTGGACCGTACAAGAGAAGCCAAAAGCCATGGCCACTGCATTTTTAGGAAAGTGTTACACCTATATGGACGAACGATCTTGAAAGCTTAAGTGAATGTCAAAACATATTTCATGTCTTGTCAAATTTGGGCGAGCCTTAGGCAGCTTTTAAAAACAACAGCCTTCAAAAATTACATACTCGTAGCTCTCGGAATTGCTTAGTAAAGTCACAGATAATGTAAAAATTAAGCTGCGTAAAGGCTCTGGTCAACCCTTAGACCCATATTACAGAAAAAGTCTCAAGACTTGATCTATACTTTTCTCTATCAAAATGACAAAAACAACTGCTACAAACATACCCCAGATCAGAGTCTGAGTCGTGTTCTGTAATAGACCATTGTGACAATTTGAATTCAGAGTTTTCATCAGTCAGCCGAATATTCTTAAACTTACTCAATCTATAGCACACCAGCTAGGCTAACATAGACGCGTTGACATAATTTTGTCATGTCTATCGTTCTACCTGTTCCATTATGCAACGGAACAAGAGGGCGGAACGAGATACATACGACAAACTTGTCACGCGTCTAAGTTAACCCTAAAACTGACAATAGATAATTGTCCTACGCAAAAGTGACACACACAATCATGTGAAAGATAACTTGATCACCCATTATTTTGGACAGACCATAACTTTGCTTAACCACTGTGATCGATGGAAAGGTCTGCGCAACTGAGCTATGAGATACAATTAAAACAGTAATAGACGAGACCTATTTCAACCCTTACTCACGACTGAGACTTATTTCAATGTAGTGGCCATTTTGTACAGTAAAACTTGACAGAAAGCTCTTATTGTAACCCAATAAGGTTGCTTTGCCTCTAGACTTATAGTCGACTGTAATTTCTGCGGTGGGTCTTTTTAATCAACCAGGAAGATGTTATGACCTACTGTCGACATATCAATCTGGGATGTCGAAACGATTCGATTGTCTGACAGTCGATCGACAAATGCCGATTCGTTTGAAGCGACGATATGATTTGCTAATGTTTTGCAATTTGTCTTTTATTATCAGCTTAATAATAACTTTATTATTACCAGTTTTATACCCGGGAATTCGTTCCCGTGGGAATTCAGGAAATAATGTAGCCTATATCACCTGCTGTTGAGAGAGCTTTCTAATTTTGAAAGAATTTTTTAAATCGGTTCAGTAGTTTCAGAGATTACTTCCTAAAAACAAATTTACAAACTTACAAACTTCATCTCTTTATAATATTACTAGCATTTCGTTTTGAACTTCGTTCCCGTGGGAATTCGGGAAAATTATGTAGCCTACGTAACTCAGGGATAAATGTAGCATCCTAATGATTAAAAAAAAATCAAATAAACCATTTTTCATATACCAAAATTCAACTTCAGTGACTATCTTGTGATCCAGTAGACATTCTTCCATCCGTTCACGCGTGATGCGATGACCAAAGGAAATAGAGATTAATTTTTTTATATATAGAAACATAAAGAACGAACACTTTGGCGCAAAAACCTCACCTAGTACTAAGTTCAATATACTCTATCAACTTTTAAGATTCCATTGAAAACAACGTGTCAAAAATATCAATTTAACCGTGTAGCTTATAAGAAATATCTATAATTGTTAACAAACCATGAAATAACTAGTTAACACGGCGGAGGCGTATCGAACAATCGATTACAAAATACTATAAATACTCAAATTTTATTTATTTATTTACTGTTTATTGTATACTATATATAAAAAGAAAGAAACATACAAAGAGAGAGACGACACAACAGGCACTGCTTATTTCTAGGAAGAAATTTCTTACAGCAGACCTTACAAGAGAGATTGGACGAAGTGAGGCGAGTAAGACGTGCACAATATCAAGATAAAAAGAAAATTAATCTCAATCAAAATAACTTATTATTTGTTATAATTATTTGTAAAAAAAATTGAAAATTTAACGATATTCCATTCAATTCCTGGGGTCGTATGTGGGTAGATATAAAACTAATAAATTAATTAAATATGATGCGAGGGGTCCAAACATCTTTGCGCTCCAAAATCGTAATTTTGACCTTTGTCCTATTGGGTAGGCAGAGACCACAGATTGCCACCTGGTAAGATCAAAACACACCTCTTTCGCCTCCTCTACATTTATATTCACTTCTTACATGTTCGTCTCGGATTCGGGTACCCAACATAAAATTTGAAAAAAAAACGTTTCTTCTATTCTTACACAGTGCCAGTTGATTTTACAGTATCTATGGTAAAACGTGGTAAAGCGGACTTCGTTCAGCCTATGTTCCTTGAAGTAAATTGTTATGCATATCCCGAAATTCCTAGAGAAATTAAAATTTGTGAAAACGCTGGGCTTGGAAAATCACGATAAATGGAGCTCTCACACCATGTTGCAGAAACGTTCATTGAATTTAAAGCTGCTTTAAATGTATTTCCGTCCTTGTTTATATCAGCTAAATAAAAAGTGACAGTGTGATATGAAAAGTAGCATTTCTGCAACTGTTGTCAAACCATTTTATTGTACTTAAGAGGTTTTCAATATAATAGCGCTCGTAGTCCAGTGGCACTCGCTGATCTCAACCGATCAGTTAGGTTAAGCAACGTACACAGAGGCAGGGAACCTGATGGGTGACCAAAGTGGCAATTTATCACGAGCGTTTCCATGCTTCGGAGGGCACGTTAAGCTGTCTGTCCCGGCTGTTATCAATTGACGTCAGTCGTTAAAACCAAGTCAGAGGCCATTGTGCGGTTTGAAAACTCTGACACCAGGGTTAGTTAAGTTCGCCACACACTTGACTATACCTACACGATAAGAAGAAGAATATAATAGCCAAACAAAATCAGACTTTAATACCAGCAGGATGTTCGCCGCGGTCCTATGTGCAAATGTCAACATTGACAACGCAAGAGGGCGAGCAAGCCTTTGCGCGGGGCCCTCATGCAATCAAAGTGAAGTTTCACCGTCAGCCGAGTGGCGCGCCCCGCGAGTTTGTCGCTCATCAAGCTCGAACTGCTATTCGACAATAGAGTTCTAACTGTGCACTAGTTAATTGATTTGTTACATCCAAAGATTGCGCAGACAGAAACATTAAAACTATTAACAGACATTCAAAATTGATGGTCGATAAACATTCAGCTACGTTATTAAATTTAATACTAACTTGTGCAATATTTTGGAGATGTGGTCAATGGCTGATCCTTGACTGTTTTTAATGACGAATCGTCACATTGTCAATTTGTTTTTTTTTTTCTATCATCTTAGTATTTTGTCATTATGATATAGGAAAGCTTGAGCCAGGCTGGGTTATCTTTCTATCCCAAGGTTACTAGGTTAGTAATTAGCTGACAACGTGAATTTTATACATGTTTGATCTATATCTATATTTATACATATTATAAAGAGAAAAGATTTGATTGTTTGTTTGTTTGTTTGCATTGAATAGGCTCCGAAACTACTGGACCGATTTGAAAAATTCTTTCACAATTAGAAAGCTACATTATCCAGGATGGACATAGGGTACATAATTTTCCCAAATTCCTACGGGAACGAAGTCCCGCGCGGTTTATAAAGTCCGAAATTGTATTTTTCGTCGTTGTTCCGTTTCGTGGACTGATTCACAACCTTAATTTAGCTACCTAATTTAAAGTCACCCAATAATACAGAGAACCTTTGCGATTGTTCTTTCATTATTTCGACATCCTTAATATTCGTTAACTAATCTAATATCCCTCAAAAATATATTTTACAAACTTTTACATTGAATAATTACGCAGATGTCCCGTTGACTGTACAAAAACTTGTTGTATATGAAGAGGTCAAATGTTATATTTATACGTAGTTATCTATTTGGCGCAATGCCAAGCTGTGATAGGTGAACTTGTCTGGAAAATACATAAAAATACATTTTTTTTTTGACCTGACCAAGGTCATAGATGTGGTCGACGATGGAGCGAGTTAAGCCAGAAAATGCCTATTAAGGCACTGGTACTCCTACGCACCGACGGAACACAGCAAGCTGTTTGGCGTCGGACTTCGGTAGGAGGGTGGTCGCGAACCAGTGTGGTAGGCCCTTTACAGAGCCTACCACACCGCATGAGACCATAGGACGACACCTCAGATTCAGAACAAAAAATGAAGTGTCGTTGCCTTGGATGGATTACTAGGAGGCAGGTCTCATTTGTGTTTCCTAAGTCGCCTCTTACGACACCCACGGAAAGAAATAGGTTTGTGTTATTCTCAACCGATCACCACACGGCGAAAATACTACGCTCATGCTTATGTACCTATCATAACAATAACTTTTAGTCGAATCATTTAACTCTTTAAATACCTATACGTATTATACATTGCTTAGGGGTAGGTCAAGGTAATTTTTCACATTGGTATAATTTACATTGTAAAAAAACTGATACTATGCACAGATTTTAAAATATTATGTAATAATTGTCAATTGTTTTCCTATAGTACTTAAAAACTTTTCAAACCAAAATAATAATGGCAAACCATTTAAAAATGTAATTTACATTCCACTTTGGTTTTTGTAAGAGTACCTACTGACTGTTATATCTTTATAGAAATAGAGAATGTATAATTATTCTTGAACGTTAATTAATCTATGTAAATTGTTTTTATAAGTAACTAGTTTTCCGCCCGCGGCGCCGCCCGCGTCCTAATTTTTTTAAAAATGTATCCTATAAACCTCACGGAGCCCGAGACCTTTCCAACGTATGCAAAACCGTGGAAATCGGTTCGTGCGTTTTGGAGTTATAGCGTCAGGAAGGAAAGCCCGACTTATTTTTATACAGGTGATTATAAAAGAGCTCCAAATTTACATATTTAAGTTATATTTTTATTGTTTATGATATCCACGTTTGTTTTATTTCAATTTTCACTGGTAACATCCGATACCAAATGCGAATAAACTTTTGTAGTTAACTATAAAGGGGGCAGATGAAACTAACGGCCACCGGGGTGGTAAACGCCACCTATAGTGCTAACGGCCACCCCGGTGCCGGGCTCAGAGGGGGCCGTCTTTTTTTAATTTATTTTTTATTATAAGATGGGTTAACTCTTGACCTCAATCTTGACCATAAAGGTCAAAGATGAGGTCGACGATGGAGCGAGTTAACCCAGAAAATGCCTGTAAAGGTACTGGTACTCCCACGCACCGACGGAACACAGCAAACCGTTTGGCGTCGGACTTCGGTAGGAGGGTGGTCGCGAATCAGACGGCCCTTTACAGAGCCTACCACACCGCATGAGACCATAGGACGACACCTCAGATTCAGAAAAAAAATGAAGTGTCGGTTGCCTGGAATGGATTACTAGGAGGCAGGTCTCATTTGTGTTTCCTTAGTCGCCTCTTACGACACCCACGGAAAGAGATGGGGTGGTGTTATTCTTAACCGATCACCACACGGCCAAAAAAAAATCACTTTATTCCACGTTGAGAATAAAGGGTCAGAAGATCAATATACGAGTACATATGTAGAAGAGTATGGGAGTGACTCGAAAGGGTTTCCCTTTCAATACTTTAAAAAATGGCGTCCACAATGATTATGCCAATGTAAAGAAGTCCTATCCGGGTTGTAGCACGTCAGAGCTTCGTCTTTTGATCAGCAGAGTGCACCTCTAGCAGGTGATGATGACAATTTTGGAGCACTAAGAGGTTATGACCCTATGCAATCCGTTTTACTCTGAAACTTTTTTTTACCTGCCCATATACTTCCCCACCGAGGGGCACGGGCCTCCCTTCGAAACACAATGGGGATTTAGGTCTTAGCCCACCACGCTGGCCCAATGCGGCTTGGTGGACCGCTCGTATCTCAGTATAACTTAGAAGAAGTAAATTATACGAGAACAGTTTAAGATCTTACACCAACTTGCAGAAACGTCCATTAAAGTTAATGCTACTTTAAATGTCATACTGTCACTTTTCATCTTGATGACGTAACCCAGGACAGCATTAGATTTAACGAACGTTCAGCAGCTCGAGCACGATGGCGACAAACTCTTGCGGCGCGCCACTCGGCTGACGCTGAAACTTCACTTTGATTGCGCGAGGGCCCTGCGCAAAGGCTTGCTCGCCCTCTGGCGTTGTTAATGTTGACATTTTGACATAGGACCGCGGCGCATTACGCGCCCTATCACCATCGTACTCGAGCTGCTGCAACTGGGTGTTATAAGTCTAGATTATTTTTAAATAGAATACAACTATTCCAGAAGTTAATTAGCAATATTTTTCCACGTTAAAAACGTACCTATGAGTCACCGACTTCAATCCCAACAACAGTTCGCACAAAGTAGATAACTAGTATTTTCTGCAGACTACAATGCCTATTAGCAGAAAACCAAAAACGAAAATGTCACTCATTTATTTAGATGATGTTCTGGTTAGTAGTATTTTTTGTTTTTGTTGATTTTTTTAAAAGCGCTAAATCATTTTCGATAAAATTTATATGGGACCACCTCTGGAGTATACACTTTCGAAAAAAAATTTTTTTTGAAAATCGTTCCATAACTGGCGGAGAAATCGGTGAACATAAATAAAAAAAAATAAAAAATACATACAGTCGAACATAGAACCTCCTCCTTTTTTGAAGTCGGTAAAAATCTAGAGAATCGAACCGTATGAGGGAAAGTGATTTTTCCCAAGAAATATTCATCGAAATACGAATATATACCTATAACAATTTTCGACAATTCATAACTTGCTTCATTTTAATTTTAAATACCTAGACTCGCTAACTTAGTTCAATACGTCACCTCATTCCATTTCCTCAAACAATTTATTTACAACTCAGTATACGAGTACCTTTATCAGTTATATTGAGTCCACATGTCCATAATTAAACTGTTTACAGCACTGGAAGAGATACCCTTAGACAGAGGTCACATACGTTAAACAACATGTGATTGTTTTAATTAACATCCGGATTTTTTATTAGTTATTTATTTGTACTGTGTAGAAATAATCATTGATATTTTCCTAAAATTATCCCTACTTATATTATACTAGCATTCCGCTCAGGACTTCGTTCCCGTGGGAATTCGGAAAAATTATGCAGCCTATGTTACTCAGGGATAATGTATAGCATCATAATGGTGAAAGATTTTTTGAAATCGGTCCAGTAGTTTTAAGTTTATTCGTTACATACAAAAATACAAATCTTTTCAACCGACTTCAAAAAAGGAGGAGGTTCTCAATTCGTCTATATATATATATATATATTTGTATATTATTTGTTACACGATAACTCCGTCAACTGTTGGCTGATTTTCAAAATTTTTTTTCGAAATAGTATACTCCTGAAGTGGTTCCATATAAATTTTATCGAAATTGATTCAGCGCTTAAAAAAAAAAACAACAAAAACAAAAAATACTACAAACCAGAATGTCATCTAAATAAATGAATGACATTTTCGTTTGTGGTTATCAGCTAAAAGGCATTATAATCCGCAAAAAATACTACATAGGTATCTACTTTGTGCCAACTGTTGTTGGGATTGAAGTCGGTGACTTATACGTTTTAAACTTGAAAATTATCTCTTTACAATATTAGTGTAGAAATGCGAAAGTACATAACTCAGTCTGTTACGCTTTCACGCCTAAATTACTGAACCGATTTTGATGAAATTTCGGACAGAGATAGATTAGATCTCGGAAAAGGACATAGGCTACATTTTATCCCACAGCTGGGCACAAATATAACCTGTAGTCTACGCGAGCAGAGCCGCGGGCGGAAAGCTGTATTATTATATCTTCAACGCTGGATTGGGAGTGAAAGAAAAATGTTGAATGTGCCAGCTGCCAACTCTTACCTGCCTGTCAGCAGCTAGATTTTTTATTTTTTTATTAATGAAGGGTTCGCTCTTGACCACAATCTAGCCCAAGGGCAAAGATGCGGTCGAGGATGTAGCAAGCTCACCCAGAAGGAGCCTATTCACTCGAACTTTAAAGAGATTCGGGTTATATGAACTCGGAAATACAGACGCAGGCAGGGAATTCCATTCCCTAGCAGTGCGCAATACGAAAGATGATGAAAAGCGCTCAGTGCGAATCCGTGGGATATCAACAAGATAGGGATGGTACCCCGCGGTGCGTCTGGACGTCCGATAAAAGAATGGGGCAGGCGGAATGAGCTCATGCAGCTTCTGAGCACACTCCCCGAAGTACAAAAGCAAAAGAATGCAAAAGTTTTGCTATATTATGGACAAACAGCTGACAACCTATAACCATTTTACTCATGTTCCATCTAATAACCCTCAGACTTTATGTCAAACATGGCGTGAAGTGGTTTTAAGAGCCACTGGCGATCCACTGGTGAACTATTGGTGTTCTGCCTACCGCGATAGGGACATATAAGCGTGAGTGTATAGAATAGAATAGAATAGAAAAAATCTTTATTTTATAGGACATTCAGGATGCCACTTAAAACAAGTCAAGATCACATGAAATACATACAAACAAACATTAAAGGATTTAAATACATACATACGCATTCGTTCTATTGACCCTACTGACTCTACGCCTATTCGCAAAGGTGCAGTCTTCCCCAGAGAAGAACAGGCAAGAAACTCTGAGGGTGCTCTTTTTAATCGCATTAAAAATTTTCTTATTTTCTTATTTTGTATATTTATTTTCCTGTAAGCATGTACAGCAAATAGCAACAAAAAGCGATTCTATTTTCTTACTAACAGCGTGTAAGACTGATTTTCAAGAGATTTTCAAAATAAAGAAAAAAAATAAAAGGACGCCAAGTATAAAATGGTTCTACAAACAATATTCTTTCTTTCCAGAAACGCGTGCTATTGGTAATACAAAATTAAATGATTACATAAACATCTGATACCAAACTTGTTCATAACATAAAATCGATATTTTTAGAAAACCAGTCGACTATTAAAGTATGAAATATCTTAAATTTTATTGATTTACTTGTAATCATTTCATAATAATACTAGCACTCCGCTCGGGACTTCGTTCCCGTGGGAATTAGGGAAAATTATGTAGCCTATGTCCATCGGGGATAATGTAGCTTTCTAACGGTGAAAGAATTTATCAAATCGGTTTAGTAGTTTCGGAACCTATTCAATGCAAACAAACAAACAATCAAATCTTTCCTCTTTATAATATGTATAGACTAGCTTCCCGCGCGGGACTTCGTTCCCGTGGGCATTCGGAAAAATCATGTACTCTATGTCCATCCCGGATAATGTAGGATTCTAATGGTGAAAGAATTTTTCAAATCGGTCCAGTAGCTTCGGAGCCTATTCGATGCAAACAAACAAACAAACAAACAATCAAATCTTTCCTCTTTATAATATTATAGTAAGTATAGATTAGGTTTTCGACCGCTACTTCGTTTGCGTAAAAAAGTAACCTGTATCTCTCTAGTTTTCCAACAGTTAGTTTTTAAAAACCGCCAATCGAGGATCAAGCATTGCATATTATTTTAATTAAGACAGTCAAGATTAAGTATATCCTTACTAATATTATAAACGCGAAAATTTGTATGTAAGGATTATTGTTACTCTTTCACGCAAAAACTGCTTTATTGATTTTAATGAAACTTTACAATGATAGCTTATACCTACATCAGAATAACACAATATAGTCTCCATAATTTTCAAAAAATCTCACGGGAACGAAGTCCCGCGCGGAAAGCTAGTTATTCATATATTTCAAAGGAAAATTATCAAAACCGTAATATTATAATTTCACTAGTGAAGTTATATTCTTCCGAGTCTCGCCATATTACAATTTGCCTAGTAAAATTATAAATTTACTAAACTTTAAGGGCCGCCTGCATGAAATTAGGATAAGTTAGGTTATGGTAGGTTTAGGCTTTTTAGGTTCGGTTAGGTTAGGTGAGATTGCACTAATGTTCTAAAAATGTCCGTCAATGTGAAAAATAAATAAATAAACGCTACACACTCAAAGGCCCACACTAAGGTTTTCCCTTGTATCGTGGGTCCCTCGGAACACACATAAAGACAAACACAAACACCCATGACCCGAGAACAAACATCTGCTTTTCACACAAATGTTTGAAAATGGAGCAGTTCACAAAGTACCGAGAGTTGATAATCTTACTAAGTCAAATTACAATACGGGTTTGACAATGTTATGGTAACACATACACTAAGATGCATAATACTGACACAGCTATCTAGACTGCTTTTCAAACCTGATCAAGTGATGACGGAATATTTGGATACTTACCTAAAATATACCTATATTATTATCAAGGACACAATAATTCTCATTCCACACAAGATCGGCTCAAAAAGAGCTCGTCAAAGAATAAAAGTGCGTCAAGGCCGTTGGTCACTATCGAAAAGTGTTTTTCTTTTTTCCATCTAGGTATGTTACTTGAAAGAAACAGGTTTGAAAGCTGACTCAATTTTTAACTGACTTCAAAAAAGGAGGAGGTTTCTCAATTCGACCGTAAATATATATATGTTACAGTTAAAACTAGTTAGTAGTTAGAACGCGTTTTTCCTAGTTAGAACTAGTTTTTACTTGGTGCCTTTGTTAAAACTAGAAATAATCAGTTAAAACTAGAATTTACCACTGACATATTTGATTTTCAGATAAAACTAGTTGTCACATCGAGCTATAGTTAAAACTAGCTATAGTTAAAACTCCCCCCCCCCCGCGGAGATTATATCGGGGCAGAAACTGTAAGTTAAGTTTGTTAGTAGCCTTTTTTTTTTTTACTTGGGGAAATGCCCACACATACCCCCCCGCCGCAGGGGCAGCAGGAGGGTTATGTCGGACTCGAACCGACTAAAACCCCAAGGTGTTCCTTCTCCCGCCTTAGGTGAGGCCACAGGTATCGCGTTAGCATTCGTCTGTGACCCCACCGGGCGCTGGACCGCTTACATCAGCGAACCCCTTCTTGCGAGGGATAAAATGTCCCCCGCATATCCTGCTGTTTGAAGGCGTGCACGGAACACGCTGCATGCCTTCCCGTCTCGAGGCCTTTCCTGGTGACGATCGCCCCTGCGGCCGCCACCAGGCCTCCGTTATGGAGGCATTAGGCGGGCGGCTTCAGCCCGCCTCCTGCGTCCTGGCCTTCTGCGGCGGACAGCGGGAGCGGTTACGTCCGTCTCCCTTTCTCTCTCCGCCGTCTCCTTCTGCATCATAACGTCTTCGCAGAAGGAGAGGACCCCGTTCCAGGTCATCTCGCTCCCGACCATAGCTCGAACTACGGTCGATAGCGAGAGGTCTCGTCCCACTACGGTGACGAGTTCACGGCGCTGCTCCGCAAAACCGGAGCATTCCTCCAGAGTGTGCTTCGCCGTGTCCTCGTCACAGGTGTCACAATGGTGACATCGCGCGGTTGGCTCCCTCCCGGCTATATGGCACAGATACTTACCGAAACAACCGTGTCCCGATAGCATCTGCGTCAGCCGGAAGGTGAGACAACCATGTTGTCGGTTCACCCAGTCTTTTAAAATTGGGCGGACCGCTTCGACTGTCCAAACACCAGCTCTGGGCTCGGCCAGTCTCTCCTCCCATTTCTGGAGAAGGAGCTGCCGAGCTTGGGACCGCTGAGCTTCCACTTCCCGAGGAGGCGGGTTTTCGGCTATTCTTCGGAGGTCCATGCGCCAATGATACATCGACGCCTGGACCTCAGCCTCCAAGTCCCACGGGGGCGAGCCCGCGAGCACGCAAGCCGCCTCAAAAGAGACGGTGCGGTATCCTCTTATGGCCCTGACGGCTAGCACCCTCTGTGAAGTACGCAGGACGGCCACATTATGTGCCATCAGAGCGCTCGTCCATATAGGAGCCCCATATAGGGCCATGGACTGCACCACCCCCATAGGTTTGTTAGTAGCCTAGCCTAACCAATCCGTTAAGGGTTGGTTAGGTTAGGTTAGAACTGCGACCCCCAACGCACGAGCCGAGCGAGCGAAGCCCCCCCGCGGAGATTATATCGGGGCAGAAACTGTAGGTTAGGTTTGTTAGTAGCCTAGCCTAACCAATCCGTTAAGGGTTGGTAAGTTAGGTTAGGTTAGAACTGCGACCCCCAACGCACGAGCCGAGCGAGCGAAGCGAGCGTGCCGCGGCAGCGGCCGGCGAAGTGCCAGAAAAGACTTTGGTTGCGTTAAACGGTAAGCACAACAACTACATAACCCACAACATAACCTCAAGCCAATCAGAATAAGGTATGATGAACTCAACCTCGGTCGGAACAGTTTTAACTGACTCGCTTCGGGAAAACGCGTTTTGTCTTGCAGAAACTAGTTTTAACTGATATTTGATTCAGACATTAGTCAATTCTAGTTTTAACAAAGGCACCAAGTAAAAACTAGTTCTAACTAGGAAAAACGCGTTCTAACTACTAACTAGTTTTAACTGTAACATATATATATATTTTTATGTATGTCCGCGGATAACTTCTTCGTTTATGAACCGATTTTGATTTTTATTTTTTTGTTGGAAAGGGAGTATCCCAAGGGTGGTCCCATGGTAAGGAAACCAGGATCTGATGGTGCAATCCTGAAGAAATTGAGGGAAACTCTCGAAAAAATTGTCTTTTTGGGATTGAAGTCGGTGACTCTTACGTTTTTGACGTGGAAAATTATTTTAGTTTTAGTTAAGTAAATGATCAGTAAAATTATTTGTTCAATGTTCGGAATAATATATATTTTTAACATTACAAAGAGAAAAACTCTAGAAGAAAACAAAGTAATACAGAGCTACCAATTATGATTGAAGTTTATACCTAATCTATATACAACACGGTAATAACGTTAATTACTAGAATTCCGCTCGGGACTTCGTTCCCGTGGGAATTCGGGAAAATTATGTAGCCTATATTACTCAGGGATAATGTAGCATCCTAATGGTGAAAGAATTTTTGAAAACGGTTCAGTAGTTTTTAAGTTTATTCGTTACAAACAAAAATACAAATCTTTCCTTTTTATAATATTAATGTAGAAGTGTGGATGTAATTATGAGCCATCTGGTCCCATTATTATATGGGGTGACTGTAATTATTGAGCAAAACTTTAGAGGGTGATTCTTCTTATGAAACTGAAACTAAACATTGTTCCTCAGGAACACATACGAAATCACAAAAAAAAAATTGACTTCCCATAGAAAGGCAAATCAGCTAACCGCACAAGTTTTTGGAGACATGCACATCAACACTGTCTAGGGATATTGCGAGATACATGGACGGCTATAATTTTCAGACGAGCAAGTGCTAAACTTCCATTTTCAATCCTAATGAGCAAATTTTGTTATACTTGAAATTTGTGAAAACGTGACGGAAACGAATACAAAAATGCACCCCCCCCCCCCCCCCCGAAACGAAATGCCTGCTTAGCACTTGCTCTTCTGAAAATTATAACGCTCCATGTATCTCGAGTACCTATGCTTTTATAGCTTCTCAAACAGACCTCTTTTGTATGAAAAATCGTGCTATATCCCCAGACAGTTTCATGGCTGACTCACATCTTCAATTTTCGCTAGCTAATTTAACGTCACACTTCGTTTCAATAGTCTAACTATGTACGGAGGGCCGCACATCAGTTTACCGCGTGAAGTCTGTGCTGTTGACATAAAAGCGTTTTGCAACGACAATGGAGTAACCTGATGCGCTGGCCTCTGTACAATTTTTAATTTTTTCAGTTTACGTCCCGGCTCCGTATCTGCACTTTCTTCGTCTTTGGGCCGAATTATCTTACAGGTATATTGTAACAACCAATTAATTTTTTATCAATTAATATAATATAGTAAAAAGTTTACATAAAACATAAAATACAAAATGATAACAATGCATATTATGAGTGGACACAGTCATCACCACTGTCAGCAAAAAAACACGAGGACAAAAGAATGAATTAAGAAAATGAATGGAGTAACACGTGACTCATACCGCTTGATATTGACCCGAGGAGCACTGTTTATGCAAACTATACTTAAATACTTTATAATCAAGTGTATTGGGTACTAATAATGTCATAATCATAAAATTGTTATACGAAATTAAGTTCTTTTGAGATTGCAACGCGTTGATGTCTTTTGTATAAACATTTTGAAATTGATAGGGTCATTTTGGAATCACTCGTAGAACAAAGACGCTTGGTGTTCGGGATCAATCAATGAGGTTAAGCAGCGTACACGGAGTGATTCACCTTGATATCTACACAATTTTTTTAAAGAGGAAAAATTTTATTGTTTGTTCGTTTGCGTTGAATAAGCTCCGAAACTACGGGACCGATTTGAAAAATTCTTTCACCATTAGACTGCAATATTCATCCCTGAGTAACATCATCATCATCATATCAGCCTACTGCAGTCCACTGCTGAACATAGGCCTCCTCCAAGGTGCGCCACTTTGCACGATCCTCCCCTATTTGCATCCAGGCACTACCCGCTATCTTCTTTAAGTCATCTGACCATCTGGCTGGGGGGCGTCCTACACTACGTTTGCTAAGACGTGGTCTCCATTCGAGAACCTGTCTACTCCAACGCTCGTCGGTTCTGCGACAGACATGGCCAGCCCACTGCCACTTCAGCTTGCTACACTTTTGGATAACATCCATCGGTGAGTAGCCTACATAATTTTCCCGAATTCCCACGGGAACGAAGTCCCAGGCGGAATGCTAGTGAGACAATATTTCGAAGATAAATAAAGCCTTTTCACACTAGTTTTATAAATACAAGCATTTTTTTTTAACTGCGACAGGTTTCGTATAGAGATGTATGAAACCTGTTAGTTGAAGTACCTAGTTCAAAAATTAATAAAGCTTTGTATCGGAAACGAATTACTTAACTTTAAAATGGCTTTTGTGTTAAACTAAACTAAGTACATGATAATGGGGTGAAGACGACAGCCGTGACTGACAGACTATTCTGTGCGTCGCTTAACCTCACTGATTTATATCGAACAGTGAACGTCACTGGTCTACAAGCTCAACAAAATTGCTAATTCTATAAACAAACAAATAAAAACAAAGCATTGAAACGGCTTATACAATTTATGTAAGTAGTCTTTATTAATAATAGCTTTTCGATTTCGTCATTATGTATTCAAAAAAATTATGAAGCCTGTGTTACTCAGAAATAATGCGGCATTCTAATGGTGAAAGAATTTTTAAAATCTATCCAATATTTAAGTTTATTCGTTACCAATATACAAAAATACAAATCTTCAAATCTCAAATCAAATCTTTCCTCTATCTTTTTTTTTCTTCTTTTTTTTATTCCATTTTTACTCCTCTACAAGTAATTGTAATCTTAAAAAAAATATAATTTTCAAAATGTCAAGATTGTAAGTTACACCATAACTTTATAAAGAGAAATTATTTGATGGTTTGTTTGTTTGCATTGAAGGCTCCGAAAATACTGGACTGATTTGAAGAATTCTTTCACCATTAGAATCCTAGAGTAACATAGGCAGCATAATTTACTCGAATTCCCATCAGGTACGAAGTACCGGGCGGCGGAATGCCATTATCTAACAAATCACGATAAATAATAATATATAGGAATGTATAGTCCATATGGTTTTTCTGCATATATATGACATTTTCCAATTTTTTTCCATTTCCATTCATTTTCCTTGACCTTAACTCGATATCACGTGATACCCATCACGAATTTTCTTTTTTTTCTTTCAATGTTGTACCGGTTCTAGTTTATAAAAATCCACTTTTTTTTCTAGCTGAGAGCTCTAAGTATGTGGATATAATGACTCGTGTCGGCGACCGAATGGCTGCTAATCAGTGATTTAGATGTATTCTCATTGTTAGTTGACATCTAGTAATACAAAAAACAAGAAACGATTTTTTTGTATTACCTACACTATACTCAAAAGTGGGGCTGTCATAACTAAGTATGTCTATGAGAAGGGCTTATTCTATGAGTAGGGCACGATTGATTGATTGATATTTTGATTTTTGTAGTGAGTATGATTTTTGATACATTTCTTTTAAAGGAATATCCATATAAAAAGTCACTATTTTGTAGAGACATGTAGAGTAGGTCAAAATTGATAGTCTGAGCAAGTTTCCGTTCCCTCCATCTGCCGGGATAAAATAGACGCGTGAAATAATTTTGTCATGTCGATATCGTTTCGTACTGACACTATGCGATAAAAAAAGAGCGGAACAAGATAAATACGAAAATTTTCTCTCACGCGTCTATGTTAACTATGCTGAATACTTTATGCTTTATGAAATAGGTGCAGTTCTATGAATATTATTTATAAAGCTAAATGCACTTATTTACAATGATGAACTTAATGCCTAAACGCAATATTTACCAGTCAACCTTAAGGTGATTAGTAGAGAATCATGGCAGGTGCATACCTCCATGGAGGTAAGAGACTAAACGGAAATTACATTATATTCAGGCTATCGATTTTACCTATACTATTTGCGTTGGCGTTCAGTTAGGGGGAAAACCTATTTTTGTGCCTTTTTTTAAGCGAGGAAAACCGCATTTTAACTGCCTAGCAGACTTGCTCAGCTTTAGTCTAAAATTGAAAGTGAAATATCCAAATATTGTTTTTACCTGTTCTGCAATGGCCGCCCAAAAAACCACCGCTACAGTTGCACACACCAACAAAAAATGTTTGAAACCCATGGCGACACTCACAAGCTAAACTATCATAATCTCACTATACCAAACAATATCTGTAAAAAAAAACAATGAAGCAATAATTACTTATAATTATACAAACTAATTGATTCGTTAAAATTGACCAAAAAAATTGACAATGTGGAAAAGTAATTATTCTCTCATTATTGAATTGAAGACGCGTGATAACTTCACCTTTTGCATTTAATTATCTCTAAAATGTCATTAGTCATATCAATTTCTCAAATTTATCTAATAAACAGTCTAAAAAAACACTGGCAACATCACTTTTATTCAAGAAAAAAGGTAAAGTTCGAAGTTTGATTTCGATTTCGTTCGTTTGTTTTTAATTTTACGGAACGCGCGCGCGTTTCTCGCGCTGTGGTTGGTTAGACTGGCTTGCTATCTGACATTTACGCGGCGAACTGTGGAACTCTAGATGCCCCTACCCTACACGGAATCCTGCCAACGTCCTTGGTCGTACTACAATGATGTTCTCGATTTAAATCGGCAATAGTTGCGTCTGCGTCTGCGCATCCGTTTGAACTGTTTGTTCTCAGGTAATTGTCTCGGTATAAAAAGGAGTTCTCAGTACTGAGCGTACGTCATTTGTTATGGTTACCAGTAGAGAACATAATTATTTATTTACTATTTTTTCCTTCATTTGTTAGATTCGTTTTTATTAGACGGATAACAATCCTTCGAAACGAACGGAACATTTCTTCCTACTTTATCCTGTAGTTAAAATCAATTAGGTATGTGAACTTGGTGTCAGTTTGGCCTCAAATTTGTTTTTAACGGCTGTAGGTAATCAATCGATAGTAACATACGGGACATATAGTTTAACGTGCCCTGTGAAGCTCGGAAACGCTTATGATTTTCCACTACGGTCACCCAGCTAAGGTTTCTGCTCTGTATACGTTCCTTAACCTTTAACATGCTGCCGCGCCGCGCCGGTTAGCACTACGAACATCTAGGACAGGGATGGCGAACCAATGGCACGCGACTAGATATTATTTTGGGCACGTCACCGATTGACAAAGCATAGATAAATACTTACCATACTACGAGTAGTAGACAAATTGACAAAATTCAATATGCAGTTCAACTAATGAACGTAGGCTACGTTACGGAATGAATAGGCGTGGTGGGCGGGAAGCGCCGGACCCACTCGCTGCAGAATTCACGGAATAAATTTTCAAAAATAGTAATGTAGCGGATCCGCATGCGCATCTTGCCAATTCGTATGCGAATTGGAATTCTCTTGTTTCAAAAATACGTCTTTTGGTCTCGTTCAACATTTCTTTAAAAAATGGCACGTCAATCCATAAAGGTTCGCTATCCCTGATCTAGGATATCTAGGAATCTTAAAACTTAAGTTCTTTGGAGTCTTTAACAATGAAAAATCTCACTTTTTTATTTAATGGACTTTCACGACGGACGCCTACGTCACCGATAATTATAATACCTACTTATAAGTTTTCCCCCGGCAACCAAAGTAAGGTGACTATGATTAGTTAAGAAATAATGAGGTTCTTACTTAACTATCTAAACTAATATTATAAAAAGGAAAGATTTGATTGTTTGTTTGTTTGCATTGAATAGGCTCCGAAACTACATAGGCTACATAAATTTCCCGAATTCCCACGGGAACCAAGTCCCGGACGAAAGCTAGTCAGAAATAAAGTCAAGAAAATATTGGTTATTATTAATAATTTGGACCCTAAGGCATTGACAAACAAACAGATGAGCGGCAATCAGAACAGACGTCGCCGCGGGTCAAGGTTTAACTGCGCTGGTGGTTCTGCAATGAACATCACGGGGAAACCTTGGCAACTCAAAACTTGAAGACCAGATCACCCTTTTAATGGACCTATTAATCTATATCTATACAAATATTATAAAGAGGACAGATTTGATTGTTTGTTGGTTTGCATTGAAAAGGATCCGCAACTTCTGGACCGATTTCCAAAATTCTTTCACCATTAGAATGCTACATTATCCCGAATCCCCACGGGAACGAAGTCCCGGGCGGAATGCTAGTTTTTTATAGAGAGAAAACCTTTATTGTCCGTTAGAACAAACAATGATATAAGTAATTTAAGAATATTAGAAGCGTAACTGCTCATTCCTAATCTAGACACGCGGTAGCATGTCAAAGCCAAGTTCAAGAAACTGGCGTGCAGCACACGAACCATTTGGAGCCACTGTTGACTTCCTCATAACTCAAAAACTATTGCAAGTCAAGACAGACCTTATTCTTCAATATATAACCTATCCTAAGTTATAAGAAGAAATGATATTTAAAGTTTTTATAAATTTTCAGGACTGACCATTGAACTTGGCAACTATTTAGACCTCATTTCTTTTGTCGTTGAAGTCAACTACCAAGGCATATATCATAATTATTGAACTTGGCTGTCATTTCACATTTATGTTTTTGATGGTATTACCACTTCCACTGATCTGTATACTAGCTACGCTAACAAACGCATGCACGTGACATAATTTTGGCATACATATCACGATCTTACCTCTCGTTTTAACGCATAGCGTCAGTACGGAAAAATTAGAATTACAATACAATATACTTTATTTGCACACAGAGACATACAGTACAATTAACAAAACATAAAACACTAGCTTTCCGCCCGCGGCTCCGCCCGCGTGGACTACAGGTTATATCGTGCCCAACCGTGGGACAAAATGTAGCCTATGTCCTTTCCCAGGCTCTAATCTATCTCTGTACCAAAATTCATCAAAATCGGTTCAGCGGTTTAGGCGTGAAAAGGTAACAGACAGACAGACAGACAGACAGAGTTACTTTCGCATTTATAATATTAGTAGGGATAGTAGGGACTAGTAGGGATAAAGTACAACAAGGCGGCCTTATTGCTAGGTACCAATTTATTCCAGGTAACCTTAGTGTAATATCAGTATGGTATAAAACAGGGTTTCTCAAAGTGGGGTACGCGAACCCCTAGGAGTTCGCCATTCGTCGGTAGGGGTTTCTCGGCAAGATTTACGTGAATTAAGGTTAAAATTGACTCAATTTGCGACAAGAAACAAGCCCACCCATCACATTAATATTAAAAAGATATTTCTTTTGCCACTGTATTTGTTACCTTTTATTGAAATAAAAAACCTTATTTTCTTCAACAGTTAACGTTATTATTTTCTATAGTGGGGCGGGAATTTAATTGGTTAGTCAAGGAGTTCGCTGTCATCTGGAAACTTTAAGAGGGGTTCGTGGAGCCAAAATTTTGAGAAACCCTGGTATAGAAGGTTGCATAGATATATATGTACATATAAATAATACAAATAAATTTACAATACAATATACTTTATTTGCACAGAGAGAGACATACAGCACAATACTTCGACATGAAAAAATAATCTGAGGCGAGTATGCTAGCCTTTAGCCCCGCTTAGCCCTCTACACATATAAGTGTATAATCTATGCTCTACACCTTTGCACCCAGACATAGAGTTAAAAAATGTTTTAAAAGATGTTTTTGACGTTTTAAGTGATTTTGATTGGATTCTATGAAATAAAATAGTTTCTAAACTAAGTAAATAAAACTAACACCATTCGATTCGATACTGACAGTCGGTTCAGTGCATTTCTCTCTTGCGCTATACATATGACAGTGACAGGTATAATCTGTCAAATGTTTCTTGCCTGTTCTTCTCTGGGGAAGACTGCACCTTTGCGAATAGGCGTAGAGTCAGTAGGGTCAAAAGAATGAATGTGTATCCTTACCAGCCCATATACGTCCCCACTGAGGGGATTTAGGCCGTAGTCTACTACGCTGGCCCAATGCGGGTTGGTATGTATGTATTTAAATGTGTATGTATGTTTGTTTGTATTTAATGTAGTTTTGACCTTTTTTAAGTAACACCTGTATGTTCTATAAAATAAAGACAATTGAGTTTGAGTTTGAATGTCTAAATCGAGTCGAACGCTTTAGAATTCGAGTGCTTTTCCATATTTTTTAGATTCGTAAAGTGAAAAAAATCCAATCATGTTTTAGGAGAGTTCAGTAGAATAAAAAGAGTTTTTTTAAAATAACAATGTCATCATCTTTTTTTGTATTTATTTTAAACAAAAACTATGTCCAAATAATAAGATGCGATACATTTTTCACATAGTTCACAATTTCTATACTTAACACTAAAACTCTCATAAGCAACAACCAATATCTCATAAATGTCATCTACACTAATATTATAAAGAGAAAAGATTTGTATTTTTGTATGTAACGAATAAACTTAAAAACTACTGGACAGATTTCAAAAATTCTTTCACCATTAGGATGCTACATTATCCCTGAACAACATAGACTACATAATTTCCCGAATTCCCACGGGAACGAAGTCCCGAGCGGAATGCTAGTCCTAACTGTAAATTATCACGCTGTTTGACCATGCCTAGATCTTATCTCCTGAAGTTTGCTCCGTATACTATTGGTAACACTCTGTATTTCAAACACACCCCAGTTTTGCTGTCGAGTGTAGTCTTCAACGTACGACATCATGGTGACCCTGGCGTTCTCGTCCAGCCCGGGCCTCACCGTGCCGTCGAAAGCGTTCGCTTTGGCGCCTGTCAACGAACAAACACTTAACGCCTGTTGAGTAAATAATTCCACCATTAGCATCCGAGCTAACGCCTTACTATCTTTAGCCACCCGATGGCAATGCTTCAGTCTTATGTAGTTGATAAACACATTGCTCTTTGGGACTAGTTCCACGAGACCAAGTTTCGGATCGTTTTTTCGATACTTCAACGTCCATCTAGTGTCATCTGGGTCGTATTCCGGTGGTAAAGTGAAGCTGCGAATGTGGCCACGCATAGTCTTCGGATCTTCCTTATCCGTATCTTCCTCCGTATCATCGCTAATGCTTTCATCAGTATTAGTCTTATCATCATCTTCTTCAACATTGTAATCATCATCACTATCGTACCTTTTATATTGTAGTTTGTTTCTACGATTCTTCTTATTTTTCTTTCTGTCTTCCTGGATATCTGCATCAGAATTTTCACTGTTTTTCTTCTCAAGTAGTTTCTCTTCTGCCATTTTTTGCGCCTCAGTTGTTACATCTTTTGATGTCACTGCAGTGGCACTGCTATTTTTTATTTTTTTTAAATTTTCCGATGCACTCGCTAGGCGTTCGATCACATTTGCAGATTGAACTAATGATTTATGCAATTCACCAGCTATCTTACACGTTTGCGAGAAATCGGATTTCATTCTCATAAAAATTTCAGTTAATTGATCCGCCCAAATATCTGCCCTTTGTGTTATAGAAACAACTGACTGGTCTGCTTGGTCAGAGGAACTATTGTTAACAGTAAACATTTCTTCAGATTTTATTTCTGTACACCTAGTTTGCACGTCGCTTTCAGCACCTTGCATCAACGGTACGTCAAAAGTTGGTAGTCCCTCTATCATCGAGCTTTCAACTGACAACTGGTTTTCATCTGGAGATTTTGAGATAATGGTTGTTTCATTTTCTGTACTTCGCTCAGAGACAGCACTTACCTCGATAAAGGTCGCCCCAGAAGATCCATCAAGGATCATTTCTGGCATGCTTGAGTCCTGATCAGAATGAGTTGCATAACCTGCTGAAAGGTTGGCAAAATCACTTTGTTCTGCTGATTGTGTGTGTTCAGCCGTACTAAACGAAGTATTTATCATCCCACTTTGAGAGATAGGTACATATTTCATCCATTCCGCTTCAAATGTTCGTGGTACAGGTGCGTTCTGTGTAGGCATAACTGGTCTATTTTGATATGCTGATGAAAAATTTGATATCTGTCCGGACTGGTTAGATACGTTTGAAGGGTTCTGTATGACAGGTGACATATTGGACTCGAAATCTGGGTGTCTCTTGCGACGTTTTGAAATATCAGGATTGACGGTTTGATGATTTGGAATGTTTCTTTTTTGCGTCCCTTGGTTGAGTGCTGTATGATGGAAATGATGATTATTCGAAGGTTGGGTTAATTGTGATCGGATATCATGCAACAAAATTATAGGGTACTTGGAATCAACTAGTTTTTTACCTGCAACACCTTGGCAGTCAATTCCAGGAGTAACTTTGGTTTCTTTAAGTTTATCAGGCGATTCCTGGGGATATCTTACTGACAGAGTCGTGTGAATCGGTAAAGAGTTGTTTTGTGACAAATTATTGTTGTATTGACTAATTTCATTACTATTGGTACACAAGGTACTATTATTAATCACATCGTGTGAAGAAGTTTGATCTTGAAGTGACGTATTTCTTCCGGTCGGTATTGCCGATTCGGTATTTGAATATTCAGCAGACATGCTTGAGTTTGATTTTTTACTAGCCAGACTTACAGGCAACTTTGTTTTCTTTAAAGTTTGTTTTAATGAAATTTAATTTGGTAGGTAGCACTGAGATCCCTGCGTTTTAGGTAGTTGATCTGCAAAAAATACTGTTCTTAGAATAAGGCTTTTCTATTTTTAAGGAGGTTTTAGTTATCCTGGATGATGGATAGGTAGTTAGAAATACTTTATGCGTTTTTATTTGATAGCAAAAAAACACCTGCATCACCTGCTTTCAGCCTAATCGCTAAACTGCAATCTGAGGATGTGTTGGATTGAATAAGACAAAAGGCTGAAAGGACCTGGGACCGAGAGGAGGGGACGGAAAAACAATCCTTTTGTTATTGCTCTTTTAAATCATTTCTGAATTATCTTGAAGTGCACTTCAAAGCCATTCGGCCTAATTCTAATTCTATGATTAATTTGCTAAAGATGTGTCACTGATTGTTTAATTTGAGATTATTTTAATGTTTTTGAATATGCCTCACTAATGCCGATGGATGAAAAAACAAACTAAAACAATTTTTTCTAACATAAAAATTGTCTAAGTGCATTTTCACCAAGCTAAGTTCAAACGCCGATTGCATCGAAAAATCGCCCATTAAGACAATTTTTTTTAATAATTTGGTAAGCTGAGGAATCACTAAAGTTTTTACAATGAGTTTGAACCTATGAAACAGCCATTTAGTATTTTTGATAGATTTTTGAAAATTATCCTCTGTTCATCGCATACCAAAAATTTTCACTTTAGACCATTTTTACCCGACTGCCAAAGAAGGAGGGTAATGTTTTTCGAGTGTATGTAAGTATGTATGTATGTCTTTTCCTTTGTGACCTCCTGTAGCCTAAACGGCTTGATGGATTTTGATGTATGAGGTATCGTTAGATTTGTCTTGATTACGGGAGTGTCATAGGATACATTTTATCCTAAAAGTCCCACGGGATAAAGACATAATAATATTTTTTCTAAATTTCCCTTTAAAAAAATATTTTTAGTGTGCAGTCGGGTATTTTGTTTTTTTAATAATTAATTTTTTATAACTTATAATGAAGAATGTGACATAGTTGATTTATTACATGAAAGAGTGATTCAAGGGGATCATGCTGCATATTTTTTTTTTCAAGTCTTGCTATGAAACAAGTTATGATTTTTTAAAGTACGCCGCTAGTAGAAAATTCGAAATACACTTTTTCAAAAAATCATAACTTGAACATACATGGGGTATTTTCGGATTCACTCAGGTGTGAGGAATCTAAAAAAAATTTGTAAACGTCACCTTCTGTTAGGGTATAATTGTATTGTAAAATTTATTATTTATTAAAATACGCTCCATATTGCAATTAAAAACAAATCACATTCAATTTTTTTTTATCGCATTCGATGCACAGGAGCCTTGCACACACATAGTGCCAAAGTAAGTAAATAACAAAATCTCCCTAACTTGAAATTTCCAGGAAAATGATTGTAGCCGATGACAGTTATTCCACCATTTAAGTGTTTACAAATAGGTCCCTTACATTTTGTATAGTCCTGAGAATTTATTTTTGGTGCTTAAACGTGCAGTAAATCTATCTATCTATCTATGGAGGGGACGCCCGAACGTGCAGTAAAACATTTTTATCTAAATTATATAAGTAATTTTAACTCATCAAAACACTTACTTGTTTTTCTGTTTTATAACCGGCTGGTAAGTAGGTAGTTTGGTTTTGACACAATTCAACTTCAAGTAGTCAACTCATCTTATTAGTGGCGGCATATTACTATTCAAGCAAAAAGAACACAATTGAAGTCACCAACTTGACATTACTGGTACTCACACCTGAAAACTAATTCAAACATATTACAAAAGTAAAAAAAAACAACTTGGCCTAAACAACCAACTTGGCCTAGTAAATTCTAATATTATAAAGAAGAAAGATTTGATTGTTTGTTTGCATTGAATAGGCTCAGAAACTACTGGACCGATTTGAAAAATTCTTTCACCATTAGAATTCCTTGAGTAACATAGGCTACATAACTTTCAACAATGCTCAGCCCAAACTGTTGGAAAGCTGAAATATGGCCCAAATATTTTTTTTTTTAAATTTGGTTTTCTTTATAATGTCAGCAAGGAGTAAGGAAGGATTTTACAAAACTAACATGACCTAGCGACCAAAAATTCTCACTGGAAAGAAGTCCTGGGCAACCTGGACTTCTTTCCAGTGAGAATCAAATTTTAAAAATTTGGTTTTCTTTAAAATGTTAGCAAGGAGTAAGGAAGGATTTTACAAAACTAACATGACCTAGCGACCAAAAATTCTCACTGGAAAGAAGTCCTGGGCAACCTCTAGTAATTCACTAAATTTTATATCTGGAAACAATATCCTAAGGTATTGAAAATTTTATATAATTGATGTTATTTCATGGTTATGGTATTACTTTATATTGTTATGGTATTACTTTATATACCTACAATAGAACACTCAAAGTAGTATCCCCAAAGTACACGCCCCTTTTCCGACACGCTGACCCGACTCTCTGACCTTAATAGCTACATTTCAAAGTTCCTCTAAATTCATGCACAACTTTTTTCCTTTGATGAAGTTTGATGCTGTTAAAGAGGTACACTTAATACTCACTGAAAACTAGGTATTCTTTAATAAACTCCGCTGAAATGATGACAATTTAACAAGTCATCCTATATAATGTTTCTACGACACATTTACCATTTATTTTAACTGCGTGTGATGAGCTGTGACGATTTATTACTATTGATGAGACCCACTTTTGTCTCCTCTACCCAAAAATCTACTACAAGATTAACAATAACAATATTAAATTCAAATAACTTGATTTGTTGATGTAATCCAAGTTTTTTAGGTTGTTTTATTACTCATCTTGAATAAAAAAGCAAACTAGCAAAGGAAACTTCGCCCATACAGCCACTCGTTTTGACATATAATTTAGTTTTTTAATTTTGAGATTTTAAGCACTGAATTAGTATTAGATTATTTATATTTTCTCATTTTATGGAGGAACAAATTGGCTAATTATAGTCCACAACCAACGGCAGGCCGGGGCCTTGCATTGACCTACAGGGCTGCGCTGTTTTATTTAAATTATAAACTTAATAAAATAATACCTATTAAGTTTATGATTTAATGCGATATCTAAGTACATAACAGAATTTTTAAGTATTAGGAAAGTATTTACTACAAAGTTACCTTTAATAAAAAAACTTTAATAACGCTCTTTGTCACAATTAGAAATCTCATTATCCCTCAACTGTCAGTGGATGTATTTGAAACATAAAATAAAAGAAGCCGCCGGCAACATATAAGGCATTTGAGCATTTGTTAGATGGTCATTCAACTGAAGTAATGAAGGCAGATGATTGATAACCGCCGTCCCTTGAGGGCCTTAACCAATTTTATCGCCCTTGATATCACCATTGGACATGACAACTTCATTAACCGACAATGGCAGATTATCCGACTTTATGGGTTGGATTCATAGAAACACTGTTGAGTTCACTTTGAATTTTTCACTCGTCCATTCCAGCTTTTTACTTTTTTCACTGTGCCTACTTACTGTAATGCTTATTAACCGACTTCAAAAAAAAGGAGGTTCTCAGTTTGACCTATTTATTTATGTATGTTTGTATGTATATATGTATGTATGTTTGTCCGCGATTATTTCACGTTTGGCTGGACCGATTTTGATGCGGTTTTCAGAAAAGTACTTATTTGTTACATTTAGGAGGAGGCTTAAGTATTTTAACCGACTTCAAAAAAAGGGGGGTTCTCAGTTTAAATTGTATGTATGTAAAATAAAAATCAAAAATTCGCTTAAGCTTTTCAAAGCTAACACTTCGTTTTATTAACCGACTTCATAAAATGAAGAGGTTATAATTTGCACTAAAATTGGAAAAATAAAAACTTAAAAAAAAATAGAACCAACTTCAAAAAAGCGAAAAATAAATACAATATCATTTGATGTTCTATGTAGTACCTACCAACTGAGCTGTTTGAAGTCGGTGCCAAGAAAATTAAGTTTGATAGGCCACCTTCGCACCGACTTCAAACAGCTCAGTAGGTAGGTACTACATGATATTGTATTTATTTTTCGCTTTTTGGAAGTTGGTTCTATTTTTTTTAAAGTTCTTATTGAAACAATAGAATTCCAATTCGCAATGACAAGATTCGTAGATATGCGATTCGCATGCGAATCTTGTCAGTTCGTATGCGAATTGGAATATTATTGTTTCAAAAATACGTCTCCTACTCGAATGATGCGCTCGCTATCCTTACTTACGGCTCCCACAAATGGGCCTCATTCATGCCTTGCTGATCTCCAGTTCCCTCTACTCTCCCTTTTTTTGGGGATTGTCTTCGTCAGGGTATTCACTCATAAGTTCAATATAAGAGCGAGTTCAATATAATAATGGATTCAGGATATTGATGGGGCTGCTCCGCTTCTGCAGCGCATCAGGCATGTTCGCGGACGCACGCACAGATGATTTCTATGCGATTGTGCGGAAGCGAGCTGCCTCGTTGCTCTGCAGGGTGCGGGCCAGCTCCAACTCTATCCTGAGTACCGTGGTGGCGAGATGTGACTCGGATATCATGCGCCACATCACTAGAGTGTTGGTTGCATGAGGTGTTGTGTATGTATTATTATTTATTTCAATGTATTTAATTTCTATTTTTTTTTTGACATTTGTAAAACACTAACATAGGTTAAATTTTACTAACACATAATGAGCCCCTGTAGCTTAAATGAATAAATAAATAATTATTATTATTATAAGGCTATGGTACTACACCCATGTTTTCCTTGCTTTCTGTTTAGTTTACGGCAACGAATGGTGGGGTTGTCGACTGAATACCTACATTTATAAAGTACAGAGCACTTTGATATTGGGCATTAATATTCCCTAATTCGTTTTGATATTTCCTAACATTCCCGGCACATAACCTGCCTCACTCCCAGACAAAGGTCTTCGTATAAGATCCAAATCTGTCAGCCTGACGCCAACTTTAAGTAACAGGAGTTTAAGGACCGTATTACCTACAGAAAGAGACTCAAATCTTGATCTATACTTCAGTATTGATTGTCTCTTTCTCTAACTATCAAAATGACAAAGACAACTGCTACTTAAGTATAGATCAGAGTCTGAGTCGCGGTCTGTAATACGGTCCTCAAATTGTGAATTATGCTTCAACAGATTAGCCAATACAGAACAATCGAGATGTTATCGATCGACGTCTTTATAGTCTGTCGATGAAATCGATCGCTATCGAGTGATCTACATCGAGATATATATCGATGTCCGAGTGTGTGCATACGACTGAATAGATTTGTTAACTTGCTGATTTTATCTACATAACTGGATTTGATTGTTTTAGACTATTATTTATTATATGGTTTTAGTTGCTTAATTCCGATCAGATTTGCCTACAAAAAAATCACTTTGTACAAAATCGAATACGACGAATTTTAAATTAATCGTGATCGGCTTCACTATAACCTACCTCATGAAGATTATCTTAGTGAACGTTGTCAGTCAGTGGTTATCTATAAAAGTAATGGTGTGATGCTAAAATCGGCACTTAAATTAGTCACAAGAGGTGTCCCTCAGGGGTCTATCCTGGGGCCCCTCTTATTTATTTTATATTGCGCTGATATTGTGTCCAAAATCAATCATTGTAGGTATCACTGTTATGCAGATGATATTCAACTTTATATATCCGATTACCCAGAAAACTTGAATGCTGCTATTTTGAAAATGGATCAAGATTTGACAAGAATTGCTCACTGGTCCCAAACTAATTCACTGGCTCTTAACCCCGCTAAGTCCCATTTCATGATTATTGGTTCAATGAGATAAACTGAAAAAATGCTGAGCTTTGACCCTGTGGTCCGGATACAGGGTCAGGCAATACAACGCGTTGAGGTGGTCAGAAACCTCGGAATAATCTTTGATAGTCAGCTGCGCTTTGAGTCACACGTTTTGTCCCTGGTCAAAAGTAGTATGTTTCGGTTAAAAGTTCTTTACAAGATACGAAATCTACTCTCCGAAAAAGTACGTATAGCGCTGAGCGAGACCCTAGTGTTGTCCAGGCTTAATTACGGGGATGTTGTCTTTGGGCCGCGTCTTCTATCAAAAACTCAGCTTTTACTTCAACGTGTCCAAAATGCTTGTTTTAGATTCTGTTATACAGTTCCTCCACGTAGTCACATTACACCTGTCTTGAACGCAGCATCTTCTCTTAACATGAATTCGCGGAGGGAATTACATTTGGCCTGTCTTGTTTATGATGTTATAAAATTTAAACAGCCCGAATATCTACATCGTAAGTTGAATACTGAGACAAGGTTTCATCAAAAGTACGGTACTCGCAACATTCGACCTCCGCTTGGTGGGTATATTCATCGTTCTATGGCCTTTCGTGGCAGCTTTCGTTACCGGGCAACAAAATGTTGGAACGATATACCCCCACCGATTAGGAACCTAACTTCTAAATCTAATTTCAAGACAAAAATGAAACTTTTCTTACTTGAAATACAGAAGTTAGGTATACCAAATAGTTATCTCGGTCACTAGCAACCACGTAATCATTTCTTTCATTTTTTGTGTTTCGGCTCTATTTAAATTTAAATTTTCTGTTTCTGCATATTAACATACCTTCATCTACTGCACCTTCACACCTCATTACACTCACACAGACACTTAACACTTGAATTAGTCCCTAGATTTGTAGTCTTAGGTAACATTATACAGTATTAACTCTGTCCCTCGCATCTCACTTGGGCGAGGGCTGAAAATCAGTGTTGCCAGCCTGATAATCAGTCTGGCATTAGTCGCTGAGCCCAGGCCTTTTTCCTCACTGCGGCAGACATATGCAACCTTAAACTTGTGTAATAGGATAAGAATATTTTGAACTTTTTTTAATGTATGTGTGTGCTGTTCTGAAGAAATAAACGTATTATTATTATTATTATCTTTCATATGGCACACTGCTAGAGAAAGGAATTCTCTGCCTGCATCTGTATTTCCGAGTTCATATAACCCGAATCTCTTTAAAGTTCGAGTGAATAGGCTTCTTCTGGGTGAGCTTGCTACATCCTCGACCGCATCTTTGCCCGTAAGCTAGATTGTGGTCAAGAGCAAACCCATTAATAATAAAATAAATAAAAACCATCCTTGGTAGCCCTCTTGTTACCTTTATGCCCACTCCAAAAGGACAGAGGCGTGAGTTACCGTATGTCTAATGCTCTACAAAGTTCAATTGACATTTCCACGACTTCTAAATCACGTGTTATAATTGCAATTTGCACTTATCTTGATGACATTTGTGCACAAAGACGTCATTTCATAGTTAATTTAATTTGCTTTAGATTTGTGATTATCACAGGTGAAAAAAAAGTTGAAATCAGCACCCACGAAAAACCCATAGGCTTACTTGTACAGTCAACAGCACATCAGGTTACCACAAACTGTCTTTCCCCAATAAAAAGTATAAAATTGAAAATCAGTTGAAGTTTGACAGTTTTGGATAGCATGATGTACTGTTAACCTTGTACTCTGGCGTTGTAATTTCCAAAATCTTTTGGCATTTGACCCCGGCGCATCTCACCACGAGCACGTTGTGCCTGAGCTGCAGTTTAAGCAATAACTACCTACCTAAGTAGGTAGGTATCTAAGCCCGCTGACAAACAGTGCAGTGGTATAAATCTATGAGACAAGCTGCAATCAACTACAATAAGCTGGCCTCAGGAAAATGTCAGTGGACTATAAATCTGAGCACTAAATGTGATGTTGTCATAAATAAATGTATGTAATAATTAAATTTCAGATGTTCAGTGACCTATGTTTACCCATACACCCACTAGTGGGTAAAGCAGGTGGGTGTGATTTTAATTTTTTTTTACCAGCCCATTATACGTCCCCACCGAGGGGCACGGGCCTCCCTTCGAAACACGAAGGGGATTTATTAGGCCATACCTAGTCCACCAACTGGCCCAACGCGGGTTGGTAGACCGCTCGTCTTTCGAAAATGAATTTTCTTGTTCGGGTGGGTTTCATCACGATTTTACTTCACCGTTGAGCAAGTGAATTATCACTTGCTCAACGGTGAAGGAAAATTTCTAATTATAGAAATCCGAAAAGACGAATTTAGTGGTACAAGCCCGCACCAGGATTCGAAACCGCAACCTTCCGATTACAAATCTGGCTAATGCTTTTTGGTCTGGTAATGACCAAAGAGCAGTGACTCGAGAATTTTCGATTGAAAATTAGGGTCTTTGTTTTATATTAAGTCAAAATAAGGTGAAAGATAAATATTTTAGATGAAAAAAATACTGTGTGTTTGGGACATAAAAAGGTACTTAAGTAAGTTTTTACCAAACGTGAAAAAAACAGTGTTTTTTTTTTCTTTTAAGGTGGCCGCTTTGGGCATCCTTTCCCTAAGGGGGTGGGTGACCCGTTCCACTTCCCGACCCCAGATCGCCCGTAAATTATTTTTTCTTTAATGTTTGTAATATTCTCTTCCTTTCCAATGGGTTTCATCCCACTATAATTTTTTTTTGGTTTCAAAAATTATCGACAGACCATCACCGCTCAGTTAACAAAAAATAAGGATGTGAATCAGCCCACTGAACTGAACCATTTTCCCTGAGGAACGTAAGGGATAGGTATATAAAAAATATTTTTCGTCTCTTTATACAATCGGCTGATTGCTGATGCTAAATCTGCTGATTGATTAGTATGAGAAGTCGACATTTTTTTCGAATGGGTTCTTTGAGGAAATAAGGGGAAAATCACCCTAAAGTTTCGCTTAGCTAATGTAATTTCACCCTATATTTACAAGCGGTTTTTTTTTAAATGAAATAACAGTCTGCGAACTCTTTGGTCCGCACTTTTTTGAGTTTAGCATATTTTCAACTAGCATTTCGTTCGGGACTTCGTTCCCTTAGGAATTCGGGAAAATTATGTAGCCTTTGTTCATCAGAGATAAATTTTTCAAATCAGTCCATAGTTTTGGAGCCTATAAACAACCAAACATACAATCTTTCCTCTTTAATAATATTAGTATAGATATTTGCGCCATATGTTATGGATACATTTGTTTTAATGGAGAGGATAGCGCATTAGGTACCTGCATCACTCCCCGATGAAGATCCTCGCATAAGATCGAAACTGTCGGCCCAATGCCGATTTTAAGTAACGAGAGTAAAACCGTTTTAATTGTAAATTATTATTTTCGTAATTATAATATTACTACAGTTGGACTATCTTTCGATTTGTGGTTACTTCATTGCTTGATCGCTTTAATTAAAATATCAACATGCAAATGACTACATTATAAATTTTCAAATTCATTACAAAGTTAGCAGAATTTTTAAGGCGAAACATTAAGTGGGCAGATGCTACTTATAAACAAGAAAAAAATAATTATAGGTTGGTCAACCTACGTCTTCATTTCCTGTGACTGTGACCGAAATAGGAATTGGACGGAGCTGGGAGGTGACTCAAAGTTTGCTCATGTTTTTAACCGACTTCAAAAAAGGAGGATGTTCTCTATTCAACTGTATTTTATGTGGTTTTTTAGAATGTTTGTTACGCGAGAACTCTGCCAATTATCGGCCAATTTTCGAAATTCTTGGTTTGTTAGAAAGAATATACTCCTGACTGAGGTAGTATCAATTCAGATGAAAATTATTCATGACTTTTCTTTAATTAACAAAACCTACCAAATTTAAATGTCATACGTAGATGACGTTTTGGATTGTGGTTATCTGCTAATAAGCATTGTTGGGATGATAGACGATTGATTCATACTTTTTTAATGGACTGCTATCATTTTATGCGTCCAAAAATGTTGGTACGTGTGTGTTTGCATATCTTTCAACTTCATACAAATTCCTGGGGAAAGTTATTCAGCTTAATTTTTTTTTAATTATAAGATGGGTTAACTCTTGACCTCAATCTTGACCATAAGGTCAAAGATGAGGTCGACGATGGAGCGATCTAACCCAGAAAATGCCTATAAAGGCACTGGTACTCCCACGCACCGACGGAACACAGCAAGCTGTTTGGCGTTGGACTTCGGTAGAAGGGTGGTCGCGAACCAGACGGCCCTTTACAGAGCCTACTATACCGCATGAGACCATAGGACGATACTTCAGATTCAGAAAAAATTAAGTGTCGTTGCCTGAAATGGATTACTAGGAGGCAGGTCTCATTTGTGTTTCCTTAGTCGCCTCTTACGATACCCACGGAAGGAGATGGGGTGATGTTATTCCCAACCGATCACCACACGGTCACGGTTCATTGAGAGAATCACCTCCTAAAGTATCACAAACTAATTTAAAGACGTGTCTGTCTGTATATACCTTTGCATGTGCAGTATCGTAAACCAAAACATAAAGTAGATATACCTACCTACAGTACCTACTCAAAACATAACTGACTTGTTAACTCGTCACATCCAATTAAACTCAGCTGTGATAACAATAAGCGCAATAATAAATCCATTAACATTTCGAAACACAACCAAAAAGCCCACTCCTGCTCATTAGAGGTGTCAAAGATGACTCTCGAGTGTCAAACAGTGTCTTTATACGGTAAAGGACAGCTTGGCAATACCGAAACCACAATGCCCGACGCCGGCTTTAACCTTTTCCCCGCCAAAGTCTGATATATCAGACGTTTAAGTTTCGTGCCCTCGCTCGCCGCCTAAGTCTGATATATCAGACAATTTTTTAAGCTATTGCATAGCTTCTATCGCGGGCCTTGAGCGCGGGGACCGAATCCAGAAATTCCGTAACGAAAAAACCTAACGCTCCCCACTCCGACGGGCACGGAGGTGTGGCTTGAAGGCCGTGCATCGTCTAACGTCGTTTCAGTTCGGCAGTCTTCGACACGGTGTTCGTGTGCGTGCAACAATAATAATAATATAATAATAATAGTTTTTTCTCCAATAAAATAATAATAATAAAATGAAGTTGCTCCGATCCGGACGAAAATCGGTAACTGGGGGGTTTGGGGGTCGATGATTCGATTCCACTATTTTCCAAGATGGCCGCCATACAAGGAGTGGTGGGGCGAGACCGCAGGCCGAGTCGAACCACAACGCCAGCGAGGCCGAAGGCCGAGCTCCGCGTAGGGCGTAGCCCGGAGCGTCCTTCCCCGCCCAAATCCAAGATGGCCGCCATACAAGTTTAGATTCCAAAGGTGAGGCGAGGTCGAAGACCGAGCCAAACGCGCGAGGCGAGGCCGAAGGCCGAGTCGAGCCGCGTATAGGGTGAGGCCGAAGGCCGAACTCCGCGTAGGGCGAAGCCCGGAGCGTCCCCCCCTAATTAAAGATGGCCGCCATACAAATTTAGATTTTTAAGGTGAGGCAAGGTCGCAGACCGAGCCGAACGCGCGAGCCGAGGCCGTAGGCCGAGGCGAGCTGCGTATAGGGCGAGGCCGAATGCCGAGCTTCGCGTAGGGCGAAGCCCGAAGCGTCACCAAGCATATTACCCGCCGACCGCCATCCGAAAACACCCGACATGGGTGTCGTTTAATAGGTTGTCGGGGGTTCTGATTCCGAAAATGATATCCATTTTGAAATCCAAGATGGCGGACATGTATTTTTTGTAAAAAACCGTCATGGGTGTCGTTTAATAGGTTTTCGGGGGTGCTGATTGCGAAAATAACATCCATTTTAAAATCCAAGATTGCGGCCGTAAAAAAACAAAAAAAATGGTAAACTTTTTTGAAATTTTTACATAGCATTTTGTATCAACTTATGCAATTATAATTAAAAGTAGAAGGCTACTTTTAATTATAATTGCATAAGTTGATACAAAATGCTATGCAATAGCTTTACCGCGGCAGTCCCCGAGTGCCACACGTCTATTTTTTTTTTTACTTTAATATCGTTCACCAAACGTTCACCAAGCGTTCGCCATACGCCACGACATACATGTTTTAGGGTTCCGTAGTAATCTACGAACCCTTATAGTTTCGCCATGTCCGTCTGTCCGTCTGTCCGTCTGTCCGTCTGTCCGCAGGTTTCCTAAGAAACCCTTGGTACTACAGAGCTGAAACTAAGCATGATTATAAACGCTTCACACTCAAACGCTGCACACTCAAAGGCCCCTACAATGCGCGTGGCTCGACACGCTCTTGGCCGGTTTTTTTAAATTTTTTAATGTCTTGGCGTGTGATGGGCGTTTTTGACGAAAACTTTTGGCGTTAAAAGGGTTAAGTAGCGTGAGTATTTTGAATGATTATGATTTCCTTCGGAATTTTTTTGACGTGTTTTTTTAGATAAAAATTTTATAGAAAATTCTAATTCATTGCAATCTTTACTTTAATATTATAATATTATAAATGCGAAAGTAACTCTGTCTGTCTGTCCGTCTTTTACGCCTAAACTACTGAACCGATTTTGATGAAATTTGGTACAAAGATAGATTAGAGCCTGGGAAAGGACATCTATCCCACAGCTGGGCACGATATAACCTGTAGTCCACGCGGGCGGAGCCGCGGGCGATAAGCTAGTTTGTTATAAAAAACAATAATAGTTCCGTAAAACACAAAAATATAAGTATAAGTACTTTACTTTAGTTAAAATAAATAAATAACAGAAACTCCTTTACGTTTCCGAGTTACGAATTTGTAAAACTTATTTTTAGAGATTCTATCACTTAAGTATCTGCTAAGCTGTCCCTTACACCCTGTGTCTAGTCTCGACACTAATCTCGACATTGATGACACTCGACAAAAGTGGCAATTGACACTGTAGTGTGACTGGTGATCTTGGTCCTTGGAGAAAGAATGTGGGTACAGGACATTCGACGAGCTAAGATGGAAAAAACGTATAATACTAAAAAATAAAGTCATAAATTAAAAAACCGCAAGATTGACAATTATTAATAGGTCTTTACCTATGAAATTGCCGTTTTTCAAAAAAATTTTTTAGGTAAACTGAATTTTCCATACTAACGTTTTTGGATTTTTCTCGGGAATGCGAAATCCAAATATAGCAAAATTTTGTGGGAAGGTTTGGACAACATTAAGTTAATTTTCATCATACTCACTTTATTGAAAGTTGTAACTGTAACAACAGTGCAGCAAAAATAAGCAATGAAACGGGCAACGGATGAAACGAGCTATATTTGAGCTTCTTTTTCAGCAAATAAATGTAAAGTAAATATGTATTAATTTGACTCAATATCTCCGTTATATGGCCAAAGTTTTAAATAAAAAACAAATTTAGTAATATCTGTTCAATCAAATAAATTATGAATAAAATAAAGCTTGAGAAAAAATCGGCAATTTCATAGGTAAAGACCTATTTATTAATCTTAGTCAATATTCTTTGTGACAGGCATTGTCTGAGAAAATTCGTTTTCGAAAGGCGCGCGGTCTACGAACTCGCATTGGGTTGGGCCAGCGCAGCGTGGTGGACTATGGCCTAAATCCCTTTCGTATTTCGAAGAGAAGCCCTTCGGTGAGGACTTATATGGGCTGTTGAAAAAAAGGCATTGTTGATAGCAATCCTGTAGTTTGGGTTATTCGACAAACTTGCGCGTAACGCCACTCCTATGAGACGGTAAAATTCCCTTTGATTGCGCGAGGGCACTGCGCAGAGGCTTGCTCGCCCTCTGGTCATTTTGATACTTTTTTTGACATTTTACAACTCTGTTTAGGCAGCACAGGCACAAAACTTGATTATACTATAAGGAAGGACTTAAAATACACGGACACTTGCCAATGATCTATGATCTACTACTGATCATTGGCACAGTACTCTCAGAAGCATACATTTAAAAATTCAAAGCTTTTAATGCTTGATCATAGGTAGATTTAATTCTTAACATTAATAGTACAGAGGCCAGTGCATTAGTTTACTCTACTGTCATTGAAAAACCGCACTTATCACAACAGCACAGGGTGCACGAGTGGGGCAACCTGAGTTGCGACCGTCCGTACATTATCAATCAACGGCCTTTCGCTTTCAGATCGTTAACTTTTTGGGACTTTTTGTAATAGGTAGACAAGTAATATCTGTAATTCAAATATTACTCTACTTATAGCAATGCTATTAAACTTTGCCCAACGCAAACAGAAAAGTCGGCACGATCCCAGGGCCGTTACAGACAGAGCGATGAAACGTGTTTAAATTGATTTCGAAATATCAATTAGCTTGTGGATCAGAGGATTCAGATGATTAGTCCATTTGTTTGATCTCTTTATAACATTACTTAAGATTTAAGTGTGCATTTTGCAACTGATGGATTAGTGATCATACTATGCTGTTTTGTTTGTAAACTATTTTTGTCGTGAAGTAGTTTTTTGATTTAATTTTAAAATAAAACGTCATTTTACAATTATTACCACATTCAGTACGTTATTGTAGGTAATTAACATGTAATTTGTTGAATTATACTTTAACAATAGCTATCCGCCCGGGATTTCATTCCCGTGGCAGTTTGGAAAACATATTCTGATGACTAAGCTACATTACTGCAAAGTTTCATCAAAATCCGTCTAGTGGTTTTTGCGTGGACGAATAACAAACATATATCTATTCATCTTTACAAACTTTCGCATTTATAATGTTTAAACCTCCGCGTGCTTTTTGAACACTTGGTGTACCGATTTGTATCGCACGCGACGGGTTAATTACCTATAGGATTTAATGATTTAAAATTAAATGAAATTAAATGTAGATACTGAATCCGATATTGATAACAATCAAGTCTTAAATCAGCTTATAGATACTTACTATAAGCCGTTATAATTAACATTTATAACGCCTGTCACTAAGTTTCTCTGTGTACGGGTTATACATTGTTCTGCAATCCAAAGGTTTGTTGACGTAAAATTTTAAGATTTTTAAGGTATTCTGTGGCTCAATGGCTCTACTATACATCATGCTGGACTGGGAGAAGAAGAACAGCTACCTACTGTCCCCAGTTAAACAGTAAAAGTCTGTAAGTGGGATGCGAGGGTTTTGCTGTATATAATGGGCGAAAGACTGACCACCTCTCAACATTATACAACTTGTTTCATGTGATAATACTTACAATTTGTGTTAAACGTGGCATCAAGTAGTTCTCTAGAGCCACTGATGCTCTGCCTACCCCGTCAGCGTATGTACGTGTATGTACACAATGGTACTCACATTTTCTTGGTCAATTAATTTAAATGCACGCCTGTCGATCGGATGTACATTATGTGCACACATCAAAGTAAATGCTTACTGAGTACTTCTCTCCATTTATGGTGACGGCTGGCGAGGCGTTGGCCAACTGCTGTGCGCCCACGCAGCGGCGCCTGCGCCTTATCACACGAGATGTTCTGGTCAGATAGGGCCCTTTTGTTAACCAATGGTGTACTCTTCGTCTATAATTATTACTAACTAGCTTTCCGCCCGCGGCTCCGCCCGCGTGGACTACAGGTTATATCGATTTTCAAGATTTTCCCGCTTTTCTGTTGAAATTTTTCCTGAATTTTTGCATTCGTTGGAAAGGTCTCGGGCTCCGTGAGGCTATAAACCTCACGGAGCCCGAGACCTTTCCAACGAATGCAAAACCGTGGAAATCGGTTCGTGCGTTCTGGAGTTATAGCGTCAGGAAGGAAAACCCGACTTATTTTTATTATTACTAACTAGCCACCCGCCCTGGTATCCCCACGGACTTTTTTCACGTTTAAACCAATTTACGCAAAACATTAATGAATTATACACAAATCTTAATCTTGGACCACTCTCGATTAAAATTGTATGAAAACATACTTTTTGAGTTAATCAACATTTTATTGCACATAAACAAAGATAAAAAATTATATTTGTGAATAGTATAGTTAAGTGGAAACACATTTCCTAGATGCTAGTTAAATACATACATACATACACATATACGCTCACGCCTGTAATCCCTAACGGGGTAGGCGAGCATTAGTGGTTCGAGCGAACTACTTTATGCCACGTTTGACACAAATTGTTAGGGTTATTTTTTTTTTTAATTTATTTATTTGCACAACTTAACAAAATTATAATACAAAACATGTCGCTGGTGTCTCCATTTAAGCTTATCGCCTGTGTTTGGAGGCACCTCTCCACCGACCTCTTCCTTGCTATATACATAGTTGCACAACTTTGACCTCACATTTCATAAACCTAGGTAAATATTAAGAATATACTTTTATGGTTGGTGTGTAGTTAAAATCTAAAGATAAAATCATTTTTTAAATAAAAGAAACAAAAAAAGTGGAGGGCCTTGGACTTAGGTGTCTAAGTAACACAAAAGATATACTAATATAAAATGGATAGGTATGTGTGTGTGTGTGTGTGTGTGTGTGTGTGTGTGTGTGTGTGGTGTGTGAGTGGTGTAAGTGGGTGTATGTAGTGTGTGTGTGTGTGTAAATTATGAAAGCTTAAAAATCAAATAAAATCATTGGCATCATTTAGATATCATATAGTCTGAAGTAGGAGCACTGAACGGCTAACCCTACGACAATGTCTTGGGATCAGATCAACAATAAATGTATATTTCCATTAGCCGCTCAGCAGATCCTCTATTTCACCATAAGATTTTTTCGTAAGCCAGTTGTATATATGTTTCTTACAGTCGTATATAGTTTTAGTGTAGATACTAAGATCCCTATTTATGTAATTATATAATTTAGCAGAGTTACTAGAGTACTGTCTACCAGCAAATACAGTTCTTATAATTGGTACGTCAGCTACAAGATCTTTTCTTCTCCTATTTAGCTTATCAGGATCATATTTTAGCGATTTATGTAGTCTAATGACAGTGTTTTGTATATAAAGCTTTCTTATTGACAACAGATTAGTTAAATTGTACAAAGAACTTGTGGGGAAAGTCAATTTTTTAAACAACATTACTTTTAAAAGTCTACGTTGGGCGCGCTCAACTTCAATAAACTTAGTTTTTATTGCTCCACCCCAAGCTGATATGCAGTAAGTTATAATAGATTGAACAAGCGTTAAATATATACGAGTTAGAAGATCATTCTTTGTATTTTTATCAAGTAGGTAAGATTCATGATCATTTTTAGGCATAACATATCTTAACGTCTTGAAGATCCAAATTAGTTTACGAATTCTTTGTGTAAAATCATTGTGTAAAGTTATCAGAAGGAACAAGTTGTATAATGGTAACAGGTGGTCAGCCTTTCGCTCATTATACAGCAAAACCTTTGTATCCCATTATCAGACTTGTACTGTATGCCTGGGAAGAGTAGGTAGTTAGTACATTCAAATTTTTTCTGTCACTCCCAGTCCAGCGTGGAATAGTTAAATATGTGACACTTAATATGTTTTTTGATACTATGAGACTGAATTTGTCGTCCCCTACTTATAATTATCACTCTAATGCTAAACATACCTACATCCGCAGTGTATATTGTATATCGTCCACTTCATAAAATCAGCATGCCGAGTGTAACCGTGAAGGAGCTGTGACGATATTCTTCTGATTTTATCTGCTTACCTTTTTAGTTAAATTAAAATTAAGTACTTAACTGCCGCCTGTGGAGATTGTTACGCTAGTTATAATTACTTACTTGAATTTTGTGAGTCATTTTCTTGTTTAGGTACTATTCTTATTAGAATAACGAGTGACTAATAAAACAGAAGTTTGCTAGTATTAAAAAAAAACTCCTTTTATTTTGACGTATTATGACGAATAATTTTTTCTTCGGGGAAAAACGCCTGCCACCCCGTTGAATGGAATTTTTTTTAGCTGCCTTAAGCCTGTCTATACTGACAGAAAATGAAAGGGTTTTGTTATCGCACAATAATGCAAGAGCATACCATATATTTGTATTTCAATTGTGTTTTTTATTATGTTCTTTCCCCAAGAAACACGTCGTATTGTAAAAGTAAGTTCGCCTCTCTGTATAATTTTTTGCGATACTGATAATAAGAAATCAAAGACGTATTTTTTGAAATGTTATATGTGTTTATCGGAGAAAGTCGTTTAGTTTCACAGGGAGAATGACCTCTTGAAGTTTCGCTTAAAGGCACTCCATCCATAATGTGTATATGGATTGACTATAGTCAATCCTCAGACTAACCTAACCTAGTCAAACGTAGGATAAACCAGACATTCCGCGAAGAGACTGAAAACAGACCTTTAACTGTGACAAATATTATGCATATATGCATTATAATGGTTCTCTTTAACGGGTTAAAACCTGAGCTGCCAATTCATGGATCAGGATCAAGCGTGCCGCGGTTCTTAACCGGAACAACCCGCTAAGCGAGCAAGGAAGTATTGCTTAAAGAGGTTATATGACCACTTAGTGTCTGTCTACCGCGGGTTTATGGTATGGAGGAAAATATTGCTTAAATGATCAAACATAGTGCAATGAGATTAGCGGCCCTGCTCCAAAATTGATAGGCTAGGCATCCATAAAAAAATTAACTGGAGCAAAGTAACCTCCGAGAGCTGGTAAATCATACAACATTCCAGCAGTGATGAAACATGTTGTAAAATAAAATGAACAAACGGCATTGTGTGCGATTGTCAGATGTTTTACCGAATCACTCGCCGGCCGCGGAGGCAGGCGGTTCGAGTAAATCGGGTCACTTTCGCAACCTCTCATACAAAGTCGCAGGTACATTTGAAACGATAGTTCAAGAGGACAGGATACAGTTTAAATCAGCAGTGAATGTTTTTCAACGTGTTTTTCCTTTTAAATCTGATCTTCAATTAATGGTAAAACTTGTTTCATTCAACACGTACTGATATATTCTGGACCATATGGCTTGTATGTTTGTAATACAAACTTTGTATGTATGTTTGTATGTATATGGCTTCAAAAGACTTCATTAGCATTTTGACGCTCTGCTTAGTTAGTTCATAACAACAGGTCAACGTTTATGCATACACTAGAGGATGCCCAAGACTTCGTTTCGTAAAATCCTTCCTTCTTCCTTGCTTATCTTAAAAAAGGAACCTTCTTGTTAAATTTCAGCTTTCTTAAGTCCAAGGGTTTGGACTAGACGTTGATGAGTCAGTTAGTCAGGAACTCTGATTTTATATTATACTAGCTTTCCGCCCGCGGCTCCGCCCGCGTGGACTTCAGGTTATATCGTGCCCAACTGTGGGATAAAATGTAGCCTCTGTCCTTTCCCAGGCTCTAATCTATCTCTGTACCAAATTTCATATAAATCGGTTCTGTAGTTTCGGCGTGAAAGACGGACAGACAGACAGATATTAATATGGGTGATATGCATAGGTCCCTAACGCAAACTGAACATTTGTCACCAAGGAGAGACAGACTTTTGATCATGTACTTAATAAACCTTTGCCACACTTAATGCCCCAAGTTAAAGGACCAAGCTCATTCTAGATTGAACCTTATCACCAGCATCCAACAAACCTGGGTGGATACTTAATTGAGGGAACAGACTGTACTTAAGTCTAAAGAACCAATCCCGTACTTGGCTAGGTCAGCGGACTAGGTATGACCTTAACCTTTAAGAGGCTCGTGCCCCTTTTGTGGGGACTCCAACAAGTTTCTCGCTTACAAATGGCGTATCACGCACCAGAGTTTTCAAAACCTTATTTTGTATCTTTTTAGGATTTGATCGGGACTGATAAAGCATGTTGCTGATTACTTTTTTCTTACTTTTTAGTTATAATATGACGAAGTCTGTTACGGATGCGTTTTTTAATACTGCAATCCTTACTTCCTTACTAATAATAAACTACTAGACCGATTTTGATGAAATTTGGTACAGAGATAGATTAGAGCCTGGGAAAGGACATAGGCTACATTTTATCCCACAGTTGGGCACGATATAACCTGTAGTCCATGCGGGTGGAGCTGCGGGTGGAAAACTAGTAAACGATATATCTGTCAGTAAAAACCCTACTACTTTCAGAATCTGTGTACTTTCTTCAAGAAGCTCCTTGATAGGAATTTGCCAGCCGATACGCAACGGGCCTAGTTAGAATTAGCCGATTGTTTGCATAGACCGATAACGCGTATTGTTACTGAATCAAAGGATTCGGAGTCTATTGGAAACAATAGGCGCAATTAATTAGTCGGTTTCCATTGGTATAAATCACGCAAAATGTCTTACTTCCACGATATACATGGAGTGAAAGAAAAGCATAGTTTTAAAACGAGACTTACTACTTGTGTTTTATAACATTACTTACTAGCCCGCGGCTCGGCCCGAGTGGTCCACAGGTTACATCATGCCGAGCTGTGGGATAAAGTGTGTAGCCTATGTTCTTTCCCAAATTTCATCTAAGTCGGTTCAGTAGTTTAGGCGTGAAAGCGTAACAGACAGAGTTACTTGCGCATTTGTAATATTAGTAGGGATTTTAACTTTTTATCGCGTCTAACTCTGTTCAGTCGCTAATCTGTCCAGCTGAGAACATGTCCAGTTGAAAATCTGTCCAGATACTCCGGAGGGGCAGAGACTGGACGGGTTTGCTGAAATACTGACAACCTTTCTGCTCTACACTCAATTGGGTGCTCTGTCTTCTTCGATAGGAAATATAGGCATGAGTTTAAATACGTGAAATGTAATTGCACATCGTCATGGGATGACTGATCTTTATTTCTCCTCATCTTCAACAGTAGCAACAGTTTTTTTTTCTGCGTAATAAATAGTCAAGATCCGACAGCGTTGGGTGAAATTAGCTACCAGTTGAACCTTAACAGACGGTCTATATGGAAGACGCAGTCAACAACGGAGACGTTGGCAAGAAGATGTAGTAACGTTCTCTGCCCCAGGATATAAGTAAAGATGACCCAAAATTGACAATCGGGCAAAATAATAAAAGGCACACATTACAAGCTAGGACATTTAATAATTATACTTACTCGTATAAAAGCAGGGAATACTAAGGTATTAAGCTTTGTCAGTTTCTTGTAGGATCATAACTACCAGTAACTAAAAACGGGTTGAACTTGTCTTTTTGCAAAGTTTCTCACGGTTTAAAAGTTAGTTTTTATTCAGTGCAAATAAGGCAAGCATAATTGTATCCTTTGGTTTATTTATATAGTAATTAAGTCCTGTTTTAATGTCCTTTATCTGCACATTTTAAGTACAGCAATAAAATTACAGACCATGACGAAAAAATGGGTTTTATTTTTATCATGCTGACGGCAACGAGGTTCAAGTCCTTACATTATCATGTTTACCTCATGGAACTATAAAAAGATTTGACATTGAGTTTCATTTTCAATTTCAAAGTTGAATGGCAATAATTCCTCTTAGTTAAACGTGACAAGAACTTTACAAAAACCATGTGCAATGTACAGACAAGACAACACAACAGCACATAAGTTTACACACTCATAGTACAAAAGACTGCCAAAAGATACGAGATAAGGGTGACGTCGTCGAGGTCAACATGTGCAGTCTAATATGCTGTCGCGTGTACAATATGCTTTGTCAAGCTTGATAAATAAATGACTTTGTTATTTAAATCCCTAACCGCTACCGTAGCGTAGGTTAACCTACTAAAACGTATCGAGTTAAAATAAAGTTATTGTTATATCTGTATACATTGTATAGGTAATGATAAATACATTTTAGCTTAATACGTTTAGGTATGTTATTTCTTAGTTCTTGGACAAGACTACAAGAAGAAGGATGCAAGGGGAAGTAGGGTCTTGTATACAAGAGAAATAAATATCTCATTAAGCATGAAAATGGGCTATGTGCAAGATTTTTAAAATTATTTGATATTTTTTATTTTAAGCAGGTTTAAGGTCCCATATTCAAATAAAAAAGATATCAAAAAATTTTGATAATAGACAAAAAAAAAATTTTGGTTAAGATTTGTTGCTTACTACAGCATTCTGTACGGTTTAATTCCTTTGCCAAAGTAAAAAAAAGACGTTTGACAGTTAGTTGACACATAACCTAACCGTTGTGTTGTTGAGTTGTTGTTGTTGAGTTTGTTTCTGTTTCGTGGTTTGGATTATTTGGATGTTTACTGACGACTTGGCTTTGCTACCTGGACTGTACTGTTACCTTCTGTTTCGTGGTTTTGATTATATCGATTGATATTTACTGACGACTTGGCTTTGCTTCCTGGACTTTAAAACTTTCGCAATACACTGGATTCTGACACTATGGATACCACTCAGTTCGTTAGAGCTGGTTCTACCAACTTGCCTGAAGTAACAACCAACCAAACTCGGAAACAAACAACCAAATACAAAATGGTTTTGTTTTTTTCTTAATTGACATGACATTTTGGCAAAAGAATACGATCGCATATAATGCCGTACTAAGGATTAGTTTACCGTACTGAGAATCTTTTAATTATTATATTTCTATTTCAAAAGATAGATTTTTTAATATATTTTTTAAAGAAACGGAACCTTATTCCTTTATGTTAAATAATAAATCAGATGAAATTAAAAACATTTTTTAAAATGTCATACATAGCCCATTCGTTGAAGAAAAAGCCTCTAGAGTGGCCACGAGCGCTGGTAGACCCCCTAAGATTTAAAAAAATCATAAAAATTCACAGCTCGACCAAGCGAGATGAAAAATTATCCTTTTACTACCAAACTAAGTACACATTTTATTTGCCATTAATTACAGTACAAACATAGCCAAAAATAAACAATGACTACCATGTGCATTATTGTAAATCTTTATATTTACCTTTAGTATTGTTTTATTCTCAGTTTTTTTGGTAATTAGATCGCAAGTTTTATAATAATCAAACAATTTTCATAGCATCTAAAAATAAGTACCAAATTATAAATTATTTCATTCAAGATCTTGTGCGAACGTTCGCACGTCAGCCGTAGAGCCTCATTTTGTTATTAATTAGATAAGGTCATCTGAAGGTCGCGGCGTGGTTTCAATCGAGAACAATTCGTGAAAAATGCAGTTAACGAAGTGAAGAATTGCTTAGTTATATATCTTTATAGGCATTTTCAAGAGGTTTTAATTGTTGTTGAGTCGTGATTCTGTTAGTTTTGCTTCCTTGGTCGATCGGCCTGTCTCTATTCAACACCTCTTGTGGTTTAATCACATTATGCTTGGTAACCACAGGTCACTCGTTATTTTATTTACATACTCATCAATCCTATAACACCAAGTATATTATTTGAGAATAAAAAGTCGGTAACAAAGAAATCAGTATAAGTAAGGTAAATTGACTTAAGAAGACAATGTCTGCTGTGTAGGGAGAACTTGTCTGCTGTAGGCTTATTTTTCTTATCGTGAAAGTATAGTCAAGTATGTGGCGAACTTGGCTAACCCTGGTGACAGAGCTTTCAAACCGCACAATGGCCTCTGACTTGGTTTTAACGACTGTAGTCAATCGACAAAAGCCGGAACCGACAGCCTAACGTGCCCTCCGAAGCACGGAAATGCTCGTCACTTTGGTCCCCCATCAGGTTCCCTGCCACTATGTGCGTTGCTTAACCTCACTCTAAATTATGCTACGGCTTAGTTATTTTTTCCAGGCTGATAAGCGGGCTGGCAACACAGATTTTCAGCCATTTGTGGGTATTGTTTTTAGTGTTACAGTTCCTATAGTGTTTTGCCCCAAAGGATTCGCGATTTAAGGAAAATTGAGACAGATTGACTCACGTCTGTGTATGACCGGCCCGTCTAACAATGAATAACTACAGTCTTCATAAGTCAAAGGCTATTTGGCGTTTTGAAACTCTTGACACCTCTAGGTTAGTATAGTTTCACCTATGAATGAATGAATGAATGAATGAGTCTTTATTTGCTTAAATGTGGTTAACAGGGTTGATGTTAATACAATGTTTTGAATCTCACATCTACTATATCTTGCATGACCGATTATACCCACACGATAATAAGAAAAACGAAAACTTTGACTACATCATGTTTTTCACTGAGGAAAAACACACATGTTTGTTTGTAATTGTTTTTCACTGAGGAAGTTACTGCAGTCTGTAACACAGCTTTACCCAAAGCTAGCACAGGCTGCAGGGCTTCTTGTCTCTTTATCAATGTTTTAAGTTACAATAAAGATTTATTTATTATTATTATTATCATGTGTTAATTGCCAACTCTTACCAGGCGTACTATAGACGCCAGTAAGTGGGATGAGAGGGTTTTGCTGTATCGTGGGCGAATGACTGATGAGTCTGATAACCTATCACGACTACACTCATGTTTCATCTTATAACCCTCACAATGTATGTCAAAGGTGAACATATCACTTGTAGCCCAGTGGCACTCGCTGATCTCACCGATCAGTGAGATTAAGCAACGTACACAGAGGCAGGGAACCTGATGGGTGACCAAAGTAGCCATGTATAACGAGCGTTTCCGTGCTTCGGAGGGCACGTTAAGCTGTCGGTCCCGGCTGTTGACTACAGTCGTTACAACCAAGAGAGAGGCCATTGTGCGGTTTGAAAACTCTGACACCAGGATTAGCCAAGTTTGCCGCACACTTGACTATACCTACACGATAAGAAGAAGATGTGAACCTCACGATGATCTGCCTACCCCGTTAAGGATTATAGGCGTGAGAGTACAAATAAACAAATTCGACAGTTTAATATGTTCTTAACTGTAGATCAAGTTTCTTAACATCGATCTAGAATCGATTTTAAGTCGATCGGTATCGATTAATCTCTAACATCGATAACTTTATCTCTTGTCCGCTTATCTTGTCGGCATGTTGAACTGAACCACTGTCAAATGTTTTGGTTACCACATCAGTAGATAAATAGGTTTTGTAACTTAGGTATTTCGCTAGGTAAGCATTCGCTTTGAGTTAGGCTTAAATCAGATTAAGTTGGGATAGTTGTACTTAAGTTAAGGTTTGGAATAGCTAAGTTACTTCAATTAGGGGCCGTCCACATATTACGTCACGCAAAATTTTGACTTTTTGGCCTATGTCACGATTTTTTGGTATACCTTTAACATGTACTGTCACGTTTGGTATGACACCCCCCCTTCCCCCATACGCTGTGACGTAATATGTGGATTACCCCTTAGGTCCTGAAACATGACTACGTGAATCTTCCCACCACACTGAACCACTTTCCCTGAACAAAATGTATGAAGTTTGCAAAAAAGCGACTCAAGTCAGCTGATCGCATTTCGAGTTTTTCTGGTGGAGAAAAATACTACATTCTCAACTCATTTCAAGCTTCGGTTCTTTACTTTAGCATAATTTTATTTTTTCAACGATTTAGCGCCAAATACATTTTACTTATATATCTTACTAGCATTCTGCTCGGGACTTCGTTCCCGTGGGAATTCGGGAAAATTTTGTAGTCTATGACCATCGGGGATAATGTAGCTTTCTAATGGTGAAATAATTTTTCAAATCGGTTTAGTAGTTTCGGAGCTTATTCAATGCAAACAAACAAACAATCAAATCTTTCCCCTTTATAATATTACTAGCTTCCCGCGCGGGACTTCGTCCCCGTGGGAAGTCGGGAAAATCATGTACTCTATGTCCATCCCGGATAATGTAGGATTCTAATGGTGAAAGAATTTTTCGAATCGGTCCAGTAGTTTCAGAGCCTATTCGATGCAAACAAACAACCAAACAATCAAATCTTTCCTCTTTATAATATTAGTATAGATAATTACCTACATGTTGTATAATTTGCCGAATAAATATTTTTTATCAATAATAAGTTATCAAAAGCACTTTATCAAATTGTAGTATTTTTCTATGGACTTAAACAAACCATAAGTATAATCAGATTTGTTTTTATTTTTTATTAGTTATTAACCTAAAAAGGTTTCACAAAGAACCATTTCGTGCGGTTATGAATATGAGGAGCACTTACCACACGTATTATAAAGTGTGGTTTACAATCAACAGTTGCATATGGTGTGACGTCACACGCCAATGTGCTCACTGCTTATCATGGGAACACATCATTGTCTGCCTTCGAACAATACCATCTAACCTTATCTTGCATCTCTTCTATGAGAATGTTGCTCTCTCACTCTTTCTTCAGGTGAATCTTGGTCAAGGCCAGGTTCATTCTTTCTTCACTCTTTTGTTTTTGACTGTTGAATGTTGACGGTTTTACTTACTTTCTTTTGCCTGTTTTGCCTCCAGCTGCTCTAGCACGATAACGAAGGGAGGCCCGTGCCCCTTGGTGGAAACGTATGTGGGCTGGTAAGAAGACTATCCTAAGTGACAAATTCTCAGTGAGTTATTTATACATTTATTGCTACAGCTAACACTTACACTTACACGTACTTACACGCACTTTCACACGCACTTACACTATCTCACTTGAATACATACTGGTACACATTTCTGATAAGTTACTTCATTATATTATTATTTTTACCCATAAGTTACTTCATTATATCGTCATAGACAGCAAGTATGCTGAGTTCTGTGTTCTATTTGCTTCTACAATCTACGTCACACATTTCGCTAACCTTTTTTTTAATTGTATAAGAACATTGTACAATGTTACAAATTGTTAAGAAGCAATAAACTATCTATCTAACGACAAACTCGCGCTCGGCTCACACTAAAACTTCACTTTGATTGCGCGAGGGTCCCGCGCAAAGGCTTGCTCGCCCTATGGCGTTGTCAATGTTGACATTTTGACATAGGACCGCGGTGTTGTCGCGGCGCTGTCACTATCGTACTCGGCCTGCTGGGTTTGATTCCCGATCGGGATTACATTTGAGAAAGCTTTGATCTCGGGTTTGGGTGATTGTGTCCTATATCTAATGTGGTTCATAACTACACAAAGGATTAGTGTGGGTCTTTGAGTAGGCTCTTGAGTGTGTGGATTTAATAAATATTAATTCGCCACACACTTGACTATACCTACACGATTAGAAGAAGAATCATAATATAAAGCAATGTACACAGGGCCAGGGAACACGATTAGAAGAAAAATCATAATATTTGCCATTAATTTCAATAAAACCATAATTTGATTTTACTTTACGTAATTCTTCACCATGAATTCAACAACGCGCTTTAAAACCTATAAACAACTACCTTTCCGGTTAGTACTTCGTCCTCATGGGAATTTGGGAGGGCCTATGTGCTATTCCAGACTATAATCTATCTCTGTACCAAATATCCGTGTGAGTCCCCGTGTGAGTCCCCGGCAGAGTAGAATAGGACCACCCTCTTTCTTACCGAGGTGTCGTACAAGGCGACTAAGGAAAATATGCAAGCAAGTTCATCTGCACACAGAGAAGGAAAACTCTGCAATTATATCAAAACCCTCGCCAACCCGTCTGCCAAGCGTGGTGAGTATGGCATTTACCCCTCATGTTGTTGAGGGAGGCCCGTGCCCCAGCAGTGGGGACGTATATGGGCTGATGAAGGTACCAAATATCCGATAACATCCATCCAAATATGTAAACTTTTTTATTTATAATATTAGTAACATTAAACTAATTTAAAATGGAAGAGATCCCTTCATGGATAAGCCCGCCTTTGCCCATTTATGTTTCGTTTTTGTTAGTCTGTAAGAGTTTGCAATACAGAGTTTACATACATATACACACATAAACTGCAAGTCAGAACAACACAAAGCAAGCTTGCACAATAACAATGAATTGCAGGGCGTTTTGAAGATCAAATTAAGGTAATTTAGTTAGCAATAACTAAGTGGCAATTACAGATTAGGATCTTCAGTCATCGCGTGAGATAAAACCCATGGGTTTTCACACTTCTTGCTCAAGTGGCTACGTAAATAAGCCTTTTTTGTGTACTTACAATGAGGAGGTTAATTTATTAACTTAGACTTAGGTCATGAACTCGTGACATTACTTAAGATATTTGTGTTTTTCCTTGGACCCTGTTGCAAGTAAAACAAGAATATCAGTAGGTATATTGGATGACCTAAAATTGATGATGATGATGATGTAATCCTGTTAAAATGAGGCAAATTAGGTAATTAGGTCTTTGCCGTGTGGTGATCGGTTGAGAATGACACCACCCCATCTCCGTGGGTGTCGTAAGAGGCGACTAAGGAAACTTTAATGAGACCTGCCTCCTATTAATCCACCCGAGGCAAAGACACCTCAATTTGTTCTGAATCTGAACAAATTGAGGTGTCGTTGCCTGGGGTGGCGTCCTAATGGTCTCATGTGGTGTGGTAGGCTTTGTGAAGGGCCGTCCGCGACCACCCTCCTACCGAAGTCCGACGCCAAACAGTGATAGGTAAATACAACAATCTTTTTTTATTATTATTATGAGATGGGTTAACTCTTGACCCCAATCTTGACCAAGGTCATTGATGAGGTCGACGATGGAGCGGGTTAACCCAGAAAATGCCTATTCAGGCACGGTACTCCCAAGCACCGACGGAACACAGCAAGCTGTTTGGCGTCGGCCTTCAGTAGGAGGGTGGTCGCGAACCAGACTTCCTGTTACAGAGCCTACCATACCGCATCAGACCTAGGAAGCCACCTTAGATTCAAAACAAACTGAGATGTCGTTGCCTAAGATGGATTACTAGGAGGCAGGTCTCTTGTGTTTCCTTAGTCGCCGCTTACGACACCCACGGAAAGAGATGGGGTGGTGATATTCTCAAACGATCACCACACGGCCGTAAGTACAGACAGCAGCACGTCAGGTTACCAATCTGCACGACGAAAGCCGACGCTAGATCGAGATAAGGGTGACGTCAAGATCAACATATTGTATAGCCTAATCCGCTGCTGTGTGTACATAAATAAAATAGTCAAATTATAATTTACTTACTTCCCGCAGTCACTCCTCACGTCACGATTAACATTCCAATGCAGTCTTTTGTTAGCCAAACAATCCCCGACCTCTGGCTAAACAATTAGCGCCGTTAATTTGTTTGGACTCACCATCAAAAGGAAATCTGTGCATTGTTACAGAGAAATAACTGTTAGTACAGAATCATCGTAAAAAATTTCGTTTACCTTTTTTTTTCGATATCACCCAAAATTTCTATTTTTTTTCGTCATGGTGTACGTCGGGTCTATCAAAGTCAAGAAGGCTTACTTTTTTTAATCTAAATATATAAAAGGAGAAACTGACAGACTGACTGAATGACATATCAACGCACAGCCTAAACGGCTAAATTTAGGCACTTGAAATTTGGAAGGGACGTAGCTTAGGTACCGTAGAGGTGCACTAAGAAAGGAATTCCCGAAATTCCCACGGAAACGGGAATTAGCGGGAAAATCCTTTTGTATGAAAAATCTAAACCGCTTAAGTTAGACGCTTGAAATTTGGCATACAGGTACCTTAGTAAACTTAAAGCTTAGTTGCAACAGGATATTGCAAAATTCCCACGGGAACGGGAGTTAGCGGGAAAAAACTTTTGTATGTAAAAATCTAAATCACGTAAGATACACTGGGCGTCAAAAATAAGTAGTACAGTTTTAAAATTGCGATTTCTCCCAAACTATAAAACTTAGACCTTTGAAACAAAAAAGGTTAAAAAGAAAATTTAATCTTATTCAATAAAAACTTCATGCATTATAAGAACTTATAATGCTTGACTTTAAAAAAAACGAATAAATAAAAACACTTTTTTTAAACTGTTGAAAGGTGTTGTCTTACTTAGGATTTTTGTGTTTGACACATTCGCTGCTGATAAAGCAATTGTAATTGAAAAGCATAGGTATCTTCAGAGAGTAAATTTGACTAATCATGCCTCTTTCACCAGAAGAATGTGCAAGAATCTTAGCTTTTCTCGAAGTGGGCATCAGTATGCGTCGTACTGCAAGGAGGGTGGGTGTAACTTTAAGAACGGTTCAGCGAGTAAAGCAAAGGTACGAAGAGACTGGAAACCATCTAAGGAGACGAGGTAATGGCAGACCCAGGTGCACAAGTACCCGAGAAGATCGCTTTATTGTTTCCACTGTGTTAAGAAATCGACACCTTAATGCAGTTGAGGTTCAGCAACAGCTTCTTCGGACCCGAACAGACTACATCAGTGAGAGTACAGTGAGAAGAAGACTTGCTGAAGCTAACCTGAAGCCTCTAAGACCAGCAAATGGCCCCAAACTTGAGACAGAGCATCGCGTAGCAAGACTACGCTACGCCCGTCAACACGTACAATGGGGCGAAGAAGAATGGGCTAGAGTTTTATTCACAGATGAGTCTCGATTCTCTTTATACACTTCAGATGGACGGCGGAGAGTCTACAGACGACCCGGTGAGCGATACATTCAAGCTTGTATCTCGGAAAGAGTCCAATATGGCGGGGGCTCTGTACACGTATGGGCTGGTATCTCTTCAGAGAGTCGCACAGAGCTTGTGGTAATAGAAAATGGGACTTTGACTGGTGAAAGATATGCCTCGGAGATCCTCAACGAGTATGCAGGGCCATATTTAATAAATATGGGTGATGGAGCCATCCTAATGCATGATAACGCCCGGCCACACACTGCTCACCACGTACAAGAGTACATTCAGGAGGTTGGCATCAACTTGATGGCTTGGCCATCGAGAAGCCCAGATCTCAACCCGATTGAACACGCCTGGGATGAGCTTGGGAGGCTAGTCAGAAGGCGCAGTCCACCTCCTGCCACACTCAGGGCTCTAAAACATGCGCTGATAGAAGAATGGGAAAATATTCCCCAACACCGCCTCCGAAACTTAGTGTTCAGCATGCCAAACCGGATCCAAGCTGTAATTAGAGCCCGAGGCGGCAACACAAGTTATTAAATTGTGAAAAAGTTCCAAAACGTGAAAATTAAGTGGTTGACATATCGTTAAAAATTGATACTTTTTAGTATTTATCTTAATTTTAAGTTTGAAACTTTATTCATGCCAAATAAAATATAACTTTAATAAACTTCGTTAAGTTTACTATAAACTGCTTTTTATTTCATAAGTGTAACTACTATAGTTTAGGAGTAATTGCAATTTGAAAAGTGTACTACTTATTTTTGACGCCCAGTGTAGATGTTTTCAATCTGTGTACTCTGTACAAAAAAAAATAAACACGCAAACGAAGTTGCGGGCATCAGCTAGTATTTTATGTTTGAAAATATTACGTTGCTCTGCATAGCTAAAGTCGCGCCTAAGCTACTCCAACGTCAGTAACCCACGACAAAAAAAGAGGGGTGTTATAAGTTTGACGTGTGTTATCTGTATGTCTGTGTTTCTGTATGTGGCATTAAACGAATGAAACGATTTCGATGGGTTTTTTTCTTATTTGAAAGCTGACGTAAACGGAATGGTTCTTAGCTATATTTGTCAGCCGTTTAAAAATTATAAGCAATCGAATTTCGAATCAGTTATGCAATTTTTTAACTAACCGACTTCATAAAAGGATGAGGTTCTATGTTCGACTGTATTGTTCCTTTTTTTAGACTTTTTAACTGCTTTATGGCACCGCTCCAAGGCTTGCTCGCAAAATTCACCGCGTTGTTTTCACGTTGCGCTCGAACTGCAATTTGTGCATAGTTTTTGATTTGTGCACGACCTATCCATAATTATGTTATGTTAATTAACCGTCCGTAGAGACGACGAAACCACAAAATCATTAGAGATTATCAATATTCGTAATTGCTATTCGTAATTTTGTAAAACCTCAATATGTACTGCAAAAAACCAAAATTTGTCTACATATATGGTACCACTGGAGAATCTTTACCGCTTATCAAACATTATACTGCGTATAGATTCTCGTGTTTTATTTATTTTTATTTATTTAATAGATCACCAACAAGTTACACACCAACTCTTAATTAAAATGGCACAAATTTATAAAAAAAGGCTAAATGGTAACCCAATTATAGGTGACAACCGCATTCAAAAAAAAAAATTTAAGTAACATTATACCAAGAACATAGTACCTAATATTATACCTTAAATCAAAAATCAAAATAAAACAGTCGCAGGGAAACAATTTGCAACATGAAAAGTTACATTTAAATTATACATATAAAACATAGTATTGAAAATTAAACATGGGTGAGCTACTTTAAACAATTTAGACCAAGGATTTGTTTTTTGATCGAAGCTTTGAAGGAATAGCTTTTATCTCCAAAAATATCACAGCTGGAAGAAATTGTATTATATTCCCTAGCCATTCTTTGTAAAGGCGAGTGAAACCCGAGATTAGAACTAACCGACCTCAATGAAAAAGGCTGATATTTATTAGGGCGTGGTAATTTCGCGGGCACTTTTATACCTACTTGAGGCAACAACTCGGGACAATCAAGGGTACCACTCACAAGTTTGTAAAAGAACATAATATCCAGGTATTTATTGGTTTTATTGGTATTTATTTTATTGGTACTATTTTGTTTTATCATCGGAAGGTCTGGTTTAGACCTTCGTTGGATAAATAGTACAAATTAGTTTCTATCCTGAAAGAATGGTGGATTTGGAGGTCGCGCTAACTATTGACATTATTAATTTAATTAAACACTATTGTGCGAAGAGCTGTGAAGACGACGCTTAAATCTTCTAAAAATAAAACATGACACCCGCAGCTTGACCGCTTCACTTGAAGGCACGATAGCTCAGTTGGTTAGAACACCAGGAGGTCTAATCCTGGGGTCGTGGGTTTAAGGGGGTTAAGGAAACTTTAGCGAAAGTTTAGGGTGGTTCCCTACATGAAACTGAACAACTCTCTCCAAGGTACCTTAAAAAAAATGTCAACTTCCTGTACTAAAGTAAATCAACTGATAAAAAAAGTTGTGTGAAGAGGAAAACATTTTTTGACATTGGAAATGTCTTTTTGTTTGCGTAATGCTCCGATTTCACGAAAGAGTGCAATCCCCTTATCTCGGAGAGTTGTAAAGATATGATATTCAAAAAAAGCTTAAAAGACGCGTATTCACGAGAGCTGTAAGGCGCAAAAAGAATTATTCGAGAAAGTCAAAAATGAAAAAGTTATGGCCGAAATAGTGATAGTAAATTTGTGATTTTTGATTTTGGCGCTCGACATTTTGGAAACGAAGAATGATAATTGTGAAAGACTCCTCTGGAAAATTTAGTCAGCTATAATTTGAGCCTAAAACAAAGATGATCAGGTTAAGGGTTTGCCATGTTGCCTAACCTTTTTGAAAAAAGTCAAAAAGTTAGAACGACATTTAATTTTCGCTAATTAAATAATGATATACAATGTGTTTCAAAAAAACACAAAGAAAAAGATAATTCAAAATTAATTAAAATTTAGCTTATTGCGCAGCTCTATTACAAATATGACAAGTATGTGATATTAATTATATGAAACTTTCATTTTGAAAGATGTCAAACCGTGCAACTGATTAATAGAGTTGCGACCATTTCACTTTTGAAATTAAATTTTGGTTTTTTTTTTTTTGGGTTTTTTTGAAACACCTTGTATGCATTTAGCTATTCGATAAATAGAATTTCCCTCAATTTCACAGTGGATACCACACCAAGCCCTGGTTTCCTAACATCCTCCTCGCGTCTGAGAATGGAACAATCGTCTTTCGCAACACCTCGACAGCTGGTGTACAAGACCATCCGCTTTCGGCATTCAACTGGCACAGCGCACTGCTTTGTTTCACTACGGTCAAGTTCATCTAATTTATCTATAGATTTACTAGCTTTTCGCCCAGGACTTCGTTCCCGTGGTAATTTTTTTGTCATTTTTATTCTGCTATTCGTGACGGAACACATACAACAAATCAAAAACCATAAAATAGCCATTCTCGAGTTATAAGTGTTCGAACAAGCCCGACTTTGTTTTATATAATAGAAGATTATCCCGATCTACTCAATTTTAAGCCACACTTTGACGGCCAGTTTGGTCGAGTGGTAGTGACGCTGCCTTCTGATCGCCGGGTCCTGGGTTTGATTCCCAGTTGAGGCAAATATTTGTGTAAAAAGCAGATGTTTGTTCTCGGGTCATGGGTGTTCGTGTCTGTCTTTATGTGTATTCTAGGAGACCAACGACACAAGGGAAAACTTTAGTGTGGGCCTTTGAGTGTGTAGCGTTTATTATTGTTTGAGTGAGATTTATCGACCTTTGGGTTTATTTTTTTATGCTTTTTCATACTCAAACGTGTACCTAGATTTCCCTTGAGTCGCTAAACTTGGGGCATTGAGTGTAAGTTGTACGTACTGTATAAATTATATCGGATACATAATTTAGTACAACCTCAAATACTGACCTCAATAGTGTCATTATTTATACCGTCGCATCGGCATTAACAGGGTTAACTCGGAAATAAATCTGACAGTCGCACTGCCCCAGACAATGGCTACTTAACAATGGGACAAGGTTCGAGTCCTGGTCAAGGTTACAAAGAATTGGGAGAAAAATGGCTGACTCATCTGAATAGAAACGGATACTTGAAACAATTGACGTAAGACTCGTGTTATAATTATTAACGTTAAGTACGGTGGCACGGCGACCTTCTCAAATCTGTTGTCACAAAATTACGTCCGATGGCTATTCCAGTATTCAATGGCGTATCTATGGCGGTTGAATGACAGGTCGCCATTTTATCCATTCAGGTGGTGAAATTGAGAACTATCTAATTTCATAGATCTAATGACGGCTGCTTTGACTGGTGGCGCCACCGCCAACTGAATGTTCAGTTGCTAGGTAGTTTGTAATTTTACTTTCGGCTGCTGGTCGGGGTGGCTGCTGGTCGGGGTGGCTGTCAGCAATATATGAAAATTAAATAGTTCTCAATTTCACCACCTGAACAGATAAAAGGCCTCCATTGCCATTCAACCGCCACTGAGACGTCATTGATTAGTGGAATACATGCCCTGGAGTCCTTTGCCAGCCGCAAATCTGGCTATATTCTTAAGAGGTACTTGAAATATTCGCAAGCTAAGGTGTGAACTACAAAACACTGACTTCTACTGCAGAGCAGTGGATGAATGAATGAATGAATGTTTATTAAGGATTCTCGTAATCATTTTATAGTCTAGGAATTAAATGACTTTGTATTATTTGCCTTACCCATGACGAATCACTGTGGATTCCCATAGATCAGTCGCATGCGCACCTAAGACGAAATAGCCGGTTATTACTAAAAACAAATGAAAAACATCGTTTAAATAATATGACGTTATACGAGAAAAAAAATGCAATTGGGCTTTGCCAGTTTTCTTGATTATTTCATCGTAAAGAAATTACTCGAATAAAATTAAATGGAATTAAAAACCTGACTAGTAGCTCTTTGTATCTATACATTCACGCATAAAATTCCTTTTGAGGCAGGCAGAGGCAGATGCTACATATAGTTCTATTTGACATTCATTCTATGGGTTATTAGATGGAATATGCGTATGGTGGTGGTAGATTGTCAGCCCACGAGACAGCAAAACCCTCGCATCCCATTTACTGATTTATCTTCTGTATCCACGTTCCTTAAACTACGTCCATACTGAGCCATTTTCCTTTTGTCACACTTTTTTATTACTATTTTTTAAATTCGTTATTAAGTTTTCATTTGTAATTATTTTGTTACAATAAATAACTTTTTACTTACTTTACTTACTCACAACGTTTCACCAAAACTGATTGAGTAGTTTAAGGGTGAAAACCTAACAGACCGACAATCAGAATTACTTTTGCATTTATAATATTAGTACGGTTTCAACAATCAATTGAAAATTGAACCTGTGCAATGGAAGTTTGTAAGTAACAATCACAAATTAAGCATAAAAAAATTGCAACAAAATAGCACTGTGTCAGAGTTATAGATAGCAACCGTTCAATTAAGTGTGTAATTTATAAATCACATCATTATGGCTAAGTTTTTGTTATAGACATTATTATATTTTGCAATATACATGGTGTAAGTAGTCAGAAATCCAATATAATTGAAGTGATTGGGTTTTTATAATTCGAAAACGGCACGGCAAAATGGTATTACCATTGCCTCCTATTAAATAGTAATACTAAAAGCTGAGAACATAGGGGGCAATGGTAATTATGTCAAAATGTCAACATTGAACACGTCAGAGGGCGAGCAAGCCTTTGTGCGGGGCCCTCGCGCAATCAAAGTGAAGTTTCACCGTCGTCGGCAGAGTGGCGTGCCGCGCGAGTTTGTCGCGCATCATGCTCGAGCTGCAGAGTAGGTACTATAAACACCCTGTAGGTATAACAGCGTTGCGACATCATCTAAGAAACTGAGATGAGAAACGGATGTAGTTACGATTAGGCAGCCTTCTTTTTTCACATCGCGGGGTACTTTTAGTAAAAAATTTACGGTAAGGGTCAATGTCAACATTCAGCCAAAATTTTACCATACCTTGCTTTTAAATCAGTATCACACATCCACCGATAGACTGATAGAAGCAAAAAAAAAATATTTTCTGCATAATGTATGTATCTCTTTAAAGTTCCTATGAATAGGCATTTTCTGGGTGAGCTTGCTACATCCTCGACCACATCTCATTCCTGGGCTAAATTATGGTCAATAGCAAACCCATTAAGTATCTATAAAAAACTAGTTTTTCACCCGGGATTTCGTTCCCGTGGGAATTTGGCATAATTATGTAGCCTATGTGTTAATTCAGTGTGTCAGCTACCTCCTTCCAAATTTTATCAAAATTAGTCCAGCCGTTTGAGCGTGAAAGAGTAACAAACATCCATACATACATCCATACAAACTTTTGCATAATATATAATAATAGTAACCTGATGCGCTGACCTGTGTACAATAAAAACAGAGAAGTCTATAAAAATTACTTCATAAAATTAACCAAAACTCTCAGATATGAACAACTGGTCATTTCGCCAAACAACAATTAGGCAGAGTTCACACGATGTTGTGTAACGTTACCCAACTAGTTAACCATTATTGTTACCTATGTGCTGCCTCCGTTTTGTAATTATAATTAGAGTTATTACTAAAAGCCCACGACATTGACTCATTATACATTATTTATGGATGTGTGACTCCTATAGTGCTAAAATGTTACCAAATTAATTGAGGTAGTCTGTGACCTATTTGGTCAGTGATCAGTAACGCTGCCTCTGAAGCGACGGTTTCTAGGTTCGATTTCCGGTCGAGGTGTAAAAAAAAGCAGATGTTTAATCTCGGGTATGGGTGCTTGTGTTTGTCTGTCTGTCTGACTTTGTCTTTCCAATACGAGTAGAGTCTATTTTCGTGTGTATCCTAAGAGATCCACGTCATACAGAAATACCTTAGTGTAGGCCTAACATATGTAAGTGCTACAGACACTCAAAGGTCTACACACTCATATGTAAGTGCTTGAGGCAAAGGCAAAATCATCCATCCATGGCATCTCAAGCAAAATAGTTAAGTTACAAATTATCTCATATTTCTTGCCATTTATTTCCACACAAAACTCACCGTTATCTGTATGTTTTGTGTAGTTATAGACAGTCTGCTTAGCTCGTCTAATCTGCCATACAAATAGCTGCAGGCAAATAATGTTACACAAACGTTTCTGTATTTTATTTATAGACCGCTCCTTTCAAAAGAAATTACCACTTTTCATCGACAAATTACACGTTGCACCACAAGTGATGACAGTGTAGTCGAATATTCATCAAACTAGAGACAGTTTCACTTCAGTAGTAATGGAGTAAGGTCAAAATTGATACACTTGTGTCTCTTAAGTGTTCTACAATCTACATAATAATTGGTTCAGCTGGAGTGCTGAAGGCAAAATAGAGTGTACTTCTTCCTAACGCTTAGTCCTTTTTCTCATTCGGGGTACGCTTGACCATGATCCAGGCTTTGGCAGGTCAAGTCATTACAGTGGAGCGACTGCCGTCTGACCTCCGTGACCCTGCTAACAGGGGAACCTCACTGGATTGGATCATGGTTACACATTCAGTCTCCTGAATGTGTAGGTTTCCTCACGATGTTTTCCCTCACCATAAGAGCATCGGTTAGTGTGTAACTAATGTACATAACTCAGAAAACGAGTCATTGGTACATGGCGGCGGCACTAGGGATCGATCTCGGTACCTCTCGTTTACGAGTCCGACCCAGTAGCCGTTAGACCACCGACGCTCCACAAAATGATTAGTAAATTAAAGTTAATTTTGTATTGAGTGGCGTTGAACTCTTTTTATCAAGATGAAGATATGATTGGAACTAAGCTGCGGTATTCCCTTTCAATAAGGTTTTTTAATAAAGCTTCCATTCTGGACTAGGAGTGAAAGAAAGCCTTAGAATATGCTATCACCACTATTAAGGTTGCCACCCGTACTCTAAAATAGAGTATTGTACTCTTTTTCAACTAGGCGTACTTTATAATCCACGACACCAATAGAGTACGCTAAAATACTCTATTTATGTGAAATCTTCGTGAAATGACTGTTACTATTATAATAAATTAGTAACAATCAGTATCACGACGATTTTACGTAAATACGACATTACATTACATCAGACAATGCTGTATGGGTTCGATCTCTTTGAATTAGTAACAGCACAAAAGTGGCAACACATATTTATTAAATCTGAAGATTTTCTGAATATTTATAAATTAATTTCATATATTTTATCCATCCCGGCCACTTCTGTATTTACGAAGAGAGTCTTCTCCGTTATGAATGTAAAGTGGAGGGAAGAGAAACAGAGCGTTTTTAGGGTTCCGTAGTAATCTACGAACCCTTATAGTTTCGCAATGTCCGTCTGTCCGTCTGTCCGTCTGTCCGTCTGTCCGTCTGTCCGTCTGTCCGTCTGTCCGTCTGTCCGCGGGTTTCCTAAGAAACCCTTGGTACTACAGAGCTGAAACTTGGCATGATTATACATATGAATCACGCCGACAGAACTGTAGAGTATAATCTTAGAAAAAAAAATTTTTTCGGGTATCTCCCATAGACGTGAAAGTGCAATGAATTTTTTTTTCTCGCCAATATTTTTGAATGGAGTGTCATAGGACAGCATATTAAAAGATAGAAGGGGTTTACTACGAACGTTTTTCGATTCAGCACTCCGTTTGCGAAATATAAATTTTTAAAGTGAAAATTTTTGTCAAACACAAGTGTCCCCCCCCTCTACCTGCTAAACGGTCGTTTCTAAAAATGTGGAAAAATTCACGTTGCTAGAATATATAACTAAATTAAAAGGAAAACTATCACACATAACTTGGTCCTTCAAGTTTGCGAGTAATAGTCGATCAAGTGCCAAACACTGTTGGGATTAATAAGAATATATTTACTAATATAAGATCCTTGGTACTACAGAGCTGAAATTTGGCATAGTTATAGATATTGATTGCGCCGACAGATTTAAAATATAAAATTTTAGAAAAAACATTTTTTCGGGTGTTTCCCATACACGTGAAAGGGCAATGGATTTTTTTTTTCTCGCCGATACCATCGAATTGAATGTCATAGGATAGATTTTTAAAATATAGAAGGGGTTTACTAAGAACGTTTTTCGATTCAGCACTCCGTTTGAGAAAAATTTTTTTTTAAAGTAAAATTTTTTGTCAAACACAAGTGTCCCCCTCTCTACCAGCTAAACGGTAAAAATGCGAAAAAATTCACGATTATAGAATATACAACGAAATTAAAAGAAAAACTATCACACATAAGTTGGCCCTTCAAGTTTGCGAGTCATAGTCGACCAAACGTTTTTGGGATTAATAAGAATATGTTTACAAGGTTCCACGCTAAAAGTGAGGGGAGGTCGAAAGCCAAACTGTAACATATTGACATTTTAGGTGTCGTTAAATAGTTTTTTGGGGGTGTTAATTACGAAAATTACATCAAAATTATTTTAACAGCAGGTTGATATTATTTCTAACAGTAATATTGCCGTAAAAAAAAAAGCAAAAAAAATTCGCGCTCGCTTCGCTCGCGAATTTTATACTTACATTACATTGTTTTTAGACCAAAACAAAAATGATTTCCAAAATTAAAATCTCTTTAGTAATACATTTGTTTTTAGGGTTCCGTAGTAATCTACGAACCCTTATAGTTTCGCCATGTCCGTCTGTCCGCAGGTTTACTAAGAAACCCTTGGTAGCACAGAGCTGAAATTTGGCAAGGTCATACATATAAATTACGCCGACAGAACTGTAGTTTTTTTTTCGGGTGTCTCCCATAGATGTGAAAGGGTGATGATTTTTTTTTTCTCGCCAATATCATAAAATGGGGTGTCATAGGACAGCTTTTTAAAAGACAGAAGGAGTTTTCTAATAACGTTTTTCGATTCAGCACTCCGTTTGCGAAAAATAAATTTTTAAAGTAAAATTTTTTGTCAAACACAAGTGTCCCCCTCTCTACCAGCTAAACGGTTGTTTCTAAAAATGTAAAACAATTCACGGTGGTAGTATATACAACGAAATTAAAAGAAAAACTATCACACATAAGATGGCCCTTCAAGTTTGCGAGTAATAGTCGACCAAGTGCCAAACTTAGTTGGGATTAATAAGAATATATTTACTAATATTAGATCCTTGGTAGTACAGAGCTAAAATTTGGCATGGTCATACATACCTATTGATTGCGGTGTCAAATCTAAAAAATAAAATGGTGGAAAAAAAAATTTTTCGTGTGTTTCCCATTAACGTGAATGGGCGATGGTTTTTTTTCTAGCCGATATCATCGAGTGCGTTATCATAGGATAGCTTTTAAAAAGATAGAAGGGGTTTACTACAAACGTTTTTCGATTCAGCAATCCGTTTAGGAAACATTAATTTTTATGACGAAAAAAAATGTGGATTAATTCACGAGGGTGGCATTTACGACGAAGTGTATCCTAATCCAAAATGGTTGACATACAAGGTTCCACGCTAAAAGTAAGGCAAGCCAAAAGCCAAGCTGTAACATATTAACATTTCAGGTGTCGTTTAATAGGTTTTTGTGGGTGCTAATTGCGAAAACGACTTTAAAAATATACACCTGCTTAGCTTGATATTACTATATTATTCCTTACTATAAAATTGTCGCAAAGAAAAAAAAAAATTCGCGCTCGCTTCGCTCGCGCATGAAACACTTCCATTCTGTTATATTTAGGCCAAACTTTTTAATACATTTGTTTTTGATACTAAGTATAGTATTTGGGGATTTTAACATCAACTATGACAATATGCTTGTAGAATTAAGAAGCCAGCTGCATATTTGAACCATGCTGCTACGGAACCCTACAATGCGCGTGGCCCGACACGCTCTTGGCCGGTTTTTAAATTTAATAAAACAAGAATTAATAATATATTTTAATTTGAGATTGTAAAGAGGCTATTAACATTTTTTTTAAAGACAAACATTTGCTAAGTGTTGCAAAAAGTTTAAAAAAATATGTTTTTAAAACCAATAAATAAATACTCTTTTTTTATCCTGTGTACTTTATTGTTTGTTCTAACAAAATAAAAAATACTCTATTTGCCCTAAAAAAAGGGGGCAACCCTAACCACTATATTAAACTGTCGCACGCTTGTTTACGGCGCGTGCGATACAAATCCTAGACACAGCACAGGGTGTGCAAGAATCGCGCGAAGGTTTAACAACCTATTACCAGTAGCTAGGTAACCAAAGGCCTGGGGCAAAAAATAAACAAGGGCCTCAACTGTTCCGTATTCGTCGTGTTTTGAATTCGACGTACTCCAGATTTGTCGTAATACAGATTCGTCGTACTCCTGTGAAACTAACATAAGAATACAGAAGAGTTCCCCACAAGTTTTAAACAAAGATGTTCGAGACTTTTTGGGAATTCTCCTGTATTTTTTCAAATAAGTTGTCATTATTAAAGTCGCGTTCCTGGAATCTGGCTTATTTATATTCCGGATGTGGGAGAAATTTTCACTAGTTCAATTTATAGTTTGTAAGTCAGAGTCCGAAGGGGGGGCCCTGCCCCGTCTAGCCCTCCGGCCACTGCCTATTACCACAATATTCATCTTCCGTCTAGTTGCGTTACCCTGCTCACAATCTCTCAGCAACTGTGAGATACATGATTGGTCCTTAGTTTCAGAAACAATGAAGGAATTATCAAGTTTAAACAAGTAAAATATGACCGATGGAGCCATTTTATTTAATTCACCGGCTTTTTGCTTACGTGTGAATTTCAATTGAATCATTAATATATCATTAGTTTCTCAATTTGATGGATTATAGTGTTATTATTATGATGAAGCAAATTTTTCTTGTTTTAATCATAAAATCATTGTGTTTTAAAATCTCCTTAGGTGCTGCCATTTGTGACTGAAATGAAATATTATAAGTCCTTTGTTTCAGTTTCACGATTTCATTCACACGTAACTTTGTATCATCAGGATACGCAGAGCATTAAGAGGTTTAAGACCACTTAGTAGCACAGTAAACAAATATATTTATCTAATTCCCATGAATATTAAAACATTTATACAACTAGTGAGGGAAAAGTTATGTTTTTTTTTCGGACAACCAAGGGATGTTACACTATTACATTTTACAAAACTTAAAAATCTATCATTAAATTACTTAATTATGTGCAGGGTCAGGTCATTATAAGCAGATCATGCGAACAAGGAAGATGGACATTAGTTCATTATATTATAATTTGTTGATCATGAAGGTTGATTCTTAAATACTTAAATGTTTATTCTTTCTATTCAATGTGAGTATAGGAAACGAATGTTTTACTCTATTCTATTCAATGTGAGATTGATTTTAACAATCCTTGGGTAACATGCAACACAATGTGGGATTTACTTAATTATTATTTATAGGTATTAGTTATTATTTAGGTAACATATTGCAACTCATTGGGCCAGTGTGGTGGACTACGGCCTTAATCCCCTTCGTGTTTCGAAGGGAGGCCCGTGCCCCTCGGTGGGGACGTATATGGGCTGGAAAAAAAAATAATGTTACTCGCTACCTTGTAAATTGTCTCACCAATCTTGTCTCTTGCGTTTTTGGGTATTTACGGAATTTCCTTAATTTTAAGATTCCAAACTATGATATATCAAACATTGTTCATGGTGGCGAAATCTTTCGTAAAGGCTTGTAGGTAAGTTTTTGATGTTTCTGAAAACAGATTCATTTTTCTTTACATGTTAAAGCGTATCTTGTTTGTCTTTGAAACGGAAGAACGAATCGAGGAAAACTCGAAGGGCCGGAGAGGTGTGACATATTATATATTACTTTTCCACACAAACATAGTCACAGATGAAAAGCTAGTGTGTAAATAAACCCTTTTTAAAGACACTTGTTTACATCTATTCTTTAATGATGGTTCTCACGTCTCTACGCTTAGACGAGTAACAATTCTAAGTACGTAGTTAAAGAATTTGCAGCATCGCATGATCTCTGGCTAATCGCTTCGAGTCCAGAGGCGAGTTCGTGCAATGTAGAGCAAAACTTATTTAAAATCTATTGCGACTTGCGAAACACTACCCGAAAAGGGCGTCTCGGTTAAGAAGATTAACGCTTTAAGGCTTTTACAATCGCTGTTAGTTTGTCATTGCGCAGCTTGATGATCTGAATATTGAGCATGAAGAGCCTCTGACCTGGAAAATTATAAATAAATAGTAATGCTATTGGGATTAATTATTATGGATGTAGGTACACAAAACAGGACTTCACTTCACAAATATTGACCATGTTCTAGTTCTTGTTGTTTAGTGATAGTAGACTTTTATATACTACCGTGCTTCAGTTGTATTTAAAGGCAGTTACGAGTATAACAGCGTTGTAACATAAGTTTCTTTAAGTAAGTAATGCGATATGTTTCACATGTTCACACTTACATTCCACTTCAGGGTAGGCAAATCATTAAAATGTGGGCAAAGCATTATTTACCATATGGGTCATTTTTATTTCAGATTCTTTAAACATCTGTAGAAGTTTCCTCGAGGGTTGTTTGAAGTGTTATTTATTGCCTTAGTTTGGATATAGATAGTACTAGCTCGCCCACGTGGACTACAGGTTATATTGTGCCCAACTGTGGGATAAAATGCCTATGCCCTTTACCAATCTCTAATCTATCTCTGTACCACCAAATTTCGTCAAAATCGGTTCAGTAGTTTAGGCGTGAAAGACGGTCAGACAGACAGACAGAGTTACTTTCGCATTTATAATATTAGGATGAGATAGTTAAAGGGTCACATTGAGAGGAGGGACGGGTTTTTCCATAATGGGAAAGCTGTTTTGTTAGTAAGGATTCCCCGCAATAAATACTATTTAGGAGACTTTAAATTAGTTAGCGATTTAGGATGTAAATCAACCCTCAGATCTGAGTATCTTTTCTCAAGGAACATAGGTTGAAATATGAAAAATAATATATCACCTCTCCATACATCCTTAGAGATCAGCTGATTGTCTTAGTCTAAGAACCCAATTTTTTTTATATATATGTATATATTGATGTGTATATTATGACATATAATTATATTATTGTTTGTATATTGTAGAAATAGGTTTCATATGTTAGTTTCTTATTTTATTTTTTTGTTTTTTTTTAATAATTAATTAATTGGTAGTAATGCAAACATTATTGCGTTGTAACCCGCACCACATCTGTTTCTCTCTAGCCATCTCTAAGGTAGACTGGAAGAGATCCCTTCAGGGATAAGTCCGCCTTTGCACATCTATGTATCTTTTGTATTAGTCTATAAGAGTTTGCAATAAAGAGTTTACATACATACATTGTTTTTTTGAACTTCGCATGTTTTCCTAGGGGAAAGTTGTTCAGTATGAGGAGAATCACCCCCTAAAATACACCACATATAGCTGAGTTGAGGACCCTTTGTCTCGGACCCTACAACACATAGCGATCTAAAGGTAGTTTGTTGTAGTCTTTATGTTTCTCTCCAGTTTATCTCGTACTAGCATTCTTCCCAGGAATTCGTTCCAGTGGGAAATTCGGGAAAATCATGTACTCTAAGTCCATCACGGATAATGTAGGATTCTAATGCAAGGTCCAATAGTTTCGGGGCCTATTCAATGCAAACAAACAAACAATCAAATCTTTCCTCTTTACAATATTAGTATAGATATAGTATACTGTATGATCATTTCATTTATTTATTTCGCCATGTTGCAGACGAAGCAACATTTAGTACGTCAGTTACAAAATTTAATTCGATTTCATTTAAAATTAACCATTTAGTATAGACTCTTAGATCGGCAAGAACAATCGGAAATAAATCGAATACCTAATGCACTTAATCAGATAATTAACTAACAAGTGCATATAACAAACTCTTTCCCACATTAAACCAACAACTATGTAAATGCAAGTTACATCCGCATAACTGCACATCTATGCATTCCGTATCATCCCAATTAGCATGCATCATGCATCGCATATGCAATTAACTCATGATTACACACTATTATACAATTTACACATCTATTAATAAGTATATACTAGATTTTGAACGTGGTTTTACTTAAGAATAGAATAGAAAAAATCTTAATTTTATAGGACATTCATAGGATGTTACTTAAAACAAGTCAAGATTACAATGAAATACATACTGTTAGACTCAAACACCTTTTACTTATTAAACAGTCCTTTTAATTCGATATTTTACAAATTACAATGCGAGAACACATAAACGCCGATCTACGCGCGAAAACGAACTGTCAAAAAGTGCCGTGTAGTGTTGCGCCACACCGCGTGGACTGGTAGTGTTGTACCAATTGTGTCGTTGATCGATTTTCTCTTAACAATACAAACATACATTAAACGATTTAAATACGCCTATTCGCCTATTGATATAGTTTGTTTATGGAGTAATTAAATTACTTGAAAAAAAAAAGAAAAAAAAAAGGAAAAATATTTATTACCAGTAACTACCAGTTACCAGTTACTTAGTTAATTTGATTTCATGTCGTAGATAAATTTGTTAATAAAAAAACTTTGTTAATCATCACATAACACTGATATTATAAAGGCGAAATTTTGTGAGTATATACGTATGTTTGTTACTTCTTAACGCTCAAACGGCTAGACAAATTTTAATAAAATTTGGTATGAAGGTAGCTGATACCATAGACTACATAATTTACCCGAATTTTCATGGGAACTAAGTCCCAGGCGAAAAGCTAGCTATTTGTCAATCAAAAAACTCTAATAGTGTTTTAAAAATGCGAAAGTTTGTAAGGATGGATGGTATTTTCTACTCTTTGACGCAAAAACTACTGGAAGGATTTTGATGAAACTTTGCAGTAGTGTAGCTTAGACATAGGCTAAATATATTTAGTTGACTAGGCAAAAGTTAGTAGTACTTTTGGTACATACAGATACAGCAGCACGTCAGGTTATACTTTTCCACTACAAAAGCCGCTATTACAAGCGAAAAAAATTATAGCCGCCTGACGTGCGGCCGTGTGTACATTAACAAAGGTAATTTAATTTAAACAATTTTCTTTTATTAACTATATAACATTCATTATTGTGTGTAATGGCCTTACAAACCTTCATTTTGATTATTATTGTATGTATTTGTGTATATGTAATAACAACACTTGTAACAACAATTACATAACCGCACGTCGTGATCGTGATCGCAATCAAGATCAATATGGAAAACAAACAAACAGACAAAACAAAAATGTATTGAAATACAAAAGATGATTATGAAACGAATTGTCCTTTTGTTTAAAGCTACCCTGCTGGGGTATTGAGAATCTTACTGATTTGATTTTAATTATTGGGCGACTTTAAATTTCTTTTTTTTACCAGCCCCACCTCGGTGGGGACCGAGGGGCACGGGCTTCCCTTCGAAACACGAAGGAAATTTAGGCCATAGTCCACCACGCTGGCCCAATGCGGGTTGGTGGACCGCTCGTCTTTGAAAATGAATTTTCTTGGACGGGCGGGTTTCATCACGATGTTTTCCTTCACCGTTGAGCGAGTGATAAATTATAAATCCGTACATAAATCCGACAAGACGAATTTAGTGGTACAGCCCCGCACCAGGATTTGAACCCGCGACCTTCGGATTACAAATTCGGCTTATCACCAACTGGGCTATCACGACTTTAAATTAGTTAGCGAAAATTAAGGTTGTGAATCAACCCACGAAACTGAACAACTTTCCCTTAGGAACATAGGTGGAAATATGTAAAAATATTTTTGCCTAGCTCCATGCATCAGCTGATGCCTTAGTGTGAGAAATCGTTTTTTTTTCGAAAATTTCCTATTGGACCTTTAGGGAAAGTTGTTCAGTTTCATGAATCGCTCTCTTATGTTTCCCAAACTAATTCAAAGTCCCCCCATTTGCAGTATAATGCTGGGAATTAACCAGTTTTTTAATTTATTTTTTATTTCCTTCTTCTTCTTATCGTGTAGGTATAGTCAAGTGTTTTTCATACCATCTATTCGAAAAGGACGACTTGGTTCGCCTTTAAGTGCACCCAAAGGTGGTGTTTTCCATAAGAAACTTTTTAATGGGAAGTAATGAGTTTTTAATCCTCTTTATAAGAGTGCGCCGCAAATATCTTTTCCGCGCACTTTTTGAATTTGGAACATCTTAATGGTCAGCGCCAAAGAAATCGAACGCAAATATTGTTTGAATAAAAACTGGCTGGTACGAGGGCTCACAGTCGCGCCGCCGCCGGCTGAATAAAAAAAAGAAATCAAATTAAAAATGCGCAAACTACAGCCCGCGTTTTCGTAATTTTTTACGGATTGTTAGAAATTCATGTTTTTAAAAAAAAATGAGTTCTTCAAGTGACAGTGAAAGTATAGAATTAACTCCCGAAAGTATTAGAACTGACGCAAGAAATGTGATGGATAATCTATTCCCTGCAAAATCCCGGGAGAAATATATGAATGGTAATGTTATTGAATGGAGTAATGCAAGAGGTTAGATACCTACTATTTAATTTCAATTTAGTTATTACTCTACGTTTCATTATTCAATAATATTGCAATAACATATGAGGCGCCTTTTGTTTTCTCATCGGCTCGGCGGCTCGGGCGATGTTCTTTGAATCCCTCGCTACGTTCAGGATTCTACTAAAGAATTCCTCGCTACGCTCGGGATTCAAAAAAGCGCCCTCGCCTACTTTATATCCTAATCTAACATTCTTTCTATTACCACTTCTTGGACGTCTGCTATCTGGGTGCAACTGAGGAGTTACTAAATCAGTTGGAGCGGCTGCAGAATTTGGCCTTGCGATTCATTTTTAACCTTCGTGAATTTGATCATGTGTCCCAGTTCCGCTCTAGCTTAAGTGGCTTCCCATCCGTTTGCGTAGTAACTTGCATAATGGTTCTCCTTTCATCTAATTTACCATGTTTCTTAGAGAGATTTAATCCTTACGATTGACCCTATCGATCGATACCATAAAAGTACAGGGTGCTATTTTTTTTAATTTAAGCCGGTTCGGGTCCCGGGTGTGGCAAACGAATTTTCGAAAATCCTTGAATGCAGTTTTGTTTCTTATTAAAAATAAAAATATGTTTCCTTTGAGTTTAATTTTCTATCTTTAGTATTTAGAGTACTTTCCCTCCAGGAGGTTTACCATGATCGCTTAGCGCGATCCAATTTAGGACCTAAACAAGTCTGCAACGCTTATTCGTACCATGATGGCTTATAAGCCATTCAATTTTGGCGCTGTTGCGATTCAAAGGCAGACCAGCGACAACTTATTTTATTTTAAAAAATGGACCATAGACAACCGAGCAGTTTAAAAGCAGCACCATCATGGTACCATTTAAAAAAAACATTCGAATTGCGAAACAGTTCAAAGTTGGATCCTAAACAGAAAATATGCTTTTAAGCGATCGTGGTAGGTACCCAGGGGCGTTAAAAAATTCCACCCTGTTATAAAATAACAACGCATTAGCGTAACCGAAAACTGTTAACATGACTTTTTAGGAGATTTTACTTATTCAAAAGATTTATTGTACTCAGTTAGACTTACTTTTTCCAATCGTTTCTGGGTTAACTCGCTCCATCGTCGACCTCATCTTTGACCTTTATGGTCAAGATTGGGGTCAAGAGTTAACCCATCTTGTAATAAATAAAAAAAATCCTACTTAAAAATTTGTTTCAAAATATTATATTGGATTGGTTCTAATTTGTGCACAGTTTAAACTTTAACCTTACATACTCGTAACAAAACTAAAGTCACTAAGACATCATTACAACCAAATATCGTCATTACATAACTGTAAAACTCATAATTTAGTAGAAATACGGTTATAATCGGCTTATTGGCACTTAATCGATTTAATTTTCAACAAGGTTAGCCAAAGAATAACCTTTGGGCGTCAGTCTGTTATGTGGTCATTATGTACATCTTTGCATGTACACTTAATGCCCCAAGTTAAAGGGCTAAGTTCATTCTAATTTGGACCATATCACTAGCAAACAAGAAACATGGGTGGATACTTAACTGAGGGAACAAACTGTACTACTTACCGACATGGTTTAGGTACCCCCTTCTTTACTTTATTTACTTTATTTATACTTTATTGTACAGTCAACAGCAGGTCACGCTTTACACTACCAGTTTAAGCTGAGCTCTGATTTATACTGCGCGCCATACAATGCAGGGCCGGTCCAAAGTCCAAAGTGTCAAGCTTGACGTGCTCTTGAGTGTACACAAACATTTTACAAAAAATTTTACAGAGAACAGGATACACAATGGCGAGCTTAACTCAAAGTGAGTTCTCTTCCAGCTAACCTCTTGAGTGAGAGAGAAATAGTATTGGAGCGGGCAAAAGTGTACAATACGGGGAACAAGTGTGAACCTCAAAGGGTGCGTTTATTATTTTTTATTTGTTTTTACTTTGTCATTAAATGGTTCTAGAACATTGATTCCCAAAGTGGTCCAGGTGAACCCCCAGGGGTCCATGGGAGACTCGAAGGGGGTCTACGTTGGTGTGACAAAAAAATGGGGGTTCACAATTCGTATAAGCGGGGGTCCACAAAGGAGACGGGGACCTGTGGGCCCAAAGTTAACAAGTTGAAATTAGTTTCAAAAAATTAGTTATATTTTTGTAATATAATGTACAAAAACTCAGACAAATTCACAATCTAGGAAACGAGAAAACTGGGAATAATTAAAAAGTGTAATCGATTGAAATCGTCCTAATCGATTAAAATAATTATTAATAGCTTTACCTTTACTTGAATGAATTCAGATTGCTTCACATATACCTAAAATGTTATAATTCAACAATAAAAAGTGAAAATAACTTCGTACAAAATATATCTTCGGCCTATTAATATAGAAATCGATTATTTTTGAAATATAAATGTTGTAGCCTTTGACTTATTTTTTTCATGTCTATGATGTAGAGACATACTCAAAGCATTAAAATCTTATTAAAATCGAAAAACAATGACAACCACCCAGCTGTCATAAAAAATCAAATTACTCGTTTCGTATCGTTCCGTGCGTTTTGAGTGTGTTTTTAGTTTCTTGGATTTTTCGACGACCTCAGCTTCTCTCACGGACTTGGCGAACCTTACTTACCTATACGACCCTTGCTTCTACCCCGGACTCCGAGTAACCTGCTTACACGAGTTATTTTGGCTTGTTATTTTGGACCCTTTACGCCTTCCGATTGGATGTTTGCCATGGATCGGTGTATTAATTGCGGTATAGCAACTGGACGCTGCAATACACTTAAATATAAATATGAACAGAGAAAATGAATTAGCTGATTTTATTTTATGGAACCAATATAATAGACGTAGGGCTAATTTTCAGATAATCACTGTACACAACCACAATTTAAATGATTTTCCCCAGCTATCATATGACGAACTTATATTAATATCATTGGGTACCTATCAACTGAAGCAAGCACGTTCCTACTTTGGTGAACATGTAAGAGCAACTGATGGATATATTATAGAAGTGTGCAGAGAGGTGGACTGCAGCCTACTTAGAGAACTGTCAGCATCAAATGACTCATGGCTTCTAAGAGGCCGAATACAGTCGAGACATATTGGGCGAAAAGTATATTTTATTTATATACTAGTAGATACTTCTCGGAGAGGCAGAGAATCAATTATCCAATGTTATTGTAATTGCATTGTAGGCAGGACAACAGTAGGCTGCTACTGTTATAATATAATTATATTATGTCTATGTAATATTATGTCTATAATATAGTACCTTAGTTGGGCAAGGTACCAAGACAATATAGTACCATCTGCACAGTTCTTAGATGATATTTTAATTATAATTGAAGAATTACCTTGCCCAACTAAGGTACCATATTATAGATATAATATGGGCACATAAGCCTACTGTTCTCCTGATTAATGTAATTGCATTGTAGGCACCACGACAATATTCCACCTGCACAATTCTTGGACGATATTTTAATTACTATTGAAGAAAAGGAATAAAAACTTGTTTTGAAATACGAGTACGTTTGTGTATTCTTATTCAGATATTCCTGTACCTATCAATTTCGACTTAGATAATAAATATTAGACCATTGTACAGAAGGCAGCACATCAACCTATCCACCACGAGTATAAAATGAGCTATGCATGCGCGACAAACCGGAGAAAGTAAACGTTGGATATTATCTTCTGCACAAATAAATTAACAGCAGACAATACTTTAGTTAGGGGGTGAGCCTTTCGGCTGTCCTGAGTGCGTGACGCATTTGTACAAAAGCACGTCAAAAACCGACGATGCCCGGCTCGGACTATAGGTTGTAGAATACTTTATAATTTATTTAGACCATGGAATTCCATTCATCGACAATCATGAAAGCGTGTATCGACATTGCGAGGCTGCTCGTTTGAGCTGTAGTCGAGAGGCAGCCTCGCAGTGCGCTCAATTTGCGTCTATACAGTCAACATGAGCCACGCCGCTAGAAAAATATATGCAATATGATAAAATATTACAGCAAAATTATCTGGGCTACGTCGCGCTATCTGTGCAAAGCCAACCGAAGAACACATAACCTCACTTTTACTGTATCCCCTATATCTCAGCTCCTGGATTGCCAAAAATCACAGAATTTTCGACGATTGTTAGTTGACATGTACTCTTTAAATATACGTTGCTTTCATCTTGTTAACACCTAGGCCCAGGTTTGTATGACAGAGTATCTGTCTCCTTTATCTGTTTTCGATAGTGAAAAACTGAAATGCTCCTTGTGCTATGAGTAAGATGTCAAAAAAGTTAAGTTGTATGGAATCACTTTTTTGATTGGCCACCTTTACTTTTTTGACATCCACTTACAGCATAATCAATTAATTAATAAACCAATCAATTCTCGCATTTTTTTCGAAAACTGTTAATTCGTGGTTGAAACTCAGCCGCAACGCAAATTCTCTTAATTAAATCTAATCTTCATATTTTTTGTCGATTTTTCGGAATATGGTAGAAATGTAGCTGCAGGGAGGGGGTCCACCGAAACCAGCAAAATTTTGAAAGTGGTCTATGAGAAAAAAAAGTTTGGGAACCACTGTTCTAGAACCACATGATGATCTGACTATATAAATAAATAATGATGACACCTCAGTGAAAGTATTACTTCGTGAATACGCTTCTTCGTGAATTACGGTCAAAATCCGTAAATAAAACTCAATTTAAATAATTATCAAGCATTATCAATAAAATCATCAATAGTTAAGCTCATTAAATTACGCCATAGTTCCATGCATCCATATTAATCCGTTGATAACAAATTTCGAGGGTCTTATTAAAACTAATCTCTTATGAAATCTGGCTAAACATCAATTAATTGAAGCAATAAATTGCTTAGTTAAAGGCTCTGTAAGGGCCGTTTGGTTCGGAACCACCGTACTACCGAAGTCCGACACCAAAAAGCTTAGGACTCGTAGGAGTACCAGTGCCTTAATTGGTAATCTCTGGGTTAACTCGCTCCATCGTCGACCTCATCTATGACCTTGGACAAGATTGGGGTCAAGAGTTAACCCATATCATAATTTTTTAAAAATGAGGGTAGAGGGCGCTGCGAGAGTTATCCAAGATAATTTATTTATTATTTAAGTATTCATTTTATTAAAAAGGTAGCAATAAATAAATTGCATATAATTAATAAATGAAATAAATATAATTAGTAGTTACCTAGAAAATTTAATGTCTTTTATTTATAAAAGTAAATAACACACGTATAAATAAGTAGAATAAAAACAATCGGTCATTACATTACGCCTAGGTACTGATAAAAGTGTCATATTATTTATGTTTATCCTTGCTTTTTGTTTATCATAGAAAAAATGTGACACTTGTAAAATATCAAACAAATATATTTACAAGCCGAGATATATCCTCGTGGCGCCCAAGCGCCTTTGGAAACACCAAAATAAACATGGCGACTACAGCCCAGACACTTTTCCCAGGATCGTTTAATTCCCGCCCACGAGCCTTTCAGAGAGCCATAATAAAAAAATAGCTAAAAAATTTTTAAATTTCGCGCTTTTAACGAAATAATCTATTACATTTCTGAACGAAATATTAGAGAACAGTTTCCGGTATGCTATCATTGGCTGTAGCTTTTGACAGACGTCATTTTGAAGAAAATAGATGACGGCATGGCTGCGTTGCGAGCACGTGGTAAGTAAATCATATTTATTTACAATATTTAATGATTTTTAAGTACGTGTTTACGCAAAAAGTTGCTCAATAATGAGTACTACATACAAGGAAATAGTTAGTTGGCATTTTTAGGGCTTCATTTCTGTATTATCTTGGGTTGAAACAATATGTACTCTGGAAGGGCGGTTGGGTCGAATTGAGTATTAGGAGTATTTTTTTTTAAATTTATGGCCTGGTGATAAAGACCTTTAAGCCATTACTTATTTTAGTTCTCAGATGGATACTCAGAAGAAGATGAAAACCAAGAACAGACAAGAGGCAAAGGACGTCCCTCTTTAGTCCAAGTTCCGTCTGAAAGAATGAGACGAATGGGAGCCAAGCACCTACCGGATATGGCAGCGATTCAAAAACGGTGCAGAAGATGCCATAAGATGAAGACTTATGTGATGTGCACAAAGTGCAATATATATTATTTATGCTTCACAAGAAACAGAAACTGTTTCAAGGAGTTTCACTCCTAAACTATTTTAAACAGTTTTTAGTAGGTACTTTACTAGTTATTAAGAGTTAAGTCTGAGACTGAATATTTTCTAATTGTTCTTTTTATTATGATTGTTTATCCTGATATTGGATTTATATAAAGAAGCTTATTAAATATAATTGTCAAGAAATAATTTAGTATTGTAAGAATTTAATAATTAGTAAATAATAGCTAACATTGAGTCTGAATCTAACTATTCCTTTAGATGTTAATATAATCATGGTTAAGTGCCTGTTTTTGATATTTTTTGTCCTTTATTATGATTGTTTATAATTTTTATGCTTTATATCCTTGATTTTTGGTGGTTATAATTCTTTATAAGGAGTTTCTTAAGTACAAATTAAAGATTGTTGAGAATGTTATCAAAGAATTTGATAGTTGATTGATATAAATTTGATAATAAAACCTAAGATTTAGGAGACTGATTAGAAAAAACAACTGTAGTAAAGAAGAAAGTTGAGAAGGGTTATTCCATTGAAATTTAGCTTAATCAAACATATAAATCCTAAAAAGTTATTTAATTTCATATCATTTCATATTTTCACTTAGTGTAGTAAGCGTAGCCCAAGCGCCTCTGTAAAGAACAAAAGATAGATAAATAATTTAATTTTAAAATACAAGCTAATATAATCATGACTTTACCCTAAAAGTTTCACTGTAAACCGACAACTCTTACACATTCAATTTTCAACTCAAAACCTTGGGCGTTTAGGACTATAAAAAATATGTACTTTGAGAAGGCCATTCGGGTCGTAATCAAAGAAGACGCAAAAAATCTCTGGGCGCCACGAGGATATGCATAAAATTGTAGCGATAGTAACTAATCGTTAATTTCGCCACAACTGTCACAGGGGGCGTAGCTCAGATGGTAGAGCGCTCGCTTAGCATGCGAGAGGTACCGGGATCGATACCCGGCGCCTCCAATCTTTTTGTATTTTTATATTTTTTTTAACCTTCAAATTAAATGAAAAATACAATTCCGATAAAAATTATCTAATTTCTGACCTTTGTTACCTTAAGAACAGATTAAAAGTGTACAATGTTGCTCTGAATAATACGAATTAATTTGAGCCTAATGAAAAGTTTAAGTCTCATATCATATGCGATGTGCTGTAGAATATTATTGATTTTTGTCTGATAGTCTTTTCAGCCTGTAGCCTGATGTAATTACTCGTGCACTTTATGCTATTACTATAACTAAAAGAACGATAGTGAAACGAAAACGGTTACTTTTAGAGATTTTAGAGACTTATGTTATTTACAAATATTTTACTGCCAATTGTTTTCATTATGCCTACCAGGTAAATAACCCTATCAAGAGTTCTGATTTCTTCAGAGTATTGTGAAGCCATAGGGCAGAGATGGCAAACTATTGGCACATTAAATTCATACAATAAATGTGACTGTGAAATAATTTTCCACTTTAAAAACGTATGAGCCACCGATTTCAATCCCAACAACAATTCGCACAAAGTAGATAACTAGTATTTTTTGCAGACTTTAATGCCTATATTAGCAGATAACCACAAACGGAAATGTCACTCATATATTAAGCTGATGTTCTGGTTTGTAGTATTTTTTTAAAATCGCTGAATCATTTTCGATAAAATATATATGGAACCGCCTCTGGAGTATAATCTTTAAAACAAAAAAAATGAAAATCGGTCCATAATTGGCGGAGAGATCGGAGAACATACATTTAAAAAACATACAGTCGAACATAGAAACCCCTCCTTTTTTGAAGTCGGTAAAGTAAAAAGGGAGGTACAACTTTGGGGATTGTCGTCAAGATTCACAATTATTGTGATGAACTGTAAATCGCTCTTATTAACAGCCCCAAAAGTCACAATAAGACATATCACTCAGTGCCCCAAGTCTAATTTGAATTTGAACCTTATCACCAACTGTTAAGAAACTTGGGTTGATACTTGTGGTAGCCCTACCATCTCTTAAACCTGCCCCCCAGGACCGGAAGCGTAAGTTCCCCGGATTTTAAAGCTTTCACCCCGGACATTTCAATACTTTTTTCATTCACTTACATCTTGATTAAAATATAGTTTACTCCGTACTTGATAGAAGAAAACTTTAATTTTAAGCCTCGTTTGTTGCATGAAATAGTGTGTTTAATCGTTCTTGTGACTACAAGTGAGTAATTTTGCTTTATTTTTTAACCTTCTTAGCTATGTAGGTTTTACATAAAATATGGAAACAGGATCTGATCGAAAACCCGGACTTTTATTGTAGTCTGGGTTGCACCCGGACTACAATTTAAGCCCCGCCCGGACGCTCCCCGGACGTCTTCCAAACTAGGACAAATCCGGGGAAACCCGGACGGATGGCAGCCGTAACTTGTGGGATCACAATGTACCAAAAAATAATGGGAAAACGGCAACCATGAAAGCGTCGAAGAAAACATAATATACCTACAGGTATCTATGAAATTATTATTTTTCCAATATTTAATATTATATCCAATATTTTCTGAATTTACAAAGATGAGAATTGATATAATTCCCAAGCTACATATTGAAACACGCAGATACACAAAGGTTGGCCATCCCTGAATACAAGTAGGATGACATTTCATTGTAAGATAGTACACAATACATAACACAATGTGTACACACGACAGCACATCAGGCTATACATACATGTTAACGTCGTCCTTATGTCACTAGTAATAGCGTCGACTTTCGTAGTGCAAAAACGTCATCTGACGTGCTGCTGTCTGTACATAAGAGATGCAAGTGTGAGACAAGTGTGTCAAAACAGGTCATGTTACCCCGGACGTGTGGTCGACCGCACTTTGTACTGCGTCAGTAACTCAGTATCTGCGGTTTTAATACTCTGTTCTATTACTTGGTATTAATTGCGTTTACCTGTTTACAAGACTTAATTTACACAAGTAACTTATATTAAAATAAACGCTACACACTCAAATAAATAAACGCTACACACTCAAAGGCCCACACTTAGGTTTTCCCTTGTGTCGTGGGTCCCTCGGAACACACATTAAGGCAAACACAAACACCCATGACCCGAGAACAAACATCTGCTTTTTACACAAATGTTTGCCCCGACTGGGGATCGAACCCAGGACCCGCCGATCAAGAGGCAGCGTCACCTACCACTCGACCAAACTGGCCGTCATGTTGTTTAATTTGTTTAATCTTGCATCCTGAGCCTCCTTTTAAAGTCATCAAATACGTTTGCCAGCTAGTTAAATGTGATTTGACTCAAAAACACAAAAAATATAATAAACTTATAGGTATCATAGATCATGCTTGCATAAACCCTTTATTTTTCCTGACGTTTCTTGACGATACAATTTACTGACGATTTCGTGACGGAACAACTTTTTGAAAATGACTCAATTATAATCATAATAATATGATGACTAGTTTCCGCCTGTAACTTCGCTCGCCGCCGAAAATAGACCAATGTGGGTGGAGGCGATGTCGGTTCGTCTTATAAATACAGGACGCGACTCAGACTCCGATCTTTACTTAAGTAGCAGTCGTCTTTGTCATTCTGATAGTGCGAAAAAGAGACAATCAAAACTTAAGTATAAATCAAGACTTGAGCCTCGGGCCTTAGTTATATCAAGAAAAATCTATTAGCAATAAAACAAACAAAAAATAGAATGACATGTGTTACCCCGCACGTGCGGTCGTCCGCACTTTGTACTTAGCTTACTGCGTCAGTATCTGCGGTTTTAATACTCTGTTCTATTACTTGGTATTAATTGGGTTTACCTGTTTACAAGACCTTATTATAATAATTTTTGCTGTGTGGTGATCGGTTGAGAATAACACCACCCCATCTCTTTCCGTGGGTGTCGTAATAGGCGACTAAGGAAACATAAATGAGACCTGCCTCCTAGTAATCCATCCCAGGCAACGACACTTAATTTTTTTTCTGAATCTGAGGTGTCGTCCTATGGTCTCATGCGGTGTGGTAGGTTCTGTGAAGGGCCGTCTGGTTCGCGACCACCCTCCTACCGAAGTCCGACGCCAAACAGCTTGCTGTGTTCCGTCCGTGCGTAGGAGTACCAGTGCCTTAATTGGCATTTTCTGGGTTAACTCGCTTCATCGTCGACCTCATCTATGACCTTGGTCAAGATTGAAGTCAAGAGTTAACGCATCTTATAATAAAAAATAATAATAAATAATTTCCCCAAATTCCCACGGGAACGAAGTCCACGGAAAACTACATAGTTTAGAATAAAATTGTCTATTGAACTTATCTTACGTTGGCTTCGGGCCCTCGCATGCCTTCCAAAAGTCCGAGACTTAATTGTGGATCTTAATAATAATATGATGTCTAGTGTCCGCCGGTGACTTCGTTTGCGGCCGAGGATAGACCAATGTGGAGGCGATGTCTTAGACGTGCTAGCAAACTCTTCTCAGGCGTACTGTAGATGTGAGTCAGCGGGACGCGAGGGTTTTGCTGCAGGTATTGTCGGCGAAAGGACGTTAATTCAATCATGAATACGGTAATGATTTTTCTTCTAAAAGAATGTCAAAGCGGTGATAGCCCAGCTGGTAATGTTGGTAATTTGAAGGTCGCGGGTTCAAATCCTGGTGCTGGCCTGTATACCACTAAATTCGTCTTTTCGGATTTATGTACGGATTTCTAATTATCACTTGCTCAACGGTGAAGGAAAACATCGTGATGAAACCCGCCCGTCCAAGAAAATTCATTTTCGAAAGACGAGCGGTCCACCAACCCGCATTGGGCCAGCGTGGTGGACTATGGTCTAAATCCCCTTCGTGGTTCAAAGGGAGGCCCGTGCCCCTCGGTGGGGACGTAGGTACTTATGATTCAAGTGGTTCAGTGGTGCCTACCTGACAAGGATTAGGTGTGTGAATAGGAAATGAATTGCGAGTTTTCAGGAACAAAACCTTTTCAAATCGGTTCGTTAGAGTTATGCATAATTTATAACTTAAAATGGTCCTTGTATAGGATTAAAACTGTCGGCCTGACACCGGCTTTAATTAACGTCTTTAAAATCGTTTAACGGCCTATTCCTAATATTTCTTACCTAAAAATACGTAAACAACGTGTTTCGAAAAACCCAAAAAAAAGGTTAATTAAAAATTAATTAAAATTGAGGTTATTGCGCAGCTCTATTACAAATATGACAAGTATGTCATATTAATTATATGAAACTTTCATTTTGAAAGATGTCAAACCGTGCAAGTGATTACTAGAGTTGCGACTATTTCACTTTTAAAATTAAATTTTGGAATTTCTTTTTTTGGGTTTTTTTGAAACACTTGTATAATATATTATACTTGTACATTATTTAACAGTTACATGTTTCTTAGATAAAAAAATATCTTTTCTATCCATCGAAGTTGAGCTTACTCAGCGCCCTCTTTTATCAATTGATAATTGATCAATTAATCTATTGTATTTCCATAAATGTAAAAGTCATCGTACGTGTAACGCTAAACGCACATTTATCTGTACTCAACGCCGATGGCTGCTCGTGCGCATACCAACAATGAAATGTCAAATCTGCATGCCTATGCTAATTCCAGCCCAGCTTGAGCAAATAAACGATACTATTTAATATATTATTTAATTAAACCTTTGGATTATTTTTAAGCAGTGGCATCCCACGACATTGTTTTTATTTTTATTAGATTGCTTAAAACTGATCTCTTTAAAAAACTGAACCAATAAAAGAACCATCTCGATTTAAAAAAAAACGAATCGAATCGGCCACAGACAGACTCACAGGCACACAGATATACAAATTCACAGATACACACGTCAAAAGTATAACACCCCTTTTTTGTAGCTGGGGTTTAATAAAATAAATATAAACGCAAAAAAAACAGTTCATAATGCGAGTACTATTAAAACAGATCCCATAGGTGTAAGTATAGTATTTACAGTAAAAAAAACCATTATGTACACACGGCACCACATCAGGCTATACACGTTGACCTTAAAGTCACCCTTATCTCGCTAATAATAAAACTGACTTTCGTAGAACAAATGGGTTACCTGACGTACTGCTGTAAAAGAGTACCTAAGCTTATAATTAATTAAAATTTTTGTTATTTTATAAAGACCCTGTTTTAACCAAGACCTTAGCGAGGTGATGGTAGCAATTGCCTTCAATTCGGCGCAGGCGCAGGCACAATCATATCTCTGTACGGTTCCGATACATATCACATATCTACTACGCCTCAGCATTTTACAAGATGGGAGAGTATTTTGGATCAAAAAGTCGACTTGTCATAATTTTATTTCTAAAAATCACAAATTCAAGAATTTTTTAACAAATAATAATAACAGCATACGCTCACGCTTATAACTGTCAGGGTAGGCAGAGCATCTGTGGTTCTAGAACAATTTAATGCCACATTAACAAAAATAAGAAAATATTAGCTCCCAAAAACGGTAAGAGACGGTCAAGAGATTGAGATAATCAGTAATTACTGATGTTTTCCACATTACGATCCTAAGAACTCAGTTTCATCATCAAATCATCATTGCCAAACGCCAGAAGCATGGGAAATGAAACTGATGGAAAAATAACTAAAGATAATGACTTTTAAATTAACGTAGATCACCAGGTAAGTGCGTCTACGTATGGTGCCCTTAATTAGGCATCCTTGAATTTCTAATTGAAAGAAAGACTGACTATTACACTAAATCACATACGCTCACGCCTGGAATCCCATACGGGGTAGACAGAGTATCAGTGGTTAAAATTCTGAACCACTTTTTGCCACATTTATTAAAATTCTGAGGGCTTTTAGATGACTCATGATGAATAGTGGCGAGAGGTTTTCAGCCTTTCACCCACTGTCGATAACCAATCTCTTTTGTTGATGTAAAATATATTTTTGACAGATTGTATTGTGAAGAAAAACAAATGACTGTGTTTTTTACCATTTTTGAAAATAAATCCCTTTTAGTATTTCTGTTATTAATTTGTGCATTTTAAGTCTAAACCTTTATATTATGGCGACCGTGACAGGACTAATTTAAATCTTCAGACTTAAAATGCACAAATTAATAACAGAAATACTAAAAGGGATTTATTTTCGAGAATGGTAAAAAATACAGTCATTTGTTTTTCTTCACAATACAATCTGTCAAAAATATATTTTACATCAACAAAAGAGATTGGTCATCGACACCCACAATACAGCGAAACCCTCGCGTTCCTATTACTAACTTTTACAGTAGGAGGAGTTGGCAGCTGGTATACATTCTAAGTTTTTCTTTCTTCCAGTCCAGCGGTACTTAATGCCCCAAAAGAAAGGGCCAAGTTCCTTCTAATTTGAACCTTACCACCAGCAGATAAGAAACATGAGTCGATACTTAATTGAGGGAACAGAATGTACCACATGTGGTGAAAAGTTTAGGATTATGCAGTAACTCCATCAATTTAAGTTTTCAAGGCAGAGACTTTTGAATAAAATAAAATAACTTAAAGCTAATTTTAGTAAGACAAACAAACACGGGCGAGAAATAGAATTAGGTAGTGTGGAGCTCCATCCACGTTATTAAAAGGGGGGAGTCCCACCTATCCCATAATACCTTCAGGATACTGCGAGCTCGTTTGAGCAGCGAATCACAGCACAGCGTTTTCTTACTTTAAGATGGTTACAGTTGCATACGTTAGTTGACCCTGCAGTACAAGCACAACATGAAGCCCAATTGCAAAAAAATGACGAAAGGATGCAAGTGGGCCAGCAAGCCTTTGCGCGGGGCCCTCGCATAGTCAAAATGAAGTTGCCGTTTGCGGTAGGGGTCAGGTCATTCATAGGTCCATTCATAGGAAGTGGCCCTACTTGACCGGATTCGTTTTAAGGCGACTACAGCACCCGATAAAGGCAGCACACATAGGAATAGTGCCATCTCCGTCTCTCAACAGGCCTGGGCCGGCAGTGCGAACAGTGTCGATACACGAAGTTTACGGACTATGAAAGCGTGCGTGCGTAAAAACATGTTCGAAAGTTAGAAAAATAAGACTTATGGAAAGGTAACAGCTTAAATCGAAAAGTGCGTTAACTACTTATCGAGAGTGTTCAATCTTGGGTATTTAGAGGTGACTTTGTGAGCTTTTTCTATCAAACCAAAAGTGCTGAATCATGTTTTCAGCAAACTACTTATCTAGTCTATGTCCTGAATATTACCGTAGTATTTTTTTCTTCGATTTAATGCAGTGCGTCATGCTTATCTACGCATCATAAAATCGTAATTTAGGTGCTGCAGTCGCCAGTCATCGGAGGCGTAACGCGTAAGTTTGTCGCGGGCCGAGCACGCAATGGTGCTCTGAGTTCAAAAAATATCAAAGATAAATAATACACAGAAACACAGATATGTACACACTTCAAAATTAAAACACCCCTCTTTTTTCGTGATTGAGGGTTATGTTATTCGTGACCAAGCCGAAACTTATAACAATAAATAACAACCAATCCATTCCAAATAACTGCCTCGTCCTTAAACTTAATAGACTCATTATAGCGTTTAAGAGCTGTAAAACATTTATCTAAGAAAGGCATAGCTGCGGGCACTCCTGTAGATTGTAATCAGCACGCCATAGCCTTTGTGTGTATAGCCATCCGTCAAACGGGTCATTAGAGGGGGAGCTCCATCACTCATGTTACGATCATGTTCGCTTGAATGGTATATTTACTGTTCTAGAATGTTATTTGCATATAAGCTTCATGTAAGTGCTTATATAAGCTCCATTTAATCTGTAAATCATGCGTGTAAATTGAGCTTTACAATTGAAGTTTTGATGCATCGATATGGCATGATCAATATGTGACATGTGATGGTAATATCGCGACAAGATTGATAATCACGGACTAAAAGTACGTAAATATTGTACCTATAACAATAGCTAAATGAGAGAGGTTTTCACGGGTTCACTCAACTAACTGTACAGAAAATTCCATAAGTCAACTTCATTTTAAACTTAAGTAATCCCTACTACCTTACTAATCCTTACTAATATTATAAATGCGAAAGTAACTCTGTCTGTCTCTCTGCTCGTCTTTCACGCCTAAACTACTGAACCGATTTTTATGAAATTTGGTACAGAGATAGATTAGAGCCTGTGAAAGGACATGGGCTACATTTTATACCACAGTTGGACACGATATAACCTGTAGTCCACGCGGGCGGAGCCGCGGGCGGAAAGCTAGTCTCAAATAAACAAAGGTCGCGGAAACTTGCCAGATGCAAGTGTCAAGAGACTCATAGAAACATTAGAGATTCTTTTGGGAGGCCTACCTATGATCGTCGAGTACGATGATGACCCCAATTTTTCACAAGCGTTTCCGTGCTTCTGAGGCATGGTAAAGCGCCCGATCAGACTGTAGCCTCTGCAAAATCTAGGTACCGATTAACCTTACTCAATACCTACTTACCTATATCTAATCGTAACACTCGAAACAGTGTGTATAGAGCTAAATTTGTTTAAAGTTTAAAGCACGATCTGAACCGCCTCCGCTCAGCAGCCATTGTTTATCTGTGTATCAAAGAGACGAGGTCGTTTAAATTAGGATTCATGAGTTTATGGTTCTATTTTAATGAATAGAGCACAATATATGTACTACAACAGCTCGAGCACGATGGCAACAAACGCGCCACTCGGCTGACGCTGAAACTTCACTTAAGTATATGCAAAGGCTTGCTCGCCCTCTGGCGTTGTCAATGTTGTCATTTTGACATAGGACCGCGGCGCATTACGCGCGCTATCATCAACGTACTCGAGCTGCAGTTTGCTTTAGGTAAAGGACAAAGGGCATACTTAATAGGTTACCATTTGTTTTAATATTTGGGCCCGAAGACAAATAACTTTATCTTTGTTAATCTTTGAAACTATATAAAGACAAATGGCGCACCGGTTCATGTCACTAGAACTCAATAAAATTAATGTGGCATTGTAGCATGGAACACAATTTTAACGTTCAAAATCTTATTCTAAACGATTTGATTTGATAATGAAAGGATTGTAAAGAATTTAATGTGAGACTACAGAATTATATTCTATTCTTTCGCTGTCCTTATTTTTATATTGGGGTAGGTATAGCCAGACATTATTTCCTTCAAGCGATTAGATCAAAAATTAAATAATGAAGTTGTCTTATCAGCAGATTTCGTGTCATGGACCCTCAGGTATGGGGTACATGGGCCCCAGCGCGGCTTATAGACGCGCAAAAACTAATTAATTAATCCTTTTTGGTTCCGCTTCCACTAAAAATCACTTACTACCACTGTGCCTACAGACTGATTCACAATTTGTTTTAATTTCGTTTCTACCAAGTATTTGATTATCTACTCATTAATTGTATTCTGATAACACTTCAAATAAAAGCATGATCTAATGCAATTACTTCACACAACGATGTTCAACCGCAAGGCGAAATAGATTACACACAAAGTGATTTGATTTGATGAGAATTCTTTCGAGAATGCTACAATGACTTGACGCGACCTCTGTGTCACTCACAATAATCGAGATGATATACTTAATCATTGTGTTTAAATAATATAGTTAGGGAGGTCGATTCTAAACCCACAGGCCCACAGACGCAAAAATATTGAGATTTAAAACATAGTTTCAACTATTTTCTTCACGGACTTTGCTGATTTCTCTCAAATGATTCTTCTTCTTCCTGTCCCGATTCTCATTTGGGGTACACTTAAACATGATCCAGGATTTGGTAGATTAGCTTATTACAGTAGAGCGGCTGCCATCTGACCTCTTTGACATTTTGCCTGAATTTCCAGGTTTCCTAACAATATTTTCCATGGTTTTCCCTTACATAAGAGCATTGGTTAGTGTGCAATTAATGTACAGAGGCCAGCGCATCAGGTTACTCCATTTTCAAAACTGCTCTTATCACAATAGCACAGAGTGCACGCTGGTGGTAACCTGATGTGCGGCCGTCCATACAAGGATCGAACTCGGTTCCTCTCGCTTACGAGTCTGACCCGGGCACTGATTCTGTAACTAAAGTTGTGTGTTTTATTGGTTCAAGTGGCGAAATTGAGAACTATTTAATTTTCATATACTGGACAACCACCCCGACCAGAAGCGCCACTGCCAACTGAACGTAAAGTTGCAAACTACCTGCAACTGAAAATTCCCAATTCAGTTGGCGGTGGCGCCACCAGTCAAAGCAGCCGTCAAGATATATAAAATTTGGATAGTTCTAAATTTCGCCACCTGAAAGGATAAAATGGCGACCATTCCAGCGCCATACAACTTAAATTACAGAATCGGGGCCCGCTAGCTGTTAGACCACTGAAGCTCTCTCTTTAAGTTGTGTTGAACCAAGACAAAGTATTAGAAGGATAAAATTATAGACCTCGTATATCGAGATAGAGGAAAATAGCGCTTCAACTTCAAACTGTATGAGAACCCAGCGTGTCGAATTTTTCATACTTAAGATGACGTCACGAGCGAGATTTAGTCGTGGGAAATCAAGACCGCGCGGGAACGATTCAAAAGCCTTCATTAAGTAAAATAATAATGTAAATCCGATTAAAATCGACTATCATTTACCGCATAGGTCTCAAGCGGGCTGACTTAAGTCCGACAAAACTGTGACCGTGGATCACACTTTTTACACGCAAGGTAGGTAAACTTTTACCGTCTATCTCGATATAGGTCTGTGGATAAAATCATTTTTTGGATCTGTCACTAAATGTGAAGGATAAATTGATCTCATGAATTTATCACCAACATCATTGATTAGTAAAACTTTTGCTAACTCTTTAAGAAAAAGTAAATGTGTGATGGTAGGTTTACATTGGGATTGGGGTCACATTCATTACCTATGTTTTTTAAAGAAAACTACTGTTAAATTCAATTATTTCAAGAATAACGCCGTAACCCTGTACAGCCAATTGCTTTAATTCTTCAGCTACTTCCAAAGTCGGCGTCCAAGGTTGCCACCGAGAAGAATCAAGTCAATTCGTGATCAGCGCCAATGGCGTTGGCGCCTGAGAAGCTGTCAATAGGTGCTGTATGGGTCACTGAAGCGCATTCCTCGGTAATGAATGCATTGATGGTTGACCACGCCGGCCGTCGTATGGTCTGTTGTCAGGGATTTTGCCAAGCAGTGAAGTTTCTTAAAAATTTCTTTTGACTTACACCAAAGGGCAGAGGCCTCCCTTTCTAAATTTCATCATAATTTAAAATTATTTTTAATATTTTCACAAATTGTTTTGTTTATTTTCTGAATACAATCCTTACTAAATTATAAACGCGAAACTTTGTATGTACAACGTGTTTCAAAAAAAAAACAAAAAAAAGATAATTCAAAATTAATTAAAATTTAGTTTATTGCGCAGCTCTATTACAAATATGACAAGTATGTCATATTAATTACATGAAACTTTCATTTTGAAAGATGTCAAACCGTGCAACTGATTACTAGAGTTTACGTTGCGACTATTTCACTTTTAAAATTAAATTTTGGAATTTCTTTTTTTTGGGTTTTTTTGAAACACCTTGTATAGATAGATGTATGGATGTTTGTTAGAGTTTCACGCTCAAACGGCTGGACCAATTTTGATAAAATTTGGTATGGAGGTATCTCTGACACCCTCTATTAACAAATGGGCTACATCATTTTCACAAATTCCGACGGGAACGAAGTCCCGGGCGGAAAGCTAGTTTTGAAATATTTATTTTTTTAATTTTCAGAAACGTTTTTTAACATGAATAGACTTCAATGTTTATTAAGTTTCTTCCAAATCTTAACCTACTATATATTTTTAATGGTTCATAACCTTACATGCTGGTTGCATATCTCTGTATGGCATCATCTGTCAGCTCCTGTCACCTCTATAAGATCGAGGTCGTGACTGGTACTTGGGTCTCCGTGACCCACGACCCGCTGACAGTGACAGTGAAACATTCAGGGTATCAAAATGATATGATATAAAGGTAGTTCCCACAATGGAAGTCGGAAAGTAATTCAGCGAAGTTAAGCACACATGATTCACGATTTGGTGTTGTTATAGTGGAGAATAAAGTCTATCCGTAAACTCTGTCAGCGTAGGTAGTGTTTTATTATTATTACGAGATGGGTTAACTCTTGACCCCAATCTTGACCAAGGTCATAGATGAGGTCGACCATGGAGCAAGTTTACCCAGAAAATGCCAATTAAGGCACTGGTACTCCCATCGCACCGACGGAACACAGCAAGCTGTTTGGCATCGGACTTCGGTAGGAGAGTGGTTGCGAACCAGACGGCCCTTTACAGAGCCTACCACAAACCACATGAGACCATCAGCTCTAGAGTTATTTCAGAATTAGTTAAAATGAGAAAAAAAGAAAATTTGTAATGAGATTAAAAAGAGCACCCTCAGAGTTTCTTGCCTGTTCTTCTCTGGGGAAGACTGCACCTTTGCGAATAGGCGTAGAGTCAGTAGGGTAGAACGAATGTATGTGTTTAAATCCTTTAATGTTTGTTTGTATGTATTTCATGTAATCTTGACTTGTTTTAAGTGGCATCCTGAATGTCCTATACAATAAAGATTTTTTCTATTCTATTCTATTCGTAGGACGCCACCTCAGATTCAAAACAAACTGAGGTGTCGTTGCCTAAGACGGATTACTAGGAGGCATGTCTCATTTTTGTTTCCTTAGTCGCCTCTTACGACATCCACGGAAAGAGATGGAGTGGTGTTATTCTCAACCGATCACCACAAGGAGGTATATAACACTGTTAAGGTTATATACCTCCCACGTTAATCGTCTAGTTTAGCCGAATGTTTGATCTTCAAACTGATTCGGGTCATCTCGCGCCTTTTTGTAGCGACATATTACCTTCCGTGGCTTCGGCCACGCGAATCAGGTTTCTCTTTAAATCAATAAATGCCATAAACGTGATTTTCTGCCTTTTCCTGGTCTCCATCACCCCTTCCCAGTCACCAGCTCCCTCCGAGCTACGCTTAGTACTTAGGTTAGAGACTCAGGACATCTCTGAGGTTCAAAAGATAATACATCCTGCTGCAAGACTATTAGATCTGAGCGTTAAATCAACAAAAACGAAATCCAACAAAACAAAGGTGCAACCCACTTAGAAATTCAGCAATTTTTGATCAAACACATTCTCAAGACTTTAATATTATTTAGATATACTGTGCATCCTAGCAGCTGCCTTAACCTAAATACCGGATCAGTGTATTTAGAAGTCAGCGCGATTTCGGCTAAAGATATCATTCAAAACTCTCCGGTTCAGGGCCTCGCTTTTGTTTGCTTGGCCGATATACGCCAATCAAAATCATTAAGGAAACCGATCACTTTTGATACAAACTTACTTAATTTTTGCTAAGAAGAACTGTCTGTTAACTGCATAAGGTAGATGTTTGCGTGAGTTTAATGCGAAATTTTGTCAAGTAATCACACTCACCGACCCGCATTGGGCCAGCGTGGTGGACTATGGCCTAAATCCCCTTCGTGTTTCGAAGGGAGAACTGTGCCCCTCGCGTATATGGGCTGGTAAGAAAAAAAAATAAACTCATCAAGTTCATTACAGATAATTTGCTGAAAAGTATGCAATTTTCAATTACATGGATACCAGTTTCTTATAAGCTGATTTAGCAATTTTGTTGTGTTAATACACTATTCAAGAAATCAGTTTTAAATTCCTGTAGTAATCAAATCACTTACTATCGACTTCCTTTGTGATATCGATGTGATTAATACGAGGATTAATACTGTTTTGCAGAGATTTTATATGTTCATTTACAAAACCCTTTTTTAATCTTGGAAAGAGCGACTCTGATGGCAATGTTGTTTTAGTTAATGTTAAATCCTAGATTAAATATTAAATGCTAGGCAGAACATTATTGGGATAGATAAAGATTGCTTGATTTAGAAAAACCACTTGTCAAGACATTTCACTGGTTTCCAAGCAAAATTGGGACGATAATGCCTCTAAAAATTCTCCAAAGGTTTCACCTAGTTTACAGCGCCTGTAGAAAAACATCATCGTATACAGGGTGTTCTCGTGCATACAATGGCCAAATGTGATAACTGACACTAGGGTTAGACAAATAGGCAATACTTTTGACTCTACACGGTCGCTAAGAAGAATTACCTATATTCACTAAGGCCCTATCAGTTATCTTAACATCCATAACATCCAATAACGGTCTTAAACCATGCTTGATACCCCTAAGTAAAAGGGTCGAGTGCATTATAATTTAAAACCTTATTACCAGCAGACAAGACACTTGAGTGGATACTTAATTGAGGGAACAGACTGTACAAGCTACCTCTAATTAATATACAGGGCTTTAGGTAAATCTCTTTCAACCTCTCGGGTGGTTAATCAGTCCATGAAACTAAACAACTTTCCCCCAATAATAGGTCAAATACGAAAAAAAAAATTGTGAGTTCCCATACAAGCTTCATCAGCATATAGCGCATTTTGTATGGGAGATCAAGAGATTTACCTAAAGCCCTGTATAGTACAATACAATATACTTACTTCCATGCTGGACTAGGATTAAAAGAAAAACATGGAATGTGCCAGCTGCCTACTCTTCCCACTTCTCCGGCATACTTACTTTAAAAGGTAAGTGGGACGCGAAGGTTTGTGGGAGAAAGGCTGACAACCTCTCACCACTTCCTTACATCATATAACACTCTGAATTTATGTCAAACGTGGTATCGAGTGGTTTTAAAACAACTGATGCTCTGCCTACATTGATGGTGATTCTAGGTGTAAGCGTATGTTTGTGTCTGTCTTTATATTCCTACTTGTCCAAAGTAACCTTTGAACATGCGCACGCTGCTGTTCCAAAATGAGGCCTTTGATTTGCAACGCTGCGATCTCATCAACACTGACGCGCGGAGAAAAGAAAAACGTCGCAGTTTACACTACCACCACCACATTTAACTCTAAGAAAATACTGTATAAATAGCATAAGTTTTTGTAAATATATTAATTATCAACTGGCAGTCAAGTTTGAATCATCTCCTGCACCCCGAAGTACCCAGAACCCTCTGGAAGAGCTGCCATTGAAGTTCCCACTACCCAGTGGATGAGCCGTAGTTCCTTGACGCTTCCAGCATCCTCTCACTGTGGCCAAGACACCCTTAGCCGTCAGTAGATCGGTCTTGTGAGCCTGCTTGACCGGCAGTGAGAAAACCATTCCCTGCGCACATTGCACGACGTGCGCACCCCCTTTCCTGCCCCCCTTCCGCCTGTTACCTTAGGTCTCCGGTAACAGACATCCCGTTCTACTCACTACATTCACATACAGCGTTAGGTAGGGATTAGGGACCCCTGAGGTCTTAGGATTGCACCCACACCGTTAGGGAGTTAGGTGTTAGGGTCCTAGGGATCAGAGTAGCTCTCTCTACTTAACGTTTTGTTGTGTGCAGTTGGCAGTTATTACAACCTCACAGTACCTCACCACACTCTACCCCGTTAAATATCCTCGCGATACACTTAACAGGAACACGTTGTAATAGCCGACAACTGTACACTACTCTTAATCCTGTTTTTCTTTGTTTGTTCTACGAAGTGCGCGTATAATTTTAAAGGCACTGACAGAATATCAGCGTTGTGGCTCCAACCACAACACTATGCTGAGTCAGGACCTCTTCCTTGACCAGCGTTTCACATCACGGTTCCCCTTGATGTTTTTTCTTTGTGTTGTTTGTTTTATGTAAGTTGCTGGTCATTGAATAAACGTATTATCTATCTATCTATCTATGTGTGTTCCAAGGGACCCACGACACAAGAGAAAACCTTAATATGGGCCTTTTGAGTGTGTAGCATTTATTTATAGCAGCTTCAATCTCACCACCATGTAGTGTAGATTAAGTTATCAGTTCCCCTGTATCTCTAATATCTGCGTTATCGAAGTCTGAGTGATAACTGGTATCTGATAACCTGAGCTGATAACAGCAGTGCTGCGCTGGGTGGTGAGAAAATCAGCCGTATTGTACTACAGCCATGTAACGAAAACAACTACTTAATATGGTGAGTTGTTTATTTTATTTACATTATTTAGTCTAAACTAAAACTAAAGGAAGCCCTCGTAGCCTAGTGGCGCTCGCTGATCTCAACCGATCAGTGAGGTTAAGCAACGTACACAGAGGCAGGGAACCTGATGGGTGACCAAAGTGGCAATTTATCACGAGAGTTTCCGTGCTTCGGAGGGCATGTTAAGCTGTCGGCCTCGGAGGCCAAGCGGTTTGAAAACTCTGACACCAGGTTTAGCCAAGTTCGCCACACAATTGACTATACCTACACGATAAGAAGTGGAACCTAAAACTAAAAATGTTAAAATATACATTACATTACATACACTCACGCCTGTACTCCCATACGAGGTAGGCAGAGCATCAGTGGAACAAATCCACTTGATGTCACGTTTGACATAAATTCTGAGGGTTATTAGATTTGACATGATGTATAGTGGTGAGAGGTTGTCATTGTCAGCCTTTCGCCCATAATACAGCAAAATCCTAGCGTCCCTCGCGTAGAAATAAAAAAATATTTATTTTTTTCTAAATTCAAAATTATTTATCTGCAAATTCTGAATACATAATTTTATGATTCACAAGATGTCCACACTAGGCCTATTCTGTAGGACCCACAGTGTAGGTAATCTTAAACATGTATTTACTACCAACTAGACTTATAATTATAACACACTAGGTCTCTCTTCCCCTACTCCCTCTCACCTGTTCACTCCCTAAGCACCCTGAATGTTTCTGAAGGTATCTATTGGTTAGGTCCCTGCTCACGCAGTCTACACCTCTTTCAAAACAATTCGTTGACCGGAGGATAAAGCAAATATCGTTTTGTATCTACGCCAGGGGTTCCCAATATTTTTCAGTCCGCGGCGCACATACAAGTTCAGAATTTTGTCTTGGCGCCCTAATAACCTAACTATTCGAAATAGATAGGTACAGGTGAAAGAAATAGGTACAATGATACTACTTACGTAGAAAGGCATAACATTAAAACATTAACAATATGAAGCTGAGCTTTTTTTTGTCAGAATACTAAATTAAAACAAATCAATAAAAAGAGAGCTAAGAAAAACTAAAATACAATACAGTAGCTACCTAGTCAATGTAATGGGTGAGTTTGTTGATCTTCACACATTTTTTCAAAGCGTGGCATTATTTATTTTATACCGTCAAAACTACTTAAGGTTTCGGAGTATGGTACAGAGGATCGCCTCGCGGCGCCCCTCTGTACTTTCTACGGCGCTCAGTTTGGGAACTCCTGATCTACGCTTTGCATCCACTATCCACTTTGTGTTGAAATTCTCGATATACCTAGTTGGTTACGAAGATTTATGTGAGATACCATGATATTCAATTTACTGAACGCGATACCTACCTATTTTTTAACCTAACTTTCGGTTAGTTAAATTAAAATACAGTAGCGCATGGAAAACGTAGGCTATCACAAAAAAGGGCCTCTAATGTTTATTAGTATAAATTAATACTTGTGAAAGACTGCATTTTAATCATTGTTAAAATGGATAAACAAACACAAATGTTTAAAAATCATTAGGATTATACAATAACAATAAAAATAGGTAAAAACCCAGCCAGGTTTCTTCTGTTCTTATAAATTCAGAAAAGCTACGAAATATAGGTTGAGGCACCTTGTTTCAAGATTCACTGTACAGCGTACAGAGGCCAGCGCGTCAGATTACCCTATGAATCATTGCAAAACCGTTCTTATCACAACAGCATAGAGTGCACGCATGTGGTAACCTGATGTGCGGCTCTCTGTTCATTACAAAGGCAGTTATCAGAGTATTGGTATCAGCAGCAGAGCGACATGTGTCGTAAACACTCAGATTAAAGTATTGCCGATATCAATAGTTTTATCTTTTACAATACAAAGCTAGATTTCTTAGGAATTAGTCACCGATCTCTCTTCCCATATGATTAACTAGCTTTCCGCGTGCGGCCTCGCCCACGTGGACTACAGATTATATAAATGTAGCCTATGTCCTTTCCCAGGCTTTAATCTATCTCTGTACCAAATTTCATCAAAATCGGTTCAGTAGTTTAGGCATGAAAGACGGACAGACAGACAGACAGAGTTACTTTCGCATTTAGAATATTATATAGTAAGGAAGTAAGGATGTTTCATTAATTATTATTTTTATTAAATCATTTATTTTAGGCTTTGTCCATATCATACAATTAGAATTATACAAAATCAAATACATTTAAAAATAATTATAATTAATGTCAAATTTACAATAGTGAAATGGTCTTCAGTCCAGACCATATTCTTATGATTAGATACATATATGTATATACATATGCCCACCCGTATAATCCCTAGTGGAATAGGTAGAGCATAATGGTTTTAAAACCACTTGATGTCACGTTTGACATAAATTCAGAGGGTTATTCGATGAAATATGATGTAAGTGGTGAGAGGTGGTCAGCCTTTCGCCCCAAATACAGCAAAACCTTTGTTAAGATTAGTATGAACTTATCAAATACATTGAGTGTGCGATACAACGAAATAATGAATTAGGATTTCTAACTCATTAACACACCTCTACATTAAGGTATTAAATAATTATAACGTAACTATAGGCAAAAAATAATTATAATACTGATGACCCAGTCAAACAATAACTACCAAAATATATTAACTAGGGAATGCCCGGGACTTCGTTCCTGTGGGAATTTCGTAAAACCCTTCCTTATTCCTTTCCTCTGTTATAAAAGAAACCTTCATGCCAAATTTCAGCTTTCCGGGTCCAAAGATTGTGTTGATGATGTTGACAGCCGGTTTGGTCGAGTGGTAGTGACGCTGCCTCTTGATCAGCGGGTCCTGGGTTCGATCCCCAGTCGGGGCAAACATTTGTGTAAAAAAAAACAGTTGCTTGTTCTCGGGTCATGGGTGTTTGTGTTTGTCTTTATGTGTTTTCCAAGGGACCCACGACAGTAGGGAAAACCTTAGTGTGGGCCTTTGAGTGTGTAAAGTTTAAAAAAAAAGTGAATCAAGAACTCCAATTGCATATAATATTAATATGTAAAGATTTATCCCATAAGCAACGATATTCCACACGTACTAGAAAAAAAGAAACGTTCAGCCATAAACTGTCTTCGAAGATTACCCAAGTTACCACCAACACATACGGCAATTCAATCATCAATTGAAGAAATAAATAATATTGAAATTAATAAATATCTGTTCTAAACTGTTTTTATTTGCGGTGAGACTTGGTGTAGTTTACAAAAATATTTACAATGATCTTCGCGGTTAAGACGGATTGTTTAATTTATGAAGTCACTTACAAATTACTATTAACTATTGTTTAATGTTAAACAATAGTAGTCCATTCAGTAGGCATTTAGTAGCCAAGGACGATGTATTTGTTGTACGCCCAAATACTACAGCAATTACTTTCGTTTGAACTAGTAGTAATCACATTTATAAAGGACTTGTACTGGTTTATCACAAGAATATCTGCTTATGTAAGTAATTCTGATCTTCACTCTTAATATATATATTTTTACCATCCCATATACTTCCCCACCGAGGGGCACGGGCCTCCCTTCGAAACACGAAGGGGATTTAGGCCATAGTCCACCACGCTGGCTCAATGCGGGTTGGTGGACAGTTCGTCTTTCGAAAAAGATTTTTTCTTGGACGGGCGGGTTTCATCACGATGTTTTCCTTCACCGTTGAGCTCTTAATATTTATTGTTAAATAATTATTTCTGACTTACAAAGAACCATTTTGCACCCATCAATTATCTTTTCTAATTTTACACCTCTGTTCCTACTTAAATGGTCGAGTTCGTGGCGCCATGTTTGCCTAAGAGCCAGCCTATTTAGTATTTTCAATATTAAGGAGTCGAACTTTGCTTTTATAATATTGATTTCACCACATTACTCTTTTGGCCCTCTTCTGCCCAAATCATAAAAGGAGTAATTTGGTTAATTACACATCTGTCTTCAACGAAGCTGAACTTATACCTGCTGTTGTCTTAAAAACGTGATATGCTTACTGCTGCAGGTAAAATTAGTTCTCTTATGTATTCATTCAATTCCTGTGGGTCTCGAGAAACACCCACCAAAAATTACTTGCGGCGTATTTTTGTTGGCTAGTGCTTATTTTTTTTAAATATTTTACCAATGCGGTAGCAGTGATAGCAGTTTATCCTAATTTTTTGAAAGAATCCCATCAATCACAATTTTTTTTTTCTTGTGAAAATGCCTGAATTACTATAAATAGCAAACGTACTTTAAAATAGCAAATTACATTGCTCGTATAATTTTGTCAGGAGCAAGAGACGATCATAATAGTGAGCTGTTTCGGCGTGGCGGCGGCCGTGCTGCTGGTGCTCGTGCTGGTGCTGTTCAGCAAGCTATCAGGTCTTCGCAGGCGGCTCGAGGAAATTCAGGAAATGGGATTCGTCCGTGTGCAGTAAGTTCCTATTAATACTTATCCAAAAATTAAGAAACTCAGTAACAAGGCAATTCGCGTGGCGATAAAACGTAGCGTCTGCCTATTATTCGTTAACTTCTTCAAGTCTGTGCTGTGGATTTAAATGCGGTGCTTTATGGAATTTTTGCTGATTCTTGTATGTTTAAAAAATTCCACCCGGAGCCACGTGGACTACAGGTTATATCGTAAACAGTTGTAGGATAAAACGTAGCCTATGTCCTTTCCCAAGGTCTAATCTATGTCTGTACCAAATTTCATCAAAATCGATTCTGTAGTTTGGGCGTAAAAGTTAACAGACAGACAGAGTTACTTTCGCATTTATAATATTTCTTAGTAGGGATTAGTAACTAAGTTTTTCTATAATGAACCTCTTGTTTTATCTAATTAAAGAATTTCATGTGGCATATCAGAGATTCTTAGGACAAACATGTAATTCCATATTTTTTTTTTTCTTATGACTAAAATTCACTTAAACGTCAAAAACATTTGTTTTTTTAACTCAATACCTGTTTGCAAATGTGTAAATAAAGGACATGATATCTTACAATTATATTTTAAGCAAATTATCTCCTACAAACCTATACTTCACCTCATGATTTCTCACTTTAGGAAGCTAAAATTGGAGAACGACAAAAACCACGCGTTCCACAACCCTGCCATATCTCCTGATGAGGAGCTGGCTCGGCGAGGGTTCTCAATGTATCCCCCAGAGGACGTCGAGAGTGGTCGCGGTACTGAGCGGTACGTATTGCTTCTATTTATTTTTATCAGCCCTTAGGGACCATCCATAAATTACGTCACATGTTAAAGGGAGGGGAGGGGATCGACAAAGTGTGACATTGTGTGACAAGGGGGTGGGAGGGGTCATAAGTTTCGTGACGTCACATTTCAAAATGTGTAATGAGTATCATAAGGCGTTAATTTTAAGTACTGCTTTTATTTAAAAATACAAAAAATGGAAAATATGCAAAATATGTGACATCACGCTAGGGAGGGGGGAGTCTTACAAATGACCAGCTGTGACAAGGAGGGGGGAGGGGTCAAAAAATCATGAAAGTCGTGTGACGCAATTTATGGATGGTCCCTTATTACGTCCCCACTGAGGGGCAAGGGCTTCCCTTCAAAACACTAAATCAGGCCATAGTCCACCACGCTGACCCAATGCGAAATGGTGGACCGCTTACCTTTTGAAAAATAATTTTCTAAGACATATATGGGTTTCATCACGATGTTTTCTTTCACCGCTTAGCAAGTGATAATAAATTAATGAAAAAAAACGTTTTTACGAATTTAGTTGTACAGGCCTGCAACAGGATTTGAACCCGCAACCCTCCGGTTACAAGTCTGGCTTATTACCAATTTATTTGTATGCACTGTGGCAATAAAAGGCCCTGACTCAGCAAAATAAAGACAGTTAAAATAAAAATATATATACTTTTCCCACAGTTACAAACGCCTCTCAGACAACAGAAATGACATAAAAGTCACACTTAATGACATAATTAGCAAGTCCACTAAAAAGTTAGACCCAGCTGTGAAATCGCCTGCTAAGGATAAGGACCCAGAAATATTATCCATTAGTGATTCATAAGAGGTATATACAACTTTTTTGACTAAATGTTAAATTAACAAAAAGAGTCTGGCTGATTGATAGTTAACGCCTTTCATTAACTTATATAACTGCAACTAAGACTTTTCTGAACTAACCGATTAAACTATATTTATAAACTAGCGACTAACTCTATAATCAAAACGGCTAACTCTCTATATCTTATCTTAGTTATATATATCTTGCCAATTTTTTATATAGATACAGATGATATAACGCTGTATCTGCCTTTCTGATAAACTTTTCGTTGCTCGGGTTTGTTGGAAGAAATTTCATTGAATAGATAAAGCTAACCTTCTGTGTCATATTTATACATTTGTAATTTTATGCCCATCTGTCATGTATGCTATAAATAAAATAGTTAAAGTAAGTACTATTACGACTATAGGTACCGTACAAGAGCTTTGATTCGAATTCTAGGACATGGATGGTGAGTGAGTCTAGATAGTGATTACGTCAGCAGTAATGGGAGGTTTTCTTTTTGGGTATTAAAAAAAAAGTCGTTCCCCAGAGCTCTCTAGATGGCGCTGAACTGACTCCGTTACTAGGTGCCAAAGCCAAAAGGCTTGGAGAAAAACATTGCATCAAATATTCTGAGTTTGTTTTGGCTTTCCAATCATTCTAGTTTTCTCGCGCTTTGTTATAATTCACTTTTGTTTTTTCTTTGTTTTCGTAAAATCGCCTAACTACGTATGGTAGACGTGATTTGTTGATGTGATATGACAATAACGTTTCGTTTTATGATCTCAAAATTACGTTCAAGTGAATTAATCAAAAATAATTTAACGTTCCGTACATAGTTTAGCGCCATCTATCCGGCAACTAGATAAAAATTTTAAAAAAATAAGAGCTTTGTTTACTTTTGCTGACAAGAGGAAGAGAGGGGTAAATCATTGTAATAAATGTGCTTATTTACTTGAATGTCCCCAAATTTAACAAACTATTGTAACAAATTTCCCGAAACACACATGGTCGTATCGTCTATCGACCAAAGTAAAAGCCTTATAATAAACTATATTGAAAGCGTATAAAGGAAGCGTACATTATTCAACCTTTGACCATGAAGGGTTAACCTTTCTCTCTGGTTCACACTGAGTCTTTGGTGTTTAATGCATACCATCCGTTTTTATGATGGACAAAGATAATCCTTCAGTTATACAAAAAAACAGTTATCTAGCACCCATAGTACATACGGTACGATAGCGCTGTGTGAGTTGTCCAAGAATATACATATGTATGTACATACATACATACATAAGCTCACGCCTTTGGGTGAGATGGTCCTAAATAAGTGGACTGATCGCCTGTGCCTGACGGGCGTTTTTATTTTTTATTATAAGATAGGTTAACTCTTGACCTCAATCTTGACCATAAGGTCAAATATGAGGTCGACGATGGAGCGAGTTGACCCAGAAAATGCCTATAAAGGCACTGGTACTCCCACTCACCGACGGAACACAGCAAGCTGTTTGGCGTCGGACTTCGGTAGGAGGGTGGTCGCGAACCAGACCGCCCTTTACAGAGCCTACCACACCGCATGAGACCATAGACCGACACCTCAGATCCAGAAAAAAATTAAGTGTCGTTACCTGGGATGGATTACTAGGAGGCAGGTCTCATTTGTGTTTCCTTAGTCGCCTCTTACGGCACCCACGGAAAGAGCTAGGGTGGTGTTATTCTCGACCAATAACCACACGGTGAGCTTATTAATGGCGTCGCTCCCATTAATAAGCTCACGCCTATAATCCCTATTGGGGTAGGCAGAGCATAACTGGTTTTAAAAAAATGTTTATTTATATGTTTTATTTGACTTCCACTGCACCTTTTACTTGCATACTATACAGGATGCTTCTAAATAAGCTGCAAATATTTTGGGTACCATCAAAATATTCGGAGCTAACATGAAATATATCTATAGAATAGAACACGATATTGTAATGAAACTATTCTTCAGGCAGACGGGTGGGCAGTTCGTAGAAGAACTAGCACGCGAGATCGACTTCAGGCAACAGCGACAAACACAGCAACAGATTTCCGCACAGCAAAACTCAGTACAACAGCAAAACTCAGTAAAACAGCAAAACTCTATGCCGCGGCAGCAGAATTCTATGCTATACCCGCAGAGTTCTCAGCCTCAGCAGGATCAGCAGCTGAATCAGCAACCTCCACCGTTTTTGCTGCAGAGTATCGAAGAAAACAAAAGAAGGTCGCGCTCCCTCGCCAACCCTGTGGCCAACGCTGGGCGAGCGAGTGAGACGAACCCCAACTTTATTTATTAAATGTTGAGATTTAAGTTAAACGAGAGGGTAGATTTAAGCTACTTTGTAAGGTCTGGCTAGCCCGAGAATTGAGAAACTGAATGACGTGATTCAATTTCTTTCATTGTTTGACATTTTTGTAAATTTGATGCGAGTTCGCCTTTTTTCACAGATTATCGTTCACTATGACTTTACCTCGTAAAAGCTAGTTATTAAAAAAAATATTGCACATGACAATCCAAACTTCAAAGAACTAAACTTAGAACTTTATTGATTTCAAACAATCTCAAAACGGATTCTATACATAGGCCAATTTTAAATAATCAACAAAACTGCACCCTCTCAAAAAACGTAATGTAACCTCAACAAAATGGACTGGAAATGGTCCGCTGGATACTGCATCGAGGACGCAAGAGATGTGGTCATCCACCTGACAATTTCTACCTTGGAGCTATGAGTGAAAATCACGACAGTCCAACTTCTTACTAATTTTTCCCGGGGAAAATTACGCTAAGAAGAGATTGTTTTATGATTTATGTATTTTGTAATAAGTTAATTGTAATAAGGTTATTTAAATAAATATGAGAAACTTATAATTTGGTTTATTTTAAAGTCAAATGGGCGAATCTTAAATTTTTTTTCCGTCTTTGTACAACATTTTTTCAAAGATTTTTTATGGATTCTCCCGGAACTTTTCCTGTATTTTTAAACCTATATTTCTAAGCTATGTTCCTTAGAAAAATCTGTTCAGTTTCGTGGGATTCACATCCTAAATTTTTGCCAACTAATTAAAAGTCAAATAATAAACATTGCTTGAACGCAAAATGTCGCCAATTTTTTCGGAATTTCGTTAAACAAGACGCTCCATTATTAATTAATTAAATGGGCCTTTTTATAATTCTAAGGACACGGCACGGCACTTCAAAATTTGAATTACCAATGCCCTCTATGTTCTCAGCTTCTAGTATTACTATTACTTAAGGTAATACAATTTTGCCGTGCCGTTTTCGAATTATAAAAATGCCCATTGGATGTAACTAAATAACAGAAACCGGTCCTAACCTTTCACCCAACAATATTATAGGGCTATTAAGTACTTAAAAATCGAAGAAATTTTATTTCTTTGGATATTCAAATGAACCACAGTTATCTAACAAACAATTTATTCAATTTGAATAAAAAATAAATCAACAATTTATAGACATGAATAAATTAATAACATTAACAATGGTGGGTAACTTAACTAAAGTTGTAAAACTAAGTATAAATAGGTATTTATGTGAGTATATTTTTATGGAGAAGAAGTTACCTTTTCAAAGTAAGTGCACGTTTTATGCTATTTTCCGTTTGATTTGTGATGTTTTTATTACAAATTGCAAGTAATTTTACTGGACAGACGCAGCTTTAACTTTCGATAATTTTCCACATTAAAAACGAATGAGTCACCGACTTCAATCCCAGCAATTATATGCACAAAGTAGATAACTTAGTATCAAAAAAGGATATAATTATGAAGTTCCAAAAACATTCAGGGGAGCTATCTCTCCTGCAACTTTTGAAACTACATGGTTTTATTTCCTCAGTTTTCCTATGCCTATTAGCAGATAACTACATACGAAAATGCCATTCAGTTTGTAAGTTTTTTTTTTTGTTTTTGTTTGTTTTTTTTAAAGCGCTGAATCATTTTAGATAAATAAAAACCACTTTAGGAGTATACTCTTTCGAACAAAAGAAGAATTTACCATACATTCATAAAAAAGACATACAGTCGAATTGAGAACCTCCTCTTTTTTGAAGTCGGTTGAAAATACGATGATTCCTCTTCCTTACTAACACTAACCTAAAACTTAAAATACTGTTCGGCGAAATTTCCAAAATGGTAATTCTAACGATTTCTAAATTTTTGGGATCGGTATATTAACATAAAGCATTGAATCTTATTAATATCTAATAATCTTTTTTATCTTCCTTACGTAAGGTCTTGTCAAGTAAGTTCTGCCTCTGTAGGTGGTTGTAGCTCGTTTCCTGCATCTTCCCGAAGGACAAGGCTTCCCTTTGCTAACTGGAGGTCTCACCTTCTTGCTTTGGTTCCTGTTTTTCGAAGGATTACCTTTCCCGTAAGTCAAATACTTCACTTGATCGTCAGTGCTTTCGTTTTCAGCAGCCCTTCCTTTGTTAGCTTCATGGGCTTCTAGAATATCCTGGATACTTTTAAAGCCTTCTGTTTCATCGTTTGTCCCGGGATTGAAGAATGGCTTGAACCCTCCGACGTTGATCTGTGAGAACTGATCCTTCTGCTTTGAGAGTAGCTCTAAATGTTTCAAGTAGTTGTATGTTTCCGGGTCTGTTTCCTTGCTAATCAGAGGCTTAAAATTGGAGGGGATGAATTTGGTTCCGTATTTCGCGGGTTTTTTGTTGATTTCTTTCTTTGATGGATTTGTAAGTAGAGCAGCGTATTGGCCTGCGAACCCGTATGGATCTACTTGCCCGCCTGTGGGTAATTTCTCCACGTACCTTTCCTTCTTCTCCGAGGCTTGTTTCTGCAGGTTGGTGGCGTCTAAACCGTAGGTAACGCTTGCAGGGAGAGTTTTCGAGTAAAGTTCTTTGTCTGAAGTCTTACCGTATATTTGATCGAATACTTTGTAGTCGTCTGTCCAGAATTGGGAGATGCTGCTACCGGAACCACCTGGAATATAACAATTAAGTGATAACATTTATGTGTCGCCAAAAAAATTAGAATTATTTTAACAACCTAGAAGTATCCGTGCGCGTTGATGTCTTTATAAAGCTACATACGCGCTCCTACAAAAGATTTCAACGAGGTCACTTTTTCTTACAAAAATAAAATTGTTTTTTTCTTTACTTTAAAGAAATTCCTCCAAAATATTATAAGTAATCTTATACAAAATTATAAAAAAATATTTTTAAATTAAGACTTTCATAATTTTTCATGTTTTTTTAAAATAAAGATTATTGTACAATAAAGGATTTGCATATATACATACATAATTTGTTCCCGGGGAATTTCAGCAAATGTTACTGTAATGTCAAAGCTGTATTAATTACTGCAGTTTCATAAAAATCCGACCAGTATAGTTTTTGCGCAAAAAAAAATAAGTACATTCTTACATTTGTCCATCCTCACTTTCACATTCTTAGTATTGGTAGGAAGTAGGATTTTAGGTATTGGCAACAGTACGACAAATTTAAACATAACATCTCATGTTGCAAATATTACATTCGAAGTAAAATCATGGATGGCGAACCTTTATGGAATGACGTGCCATTTTTAAAGAAATGTTGAATGAGACCATAGACGTGCCATCTAATAATGTTGACTAATTGTGAAAATATTAAACTTAAACAAGAAAGTTTTACGTCCACCATGCCTACTCATTTCGTTATGTAGGCTCACTTAAAAGTTCGTTAGTTGAACTGCATAGTGAATTTAGTTAGTTTGTCTACTACTCGTAGTATAGTAATTATTCTATTATCTATGCTTTGTCAATTCGTTCTTCCATTGGGCCTTTTTATAATAAGAAAACGGCACGGCAAAATTGAATTACCATTGCCTCCTATGTATGTACTAGTGATACTAGAAGCTGGGAACAGAAAAGGAAATGGTAATACAAATTCTATGTATGTATGTAAAATCTTTATTGCAAACTCTTAAATAAATAAATAACTCTTACAGACTAATACAAAAGATACATAGATATGCAAAAACGGACTTATCTCTGAAGGGATCATGCCGTGCCGTGACGTTTCAATTATAAAAAGGCCTATTGGTTCGCCATCCCTGGTTTAGAGCAAACATATTATGGCGTCGCATTTCCACGACACTTTCATTTTCTCTCAAGTATCGGTCAGAGCCGTGATTACTTTACTTTTACCGTGAATCGACGATTGAATCCGCAAAGCTAACTATTTTATGTAACCACACATAATCACACATAATTTCCAACACATGTTAACCATATGTTAACAGCTACGGTTGCTGGAGTCTTGCTTCGTGTTTTTTTGAAGTTGTTAAACGTTGTGTATTTTTTTTTCCTTTTTAAGATGCCTTCATATTACTAAAGGACCATAATATGATTACGATTTAGTCTAAAAGACTAATAAGCATTTTATTTAAGCCTGAACTTTTAAAGTTGCATAAACTAAGAATGAGTCCATTGACAATTTTAGAGCTGTAAAGGGGAAGTCACTTTGTTCATGTACACTTATTTATTTGTAAACATAAAGGCTTTGGACAGTTGTTTTTTTTCTTGTTTGGTAGAAATCGCATATGTATAAGTCTACAATCAAAGAAATAAAGAATGTTTAAAGTTTGACATATTTTTTTCATATTTAAGAGTTTTTTCCTACTCCCAAAAGCTGTCCAGTTCGTTAAATTCCTATAAAAGACTCATCATTGTAAAAATAGACCAATTTTACCAATAGTAATAACTAATAAGGAAATAAGACCTCAAAATTTTAATTAAGTACTGTTGAAACATCATTACAGGAGGCCTGTTTTAAAAACCTATTGACTTTTTGTTTTAATTTTCAAAAAATATACAAAATTAGTTATTAAAATGAGTACAAATGGTGGCTATATCCAATTTGTGATTATCTTGACTTACTAGGTAGTTTTAGGATTTATAAGTTTTCTTTTTTATTATAAGATGGGTTAACTCTTGACCTCAATCTTGATCATAAAGGTCAAAGATGAGGTCGACGATGGAGCGAGTTACCCAGAAAATGCCCATAAAGGCACTGGTACTCCCACGCAGCGACGGAACGCAGCAAGCTGTTTGGCGTCGGACTTCGGTAGGAGGGTGGTCGCGAACCAGACGGCCCTTTACAGAGCCTACCACACCGCATTATGCTAATCTAAGCTAAGCTAATCAAACGGACTTCCCTATAAAACCGCACCCTATCTGACCGGTATATATATCAGGACTATATCTACAGCTTTCCAACGAAGTGTTCACATCTAATCGTAATAATATATATCGTTTCCCAGGAAATGTTCCGTGTACGCACGTAACTGCAGAATAATTGCACTCAAATTGTTTTAAGACTGCCATATAAACATTAGCTTCCTGTTGCCATTTGTGTGCCTGTATGGGTGTAATTTTAGGTTATAGGAATGAGAAGTGGTAAGTAGATCTTATCTCTAGTCACTAGAGTCTAGTTTAAAGTAACGAGTGCCCGAATCCGATGAAATAAAGAAAGAAAATAATCCCAATAATGATGAGCACAATTATGAGAATTTACTACATGTTTTATGAACTTATGAATCAAAATAGGTATGTTTGGATCGTAACAAGTGGCAATAGTACGTAGTGATGTACGTTACAACATGTCAATAAAGACGTTATTGCATAACTATTGTACAATTACTCTAACAATAGTTGACGGTCGGTTTGGTCGAGTCGCAGTGACGCTGCCTCTTGATCGGCGGGTCCTGGGTTCGATCCCCAGTCGGGTAAACATTTGTGTAAAAAGCAGATGTTTGTTCTCGGGTCATGGGTGTTTGTGTTTGTCTTTACGTGTTTTCCAAGGGACCCACGACACAAGGGAATAGCTTAGTGTGGGCCTTTGAGTGTGCAGCAAAAAAAAATTATACAATTTAATAAAATGTTTTACTGGTGGTAAGAACCACGACAGTATGCTTAGAAAAATGACAAACTTACCTTTCAGGTATTTTCTTAATGTTATTAAATGGAAAATGTTCTCGTTTTTAGCTGAAATCAAACATATTTCTCTGTGTTTAGTTTCAGCTCAACCGAACACATGGAAGTGTTTCAAATCTACTGACTCTATGAAGACAAAGTATTTCCATAACCATGCTTGGACGATTTCTATGGTATGTTTGTTTATAAGCTCTTTATTTGTGTAGTAAAAAATACTAAGTGTCACTATGATGGACTAACCTGGAGCTGAAGCCGGGACCTGCTTAGTGGAGGCCCCGTGACACACCACCAGCACCAGCAGACTCAGGAGTGACCACTGCTCCTGGAATTACGGACAGATCTTACAGGAAACTTAAATGTAGACGGTGTATGGCAGAGATGGCATGAAGAAGCCAGGTTTTGAAAGAGCCACTTGCAATGTTTCGGCAGTTTAGGAAAGGGGACTGAATGGGAAAAATCAGTCAATTGAGTGACAAACAATTTGTATACAGGGCTTTAGATTAATCTCTTTCATCCTCTCGGGTGGTTATACAGTCCATGAAACTGAACCTTTAATAATAGGTCAAAATAAGAAAAAAAAAATTTGAGTTTCCATACTAACTTCATCGGCATAAAGCGCATTTTGAGTGGGAGATCAAAATATTTCTTCGTATTTTGACCTATGTTCCTTGGGGAAAATTGTTCAGTTTCATGGACCGATTTAGCACCCGAGAGGTTGAAAGAAATTTACGTAAAGCCCTGTATATGTACACACCTCCAAACACCGCATCAAAATTTGTCCATGCGTTTAGGAGCTACGATGCTACAAACTTATAACACCCCTCTTCTTGTATCTAGGATTAAACATAGATAAATAAAGCTCCAGCTAAGATGTAGACATAGACAGTGTTTATTTTGTATCTTTAGCACACTAATATAATAACTTATCAATCTTATAATGGGCTATGTATGACATTTTAAAAATATTTTTAATTTCGTTTGATTTATTATTTAACATAAAGGAATAAGGTCTCGTTTCTTTAAAAAAAATATAAAAAAAAACCATCTTTTGAAATAAAAATATAATAATTAAAAGATTCTCAGTACGGCAAACTAATCTTAAGAACGGCATTATATGCAATCGTATTCCTTTGCCAAATTGTCACGTCAATGGGAAGTTTTCTTTTAGGGTATTAAAAAAAAAAGTACTTCCCCAGAGCTCTCTAGATGGCGCTGAACTGACTCCGTTACTAGGTGCCAAAGCCAAAAGGTTTGGAGAAAAACATTGCATCAAATATTCTGAGTTTGTTTTGGCTTTCCAAACATCCTAATTTTCTCGCGCTTTGTTATAATTCAGTTTTGTTTTTTTGTTGTTTTCGTAAAATCGCTTAACTACATAAGGTAGACGTGATATTGATGTGATATGACTATAACGTTTCGTTTTATGATCTCAAAATTACGTTCAAGTGAATTAATCAAAAATAATTTAACGTTCCGTTCCTTGCAGTAACGTACATAGTTTAGCGCCATCTATCCAGCGACTGGGAAAAAATTTAAAAAAAATAAAAAGAAAATCCCTCATTAAAAAAAAAACATAACCTGTTTCTTAGTGTATTGTCGTAGACACATTACTATTATTAATTTGTGATATTGTATTGGTTGTTTATTTCCGAAATTGACTGGTTGTTACTTCAGGCAAGTTGGTAGAATCAGCTCTAACGAACTGAGCGGTATCCATAGTGTCAGAATCCAGTGTATTGCAAAAGTTCTAAAGTCCAGGAAGCAAAGCCAAGTCGTCAGTAAATATCAATCCAAAAAAACAAAACCACGAAACAGAAGGTAACAATAGAGTCCAGGTAGCAAAGCCAAGTCGTCAGTAAATATCCAAATAATCAAAACCACGAAACAGAAACAAACTCAACAACCAACAACTCACACAACGGTTTGGTTATGTGTCAACCAACTGTCAAACGTCTTTTTTTTTACTTTGGCAAAGGAATTAAACCGTATAGAATGCTGTAGTAAGCAAAAAATCGTAACCAAAATCTCAAAAATTTATTATTTTTTTATCTTTAATCAAAATTATTTGATATCTTTTTTATTTGAATATGGGACCTTAAATCTGCTTAAAATAAAAAAATCACATTATTTTAAAAATCTTGCACATAGCCCACATAGCACATAGTATGTGTTCATATAATGAGCGCAAGACAAACTGAAGGAGCTGAAGAGTTTCTCCATGTTTTTTTTATTAAGGCTGATATAGCCATCAAGGCCAAGTTTGATCTAAGCCATTATCTAATTATATAGGTCTTAAAAAATGTACATCAAAGACAGTATAGAGCTAAACTGATGTAAAATGCACATCCGTACGTCTGTACCGGATGCAGAGCACTCTCACTGCACTGACTTCCGTTTCCTGCTTCTGGAGAACTTCCTTTCTGTCAGCTCACTCTTATTTTCACGGTTGGTTTTTTATTAAACGTCTTCTTCTTCTTATCGTGTAGGTATAGTCAAGTGTATGGCGAACTTAACTAACCCTGTTGTCAGAGTTTTCAAACCGCACAATTGCCTCTGACTTGGTTTTAACGACTTTAGTCAATCGACAACAGCCGGGTCCGACAGCTTAACGTGCCCTCCAAAGCACGGAAACGCTCGCGATAAATTGCCACTTTGGTCACCCATCAGGTTCCCTGCCTCTGTGTAGGTTGCTTAACCTCACTGATCGGTTGAGATCAGCGAGAGCCACTGGGCTAGGAGCGCTTCAAACGTAACATACAGATAGATGGTAAGTAGATGGTAGGATGGAATAGGTAGTGACTTTAAATAAATTAGCGAAAGTCTAGGGATGATTCTCTCCATCAAACTGACCCATTTTCTCAACGAAACAGATTTTTTAAATCTTTTTCACCAGTGCAATCAGTTCAACGCACACCTGCAGACGTACACTATGCTCTATGTTTCACATAGATTTGCAAAAAAAAGTTGATTTTACAAACTTATTATTGCAGTTAGTTTTCTATGGGAAGGAGATGGTAAGCAAGTTTTTTCAACAGCTTTGTTCGTTTGTAATCGTACGATTGATTGGGTTGGAATTGATTATAGAAGGGTCAAAATAAACCACTAAAAACTTATTAATTTTTTTCGTTTAAAAAATGTAGATACAATTTCTATGATTTACTCATTTCGTAAGAGAAATACGATAACGACACAATCCATTAAAAAATTGTAAGAAAGTTCACAAAACAATAAAAAAGCTTAATCGAGAATGACTGGAAGAACAATGTTACAGTCAATTAAGTATCTACGATTAATATTTAAGTACTATTGATAGTGGACAATGGCATGAAGTACCTACCCATGCGGAAAAGAAATACAAGATTCAATCGTTGTAAGTCAGACAAAGACCAAAAAAGCCGTATAATTCTAATTAATTAAACTAATTAATCATCACATTTTCTAACCCCACTTACCATATTTTCTCGATGATAATTCAAAATATGTTATTTGTCACACCATTTCTCGTCAATTTTCCAAATAGTCAACAGCGTCGCGTACACTTGACGGCAAAGAAAGTGTATAAACTGGCGGCGCCCGCGCGGCATGCTTTATAAGCTTGTTTTGATCGGCAGTGTAGGGGCGATCGCGGCTTAAGTTGCTGCTTTGCTGCGACGAATTCCGAATGTTGAAGAATATGAAACAAGAAAGCCCAAATTTCTTTTCGACTACAGCACCCGATAAAGGCAGCACACATAGGAATAATGCCATCTCCGTCTCTCAACAGGCCTGGGCCGGCAGTGCGAACAGTGTCGATACACGAAGTTTACGGACTATGAAAGCGTGCGTGCGTAAAAACATGTTCGAAAGTTTAAAAAAATAGATTAATAGGTAGGTAACAGCTTAAAGCGAAAAATGCGTTAATAGTCCATTGAAATGTTACATTTTTTAGGCCTTACCTTGCGTTTTTTAGAGGACGCAATTTTATTTTTTTGATGTGTAGGGGGGGTCAGTGTAAAGCTAAAACCAAGTTTGTGGGGTCGCCACCCTTGTCCCACGGCCGCCATCTTGAAAATAGGGGTTGAAATGGTTTTTACGGTATATCTCTTAAACTATTTATTTTATAAAAAAAATTTGTTAACATTTTTTGTTGCAAATTAAATTCTCTACAACTTTGGTCCAGTAACTTTTTGTCGTAGAACTATAAATAAAAAAGTTATAAGCGAAAATCTTCAGAAATTCGAGAAAAAATTGTATATTTTTCGATGTAACTTTTTTTTATCATTTTACAAAAAAATGATATCAGACCATTTTTGTAGATCGTTTTTTGAGGAACAACTTTTATTTGCATCATTTTTTCATTAAGTCAATAGCTAAGGTTTTACAGCGCTCCGAAGTGTGTACTATTTTTCAGTACTCTTAACTATACCTATATTATACATGTGTACTAATAATATGTCATCAGTTATTGTTTTTATTTTTTTTTATTTTTTTTACTTTATTATAATTTTTTTAATTAAAAATTTTGCAATTTTATTAAAAATTAATTATTGACTCTTTTGCACTCCATAACAGAATTTAACAATTATTGATTTTTAAAATAATTTAAAACCCGGCTTGGTAACTTAAGTTACCAAGCCAAGGTGGGCTGGCTTAAAACGTGGCTTGGTAATTATAATGATCCTGAAGACTGGGGCTGGAAAAAATGTGGAAAATTATTGATGCCAGTGCAGAACTCAAAACCTCCAGCACCCCCTGAGCTTCTAAAATTGATTTTTTGCAAATGCAAAGAAACTGTGGAGCGATGTGTGGATGTCGAAAAGCAGGACTGAAATGTTCTGCAGTGTGCTTCCATTGTTCTGGAGAGACTTGCAGCAACGTAATAGAACTCTCAGAATTAATTGATGAAAATGACTTTGATGATGAACCGCCAACATTAACACCCCTTCCTTCGCCAGTTCTCCCACTGGTATTTAATTTAGAAAGCCGATCAGATGCTGAGCCGCAGCCTGGTCCATCGAAACGACTGAGGACGGAGTAGTTGTAATTTAGAAAATCACCGTGGAGTAGGCAAAATTTTTAATTAAAAAAATTATAATAAAGTAAAAAAATTAAAAAAAAATTAAAAAAAAAACAATAACTGATGACATATTATTAGTACACATGTATAATATAGGTATAGTTAAGAGTACTGAAAAATAGTACTCACTTCGGAGCGCTGTAAAACCTTAGCTATTGACTTAATGAAAAAATGATGCAAATAAAAGTTGTTCCTCAAAAAACGATCTACAAAAATGGTCTGATATCATTTTTTCGTAAAAATGATTTTCATTAATTTCTGAAGATTTTAGCTTATAACTTTTTTATTTATAGTTCTACGACAAAAAGTTACTGGACCAAAGTTGTAGAGAATTTAATTTGCAACAAAAAATGTTAACAAATTTTTTTTATAAAATAAATAGTTTAAGAGATATACCGTAAAAACCATTTCAACCCCTGTTTTCAAGATGGCGGCCGTGGGACAAGGGTGGCGACCCCACAAACTTGGTTTTAGCTTTACACTGACCCCCCCTACACATCAAAAAAATAAAATTGCGTCCTCTAAAAAACGCAACCCCAAATGTAACTTTTCAATGGACTATAACTACTTATCGAGAGTGTTCAATCACGAACATTTTGATAGCTAATTCAAGTTCCTGTGTGCATTTTACTATCGTTTTTACAGCTTAAAAGATACACAATATTGGTATTTAGAGGTGACTTTGTGAGCTTTTTCTATCGAACCAAAAGTGCTGAATCATGTTTTCAGCAAACTACTTATCTAGTTTATGTCCTGAATATTACCGTAGTATTTTTTTCTTCGATTTAATGCAGTGCGTCATGCTTATCTACGCATCATAAAATCGTAATTTAGGTGCTGTAGTCGTCTTAAAAGGCCAAGTTAATTCTTATTTGAACCTTGTCATCAGCTGTGCTTGGTGTGCTCGCGCGTGTAATGTGCTGTGGTACCTATAGGACCGCAAAATGTCAACATGGACAACGCCATATGGCGAGCAAGCCTTTGCGCGGGGCCCTCGCGCAATCAAAGTGGAGTTTCAGCGTCAGCGGAGTGGCGTGCCGCGCGAGTTTGTCGCGCATCATGCTCGAGCAGCAGCTCTAGCACGATATTGACAAACTCGCACTCGACTCACGCTGAAACTTCACTTTGATTGCGCTAATGTCAACATTGACAACGCCATAGCCTTTGCGTGGGACCCTAGCGCAATCAAAGTGGAGTTTCAGCGTCAGCGGAGTGGCGTGCCGCGCGAGTTTGTCGCGCATCATGCTCGAGCAGCAGCTCTAGCACGATATTGACAAACTCGCACTCGACTCACGCTGAAACTTCACTTTTATTGCGCTAGGGTCCCACGCAAAGGCTTGCTCGCCCTATGGTGTTGACAATGTTGACATTTTGATATAGGCCCGCGGTGTTGTCGCGGCGCTGTCACTATCGTACTCGGCCTGCTGCAGATAGAAAACATGGGAAGTTATTTAATCGAGGGATCAGGTCTCAGCTACTCGATTCCTCGATTAAATAACTTCCCATGTTTGTCGTACTCAACAAGTTTAAGATTGACGAACTTCGAGTATACCTGGGTACGTACTCACCCAATATATACTCGTAATAGTCAAAGCCCTAGTGATTTAAAAACAGACGTTTGTCCAAAATCATTTTATTACTCTTTTAGTATTGGGAAAGTAAAGCTTTAAAATAATTACTTACCATGAAAAGCTCAGCAAAATTGTTAATTTTAACTGTTCTTTTTATGTTGAAATTTATGTGAATATATTTTATGTTCACCATACCATAACTTTACCGACTCTGCAAAATATACCGTACCTTAACTAGTAACAGTGACTTAATGCACCCAAAGATATTACAATTTAGCAACATGCTCCTTCTAGGTAAGTAATGAGTATTTAAAACTTAGTGAGAGCATAAGTATGAGGATTAGTAATACAGTGTAGAAAGAAATTGGTTATGTTTTAACTAGATTAGAACCTGAGTTCATCAGCATCCCTTACACCAGGCTTAGCCAAGTACGCCACACACTTAAATATACCTACACGATAAGAAGAAGAATAAATGTCGGCGGGGTCTGCTTTCTTAACTTTTTTCTTCGTACTCGCTTCATTCCATGTTTCATCCGTTGAGATCTTATTTCATACGGGTGGAAAAAACATCCTTTTGATGACACCTGCCCATCGCGTTTTTGGTCTACTCCTTTCATCTGGACCTCGTGATGTTCAATCAGATACCATCATCATGCTGCCTCCTCTTAGTTTAAAAAAAAATATAATCCTTTAAATTTTCTTTGCCACATTCCCGCTTCATACCCTCTCACTAAATATCGTCTTAAAGAGATCTCTGTTTGGCGATAAGGTCGCCTTTAAGTAGTTTTGTTAGATTTTAATGGAAGACAGCTTCGTGTAAAAATAAACTTTGTAAGTGAGCATGCATTTCTTTCTATTTCAAATTCGCCGCAGCAAACCCGCCAAACGTCAAAGAGGATATAGCAGGCGGCCAAAGCACTGGCCGGCACCAGACCAGGGAAAGTCAAGTTCAAGCTCCTCCTTAGCATCCAGCGCACCTGCCCAACTGGACTCCAAGCAGCCCGATCTATATCCAGCATTAAACTCTCAATGTAGGAAGGAAGTTTCCGCAATCGCTGCAAAAAGCTGAGAAACGAACTACGAGTACATAATGTGATACTGTGAACGAACGCTATTATGTATAGGTATGTAAACCTAGTGTGTACTTACTCATACTTGTGAATTGTTCTCAGATTTACTTTTACATGTTTTCTGAACAGGATGTCAATTGTAATTACTCTTTTTATACTTTAACATGTTCTTACTTAATATTTGCTCACGTGTGCTTGTTTATCACGTGTTGAATACGGAATAAGTGTTTGGTTTAGGTTAAATACTAGTTACAGTTACCCAGACAAAAAGACAATAAAGCTAGGCTCATCACAGGCGTTTTAATTTATCCTGAGTCAAGCAGTCATAGCACAGTGGTTAAAGAAGTATCGGAGGGCGAGGGTCAAATCCTGATTTGGGCCTCTACCATTAAATTCGCCTTTTAGGATTTATGTATACGGATTTATCAACTAGCTTTCCATCCGCGGCTCCGCCCGCGTGGACTACAGGTTATATCGTGCCCAACTGTGGGATAAAATGTAGCCTATGTCCTTTCCCAGGCTCTAATCTATCTCTGTACCAAATTTCATCAAAATCAGTTCAGTAGTTTAGGCGTGAAAGACGGACAGACAGACAGACAGAGTTACTTTCACATTTATAAATACTAGTAAAAGTAAATAGTGCTTAAAATAACAATTGCTCAGCGGTGAAGGAAACAGCGTGATAAAACCCGTATGTCTAAGAAATTCAGTTTTCGAAAGTTTCCACCGACCCGCGTTGGACCAGCGAGTTTTATTATATTTGGTCTAAAACCCCGTTTAGTGTTTCGAAGAGAAGTCCCTTGTTGAAGACGTATATGGAGACGTATTTTTGAAACGATAGAATTCCATTTCGCATACGAATTGACAAGATTCGCAAGAGAATCGCATACAAATCTTGTCAATTCGTATGCGAATTGGAATTCTATTGTTTCAAAAATCCGTCTCATGGTCTGATGACATGAACAAAACATGTCAAGGGGTCTAATGGCAATGGTATTCTGGGCCCTGTTTAATAAAACTTACAATTGTAAAATGCAATTACAATTCGGTATACATTACGTAGTCATTATGAGTTAAAATAATATAGTATGAGTTATGAGGGTGCAATGTGTATCGAATTCTAATTGTATTTTACAATTGTAAGTTTTATTAAACAGGACCCTGCTCGCTCCGGGTTTGTTTCCTTGAGATAAAAATTATTTTAAACTTTTTTTGTTTATTCTGAGGACTAGTAATTTTGTATATACGAGTATCTGTGTCCCAATACACCTAAAGCCACCCTAGCGTGGCCCTATGAGTGTGTGGTATTTGAATAAAAGTTATGTTAGTCTAATTAGATATATCAATTCTATTATGTAAATTGTAAGTATAGCATTTAATCCCTTACACCCCTCGGTGGGGAAGTATAAGGGAAGTATAAGTAAATAAGGCTGATGGTGAATCGTCACTGATCACTGAGGAAGGGAGGTGATGAATGATCTTGATCTTCGTCTACTGATCTTGTCTACCCTGATAGGACACAGCCGTGAGCTAAGGCACTTAGGTGCAGCGTTATTGATCTTCTTCTTATCGTGTAGGTATAGTCAAGTTTATGGCGAACTTGGCTAACCCTGGTGTCAGAGTTTTCAAACCGCACAATGACCTCTAACTTGGTTTTAACGACTGTAGTCAATCGACAACAGCCGGGACAAACAGCTTAACGTGCCCTCCGAAGCACGGAAACGCTCGTGATAAATTGCCACTTTGGTCACCCATCAGGTTCCCTGCCTCTGTGTACGTTGCTTAACCTCACTGATCGGTTGAGATCAGCGAGAGCCACTGGGCTACGAGCGCGTTATTGATAAAAAATAAAATAAAGATTTTTTTCTATTGAATCGCCGGTTCCTGGGTTCGTTCCCGGTTGTGTAAAAAGTATATGTTTGTTCTCGCGTCTGGGTGCTTGTGTCTGCCTTTGTGTGTTTTCCTAGTGACCCACGGCTTTTTTTCAATAAAATTGGTTTCTGTCGTTAACCCAATAGCATTTTTTTTACAAAAAATGAATTAATTTCGAGGCTACCGGATTTACAAATTAATTTGATTACAGCATTTGAGTAGGTCAATAAGATACGTAATATATGAAAACATTGACTATAATGTGCCATGCTATGACTGGAAAGTTCGCTTTGCATTTTTATTTTTTAGTCAATTAGGCATTCTATTAAAAAATCTAGAGACCATTTTTGTGACGTAGCTCTGCCTAAAGGCTTAGGTTTTGACTTGAACTTTGCACTATATTTCCCAGTTTTTAAGTAGGTATATCTTATCTCTTGCTTATCCATGTGTTTAGGTATATGTATGTGTTTATATGCATGAATGTATTTGTATTATGTACATTTATAACTTAGTAAAGATTATATTTATTTAAGGTATTTAGTATTCTTCTTCCTAGTGCTTAGTCCCGTTTCTCATTCGGGGTACGCTTGACCATGATCCAGGGTTTGGCAGGTCAAGTCATTACATTACTGACCTCCGTGACCCTGCTAACAGGGGAACCTGACCGGAGTGGATCAGGGTTACACATTCAGTCTCCTAAATGTGCAGGTTGCCTCACGATGTTTTCCTTCACCGTAAGAGCATCGGTTAGTGTGCAACTAATATTGTTAAGGAATAAATGAATTGAAATATACAACTCAGAAAATGAGTCATGGTGACTCATTTTCTGAGTTATGTATATTTCGGCACTGGGGATCGAACTCGGTACCTCTCGCTTACGAGTCCGACCCACTAACCGTTATACCACCGAATTAGATTGTATTTTCGTTTCGCCCTTAGACCATACACTCTGATAATTTATGGCATAAGAATAAATAATAACTTATTATTATTTATTCTTATGTTTATGGTCTAAGTACTGTACTGATAATTTGTTTTAGTATACTATTAATTACATTTATTGCCGTTTGGTGATCGGTTGCCGTGTGGTGATCGGTTCAGAATAACACCACCCCATCTCTTTCCGTGGGTGTCGTAAGAGGCGACTAAGGAAACACAAATGAGACCTAGGCTCAGCATATTATGTCATGAAGTCATGATGTATCGATATATGGATGTTTGTTACTCTTTCACACTCAAACGGCTGGACCAATTTTGATATGGAGGTAGCTGACACCCTAGATCAACATATAGGCTACATATTTTGCCGTGTCGTGATCGGTTGAGAGTGGTACCACCCCATTTCTTTCCGAGGGTGTCGTAAGAGGCGACTAAGGAAACACAAAATAAATGAGACCTGCCTCCTATTAATCCATCCCAGGCAACGACACCTCAATTTGTTCTGAATCTGAGGGTGCGTCGTATGGTCTCATGCGGTGTGGTAGGCTCTGTGAAGGGCCGTCTGATTCGCGACCACCCTCCTACCGAAGTCCGACGCCAAACAGCTTGCTGTGTTCCGTCGGTGCGTAGGAGTACCAGTGCCTTATAGTCATTTTCTGGGTTAACTCGCTCCAACGTCGCCCTGATCTATGACCTTGGTCAAGATTGAGGTCAAGAGTTAACCCTTCTTATAATAAAAAAAATAGTTATAGATAGTGCACATCGTATTCGTTGTCCAATCTTTTTTGATATTCTGCTTCCAAAAAAAAACAGTGCGTGCCTGTTGTGTCGTCGTCTCTCACTTATCTATTTATTCATGTATGTTCTTATAATGATATAATCAATAATTATCAACAATAATAATAGTACGTAAACTCGCCGCCATGCATAGTTGACGAGTTTTACTATTTACAGTTTATAATAACATCAAAATTGAAAGTAAATTCACACGTTTTAAGAACAACGACTTTTGTCGACGATAACGACCTGCTGAAGTTATTTATTGTTGTTTAATCTCATGTGCTGTGCATACAATGTAGATGGCTAATTAGGCAGAAGATGTTGTAGGTAAATTGCCTAGGAAGATCGTTGAACTGCCGTGTGAGGTTATTTTTTATAGAACGAAAGCAAAAAGCGACAAAGCGGCATCGTAGCATGGGACTATAATCTTAGCAATAAACGACACTTCTGACTTTAAGAAATCAGTTGACTTCAGCATACATTGCTTGTTGCTCGCATAAACATGAACTAACAGCATTGGTAAAACCAGTAATGTATTTCGATATGTTTTAACATGTAAATAGTAAATGAAGTGTCGGCAGTAGAATGGGTTGATTACGCAGGAGTGCCGGATGTCGACTCGCGCACGCGCTGGGAAAATGACGTATTTTCACTTTCAAATCAATTCAATTACCTTTGAAAGATATATCGTACCGTATGTATAGATAGATACTTAAGTAGGCGCACTTATGATTATCCTACCATTAGATTTGTAACCTCAAGCCACACACTTATAAACCCACATTTCCCTTTTATTGTGGAATTCGATTCGAGTCTCTTGGTACACAAATAAAGACACGAACACTCAGGAGAGGAATGTTCTGTGCTAAACAAATATTTGCCCCGATCGGCAATCGAACCAAGCTTTTTCGGTGACCTGAAGTTTCGAGAATGAACTAGGTAAAGTAGGTATAAATGAGAAAAGACAATAAGCCAACTAAGTAGTATGAGTAGTAGAATGGGTCCAAATTTCTACCACAAACGACACCTAGTAATCCGATAGTCCACCTGAATCTGAGTAGGTAACTAGATTCTCACACACATCTTGTCAATTCGTATGCGAATTGGAATTCTATCGTTTCAAAAACATGTCTCCAGGAGTAATCTATTTCGAAAAAAAAAAGAATTTTAAAAATCTGCTTACAAATGGCTAAGTTATCGCGTAGGTTGTTACCAAAAAATATTATAATAAAAAATACTAAGCCGAATGGAGAACCTTCTCCTTTTTCTGAAGACGGATAAAAATATTGCAGATTAAGGACCGTATATTAAAGATTACAGGAGACTCAAGCCTTGATCTATAGATACTTAAGTATTGCTTGTCTTTTTCTCTCACTATCAAAATGACAAAGACTCTGACAAGGTTAGCCAAGTTCGCCACACACTTGATTATACCAACACGAATAAGAAGAAGAATGACAAAGACGAGTGCTACTTATGTATAGATGAGAGTCTGAGTCGTGATCTGTAATGCTTTCTAGTAAATCTTTCAGAATTTGAAATGGCGCAGGATTGGAATTATCGGCCTGCGATACGCCCGCAGTTACACGTTTTTATTACAAGTTTATCAAGCCCACCTACAACTACTTAAGCACTTATGTAGGTGTGGATAGAAATCGTTTAATGCCCTCCAGAGCTCACAAGACTAGCTGCTGGATATTTCCGCATCATTGGTAAAGATTACCGATCTGAAGGTGTAAGATTAGAGTTAGCAAGGTACAAATTATCAGGTTTTACTAATAATTACCTACACTACACTACAAGCGTTTGTAGCCCTGTGGCGCACGCTGATCTCAACAGATAAGTGAGGTTAAGCAACGTACACAGAGGCAGGGAATCTGATGGGTGACTAAAGTGCCAATTTATGAAAAGGTTAACTCTATATGTATGTATGTATTAGAACCCTGTAATTAATAAATTAAATATACGAAAAAATTTGGGCTAGGAAAACAACGCAAGTTACTTAGCGAAAATATTTTACTGATTTTTTTAAACAAAATGCAATTTTTATTTTAACCTAATATCACAAAATAAAATCCCGCTTTTTGGGAATGTGCCAACATATTATGGCATAACATAACATTAAACTAGTGTAAATATAATTTTTTCAAAAAAGTAACTTAAATGCGGTCTTTTAACAGTGATTACAAATCAGCCAGGGAGGTATATTAGTTTTACAATAAGTATGTACTAAGTATGTATTTTTTTACATGATTATTATTATTTGAAGATCTACAGGCAATCAGAGTTTGCAGATTCTGATCAAGATTGACAAAATACTTTTCAGAGTTTAGCAATAAATCTAAAAATACCATAAAAAAATAAAATCTAAGGATCCCTAAATTGAAGGGATTCAGTCTCTTCTAATGAATATAAATAATCAATACAGAAAAATTGATGGTAAGTCCACCATGAACTTTTTTGATATCTATACGGAAACATTGTTTTATTTACGCAGTACTGGCTTCATTAAGTGGAGTTAGTTCTATGGGCGCTTGCTCAGTTTCCGTAGTTTCTTTGTCACGGGTTTCATTCTCATCATTTTTGTTATGGATCTCTATTCTGATACTAGACATGCTTGCATTGCTGGCCGGTGCTATATCTATCTTCAGCTCCCCGAGTCCAATCATTGGCTCCTCTTTCTTCAGCAGTCCCATCTCTTCTGGCCTCAACAGCTGCACTCCCGACATCTCCTGTAAATTCTTCAGATTCTTTATCCACTTCTCGTTCCTAATCTTCCTCACCGTCTTATCTCCTTCAGAATCCTCACACAGTTCCTCATTCAATTTCTGAATTTCTCTAATATTTTTCTTCAATTTCTCTTCAGATTCTTTCTGTTTACGAAGTCGCTCTCTGTGAATGGAATTTTCTTTGATTTCGAAATTTCTTGCTTCAGGTGTCAGTTCATCGGAATAAGCTTTTTGTATTTTGTCAATGTCTGACCAGAGCCTGGAGGAGGCTGTGGACCCGGTGACTGACGTGGATATGTGTGTTTTGGTTCTAATGTCTTCATCATCAGAGGCTACGTCCTCATCTTCTTTCACAAACTGGAGCTCTTCGTAACCGAATGGGAAGTCACACTCGGTGTTCTCACACATAAGGAACTTCTCATTAAAATTTATGAAGAACAGACGCACTGTAGACTGACACAGTGGACATAGCTGAAACATAAACAATGCTATCTTACTCCTATCTCCTAAATATAGGCAATTTTAAACAATAGCACTCGTGCTTACCCTTTTCCCAGATTCTTTAGGTTCGGATAAGCCTTGACTCTCTTCTCTTATTTCCGGATTAAACGTCTGAAACAGAAACATGAATTAATGTCACGACAATCACTTTCCGAATCAACCTCAAAACATTGCAAGATAAGCCTTACTTGAGGAATATCTACAGTTACATCGCATAGCTCGTTAGACATTTTGTTCCTTGTACGCTATGTAAACTAAGTAAAAGGAAACAGGCCGATTATTTTTGGTACTTTTGATTAATTTTGAAATTTTTGAAAATGTTTTTGCGTTCAGTCTTTTAGGTTATGTTAACGAACGTTCCATTACAAGTTACAAATACAAATACTATTTTAACAAGTTAAATAACTCATTTGAACTACCAGTTAAAGACATGAAGATAATGTTAAAAATTACTCATACAGTCAAAAATAAATAATTAATGGTTTTTTGTAATTATTAAAAGTTTTGTTTTTTGATATATTTTTGGTAACTCGTTTGAATTGCGTGAATTGGAATTACCAAAAATACCAGTCTTAAAAAAATGGTTACTACCTATCTTAAACTGTTGCTTGATGGACGTGGGTGTTACTTTTGTTTTTCATTTTTTACTATGCTATTTACCTATGTATAAATCAATGAAATAATATTTTAGATGAATTATCAATAGGGGTGTAAGTTTTACGTCGTTTAATTATGGTAGAAACATAGACGTAATATTACTATTCTAGTAGAAACAACGTGACGTCAGGAAGAACGTCAAATTGCTCGCTTCTCGCTTGTCAATTGTCTTGTCAAAGTTGTCAAATACGGAACTGGCGAGCGGTCGATCGGTCGTGTATTTGCTGTTTTTCTATTTGTAAAAAAACCTATCCGGTAAGGTTATTCATAATGTGTAATTTTATTCATTTAATTCTAGGTTGTTTTAATAAATCTCTTTGATTTCAGATAAAAACATGCCCGAGAAGAAGGCCGTGTGTGTATTGAAAGGCGACGTAACCGGCACAGTATATTTCCAACAGAAGGTAATTTACCCGATATTTTCTTGTACGAAGCCGGTATAATGTGACCTTAAGACCTTGCGCCATGACGATTCGTGCGTGTAAACAAGTCGACGATCATTTTAAATGCAGTAGGTATCTACCTAGTTATCTATTTTTTTCTGTTCTTGCTGCGTTATTCTTATGGTTCAGTACTCTTCCAGAATTGATTAGATAAACGAATTGTTTATTAGAGCGTGCGCTATAGTATAGGTAAACTAATATTTAAATGATTTCGTAAGTAGCCAGTACCTACTTACCAAGGTACTTATTGTTAAGTGTTATGATACGATATAAATGAGAGTTAATATACCATGATAAACTGATAACACTATAAATAGGTGTTACTGTAATTGTAACCCACATACTAATAATTGTACTGTTTTGAAGAATAAATGAGTATTTCGTTAAATAAATAGGTAACAAAAACTCCAGCATATATTAGTTGGATAAGCAAATGTTTTTGTACAATCAATAATTTCCAAAAAGGAAATACATCAAATGGACTACATGGTTTCTGTCTGGTTTCAGAGTACTTACTTATAAAGGAAAACAAAATGACTAATACTGTTTGTCAGACAGGTTTAAAACAACAATCCAAACCTAGATTTATTGAGTCATAAATGATTAACATTACAACAATTTGTTGTGACTATTTGTAAATAGCACATTGCATCCACAGGTTATGTAACCTATACAGTGCTCTGTTTTCTTAATTTCTCTTGGCAAACAGTGTCTGTCTCTTGTCATTCAAAAATCAACTTACTCATTCTAAATACGAAAGGACATCATTCACGGCCCATACAAAAAATACTAAAATTTTAAAGTGGCGGCCAAAAAAAGGTAGTTATTATTTCGAAAGAACATATTTTTCTAATCATTTTTTAGTATGATAGTTAAGCTGTACGACCATTACTAGATTTGTTCTTGACACTTATAAATCTGGATTTTAAATGTTCTGGCCATAGAAAATAGTGTTTCAATAGATTGTGATACAAAACATTTTTTGTATTAGGTTAAAGGTTTAAATTCTAGATTTAAAAATGAATTTAAGCTTAAAAAACTAGATTTTTAAGCTTAAAAAAGGAAAATTCGTAAAGGTCGTACAGCTTAGCTGTCACAATAAAAAATGTTAAGAATAATGTGTCCTTTTGAAATAATAACTTTACTTTTTTTGGCCGCCACTTTTAAATTTTGATATGTTTGAATGATGTCCTTTGCTGAACCACAATAAAAAATTGAAGCATTGTACATATATCTTTCTATAGAGGGGACTAATTTGGGACCATTTCACCCCATAATTATTAGCCATTGTATAAATTGAAGGTCCCGAGACACTGATTCATCAATGCCCAGCCCAAAAGCCTCCTAGGAAGTTGATAGGCACAAAAGTTCCTTTTATAACATAGGCAAGGAATAATGACGGATTTTACAGAAGTCCTAGATATCCTCTATCTAGTAAATACTTTTATAGTTCACTTGAAAACATAATGTACTTTTCTCTGCTGTCCTTGAATTTGTTACCTAACTATTGATATACATGCTTACGTTTAGGTACATATCTACTTAACTGATAAATAATTATTCATTTTATTAAAATAAAATTAACTGATTGAAATAATAACAATCTTTGGTTAGCTGAAAATCAGTTTGTTGTCTATCATAGACAGCAAGTATGCTGAGTTATGATGAGTCCTATTTGCTTCTACATCATATATTTTGTTAATTCTATAATTATATAAGAACATTGTATATAACTATACAGGGCTGTAGGTAGTGTTGGTATTTCTCTTTCAACCTTTTGGGTGGTTAATCAGTTCATGAAACTGAACAACTTCCCCAAGGAACATAGGTCAAAATACGAAAAAATTTGGGATCTCCCATTCAAAATGCCCTATTATGCTGATGAAGTTTGTATGGGAACTAAAAATTTTTTTTCGTATTTTGACCTATGTTCCTTGGGAAAGTTGGTCAGTTTCATGGACTGATCAACCACCCGAGAGGTTGAAAAAGATTTACCTAAAGCCCTGTATATTGTTAAACCCTCGTGCGATTCTTGCACACCCGTGTGTGCAGGATTTGTATCACACGTGCCGTAAACAAGTTAAACGGGTTAAGAATCAATACACCTTATCTAGGTATATACAGCAGCAGATCAGGCTATAATGTAGACCTTGACGTCGCCCTTATGTCGCTCGAATAGCGCCTTCTTTCGTAGTGCAAGTTGGTAAACTAACGTGCTGCTGTCTGTACATAAATATTCATTAGCTACTATAGGATGGGGGTAGAATGAGGGTTTATTCATTACTAGAGGGGTTTGCTAAATTGGAATATGGTCTGAAAGAGGACACAACACTAGGAAGAAGTGTTTTATTTTGTAAGTCTAATACTTATAAGGTTCTTTTTATTTTCAGGATGAGCAGTCCCCTGTAGTGGTGACCGGAGAAGTGCAGGGCCTGAAAAAGGTAAGACTAATTATTTTTTTTATAAAGTGGGTTAATTGACCTCAATCTTGACCATAAAGATCAAAGATGAGGTCGACGATAAAGCGAGTTAACCGAGAAAATTCCTATAAAGCCACTGGTACTCCCGCGCACCGACGGAATACAGCAAGCTGTTTGGCGTCGGACTTCGGTAGGAGGGTGGTTGCGAATCAGACGGCCCTTTACAGAGCCTACCACACCGTATGAGACCACAGGATGCCACCTCAGATTCAGAAAAAAATGAAGTGTCGTTGCCTGGGATGGATTACTAGGAGGCAGGTCTCATTTGTGTTTCCTTAGTTAGAGATGGGGTGGTGTTATTCTCAACCGATCACCACACGGCAAATTCAACTAATTCAGAGAACACATTCAACTTTAGCTTTAGTCATCAATTTTAACTAATTACCTACATTATATTTATACAGAAAGAGTGCAGTTTTGAGCAGTTTAGATTGTGCAGTTTATAATAGATTTTGAGCAGATGGAAAAAGTAGACTGTGTCAATCTCCAGCTCTCCAACTTTCACTGTGTAATAAAAGAAATAAGTCTGTCTGTTGTTTCGTTTGAATGTGAAGGACGAACAAACAACATTTTTTTTTGTTAACCCTTTCTGTCCCACTTCTGGTCAAAGGCAAACAAAAATTATGATATTGTAATGAATAAATAAATAAATAAATAGTACCTATCATCAGAGTTTGATAAGAAATTTTAATAATTTTCCACGTTATACAAACGTATGAGTCACCGACTTCGATACCAACAACAGTTCGCAATGTCACTCATTTATTTAGATGATGTTCTAGTTTGTAGTATTTTTTGTTTTTGTTGATTTTTTTAAAAGCGCTGAATCATTTTCGGTAAAATTTATATGGGACCACCTCTGAGTATACTCTTTCGAAAAAAAAAGGAATTTTGAAAATCGGTCCATAATTGGCGGAGAAACCGGTGAACATACTTACATGCCATAAAAAAATATATACAGTCGAACATAGTAAAAAAAAAGCATGTGCTTATACTCTCTTACACTATGTACCTATCTAATCCTATTCATAGCCAATCAAAAAATTATTTTCTAGATATAAGTTTAAAAAATATAGATTTTTATTTTGTGTTAATGTCTACTTTAAATAAGAATACCTACAATTCAATCCAAAAAAAATAACGAAAACAAAACTCGACATCGATAATTATCGGAAAACTGGCAGATAATCATGAAAAAAAAACAATTAACTTGTTAATTTCGAACCCTGCTTATCATAAATTAATAAAGTGTATTATAGTCTAGACTACATCAAACTACAATTTTACCTACCCATTGACCAAGTCTCTCTCTTAACTTATGAGCAGGGCTTACACTTACTATTCATTTCTTCTTCTTTTTTTCTTCTTTACCAGCCCATATACGTCCCCACCAAGGGGCACAGGCCTCCCTTCGAAACACGAAGGGGATTTAGGCCATAGTCCACCACGCTGGCCCAATGCGGGTTGGTGGACCAATCGTCTTTCGAAAATGAATTTTCTTGCACGGGCGGGTTTCATCACGATGTTTTCCTTCACCGTTGAGCAAGTGATAATTAGAAATCCGTACACAAATCCGAAAAGACGAATTTAGTGGTACAGGCCCGCACCAGGATTTGAACCTGCAACCTTCCTATTACAAGTCTGGCTCATTACCAACTGGGCTATCACCTATTCATTTCTATCTTCTGCCAATTATTTAACCTTCTTGTACGACATGACCTCAACCTTCTCCATGACTTAGTCGACATAACTACGCCTAGGTCTTCTTCCTCGCTTTCCCTCTATCATATTTTTATGAAATGGTTGTGTCGATTCAGATGTCCTATCATTTCTGTTTTCGATGGTTCTCAACAAGCTTTTCTTATCGTGTAGGTATAGTTAAGTGTGTGGCAAACCCTAATGTCAGAGTTTTCAAACCGCTCAATGGCCTCTGACTTGGTTTTAACGACTGTAGTCAATCGACAACAGCCGAGACCGACAGCTTAACGTGCCCTCCGAAGCACGGAAGCGCTCCCGATTAATTGCCATTTTGGTCACCCATCAGGTTTGCATTTTGACCTAATAATACTTACCAAGTACACAATGTAAATGAATTGATTGCATATTTAAATCATGTTAATGATAACCGTGCGGCTGGCGTCATTAGTTACTATGCGAGTCGCCTCGTGACCTTGTGAAGTGATAACACGATTGTAATAAGGTGACTTAGCAAATTGTTGCTCGCTTTTAAACATTTCCTATCATTTTTATTTATGTACTTCGCTGGTTGGTTGACATTTATAAATAAACACTTTTTTGTCTTAGAGGAAAGAAATTCAGTTTGTGGGCTTTTTTGTCTTACACGAAAGAATGCATAGTTTGAGGACTATCCCCATTGGGTGCTTTTCCATGCAAACGAAATCGCGGACAGAGCTTCTCGTAGTTGACAATACAAGGTGTAAGGGAACCGCTTCCGAATACTGAAAGTACATGTTCAGTCAATGGTTTTGAGTAACTTTCTCAAAGAAACTTTTCCAGGAAACGAAATAAGTTTTGGACTTCTCCATACAAGCTGTCCGATTAAAATTACTTTTTTGTATGGGGCCGTCGTTTTTTTTTTGTTTCCTGGAAAAGTTTCTTTAAGAAAGTTACTCAAAACCATTGACTGGAGCATGTTCTTCAGTATTCGGAAGCGGTTCCCTCACACCTTGTATATTTTATCATTTGTTGTATTACAAGAACTTAACACTATCTAACAACATACTTACGTATTTATAATAAGTATAAGGTAAGGATTTACCTCAGAATAAAATCCTCTTAGACATGTCTTTCGTCCACACAAAACTCGAGTCAAGGCCGTTTAGTTATGTATGGTCAGTTCCCTCAATTAAGTATCCACTTATGTTTCTTGGCTGCTGGTGATAAGGTTTTTCTTTGTTATTAACAATGGGTTCGCTCTTGGCCAAAATCTAGCTCAGGGCAAAGATGCGGTCGAGGATGTACCGAGCTCACCCAGAAAAAGCCTGTTCACTCGAACTTTTAAGATATTTGGGTTGTATAGTTCAAATTAAAATGAACTTGGCTCTATAATTTAACTTGGGGCATTGAGTGAACTTATTCAAAATTTCCCAGAATTTTGTATTTTGTTTTAACATTTTTTACCGTAAATAAAGTATTCTATTCAATAAAATCTACTTGTGCTTGATACAGAAGAAGTTTGATGTTCGTGCTATTAAACTGAATTCACAAATGAAATATTAAATTATAATTCAAATAGAAGACTTAAAATGTAAGTAAATGTGTCAATGGTTGATCGTTGCGGTAGACATAGTTATTATTTAGTTAAGTATATCAAACTTTTCCTCGTATCTAGTTTCACAATGTCGGGCTTGCGAGATACAATAATTCGAATATTAATAATGATTAAAGAATTAGGAGACTTTTTTTAAAAATAAACCACTAAACAGTCAATTAGATCAATTTACACACCTCTTGACATCTTTCAAAGCAATATTATCAACTGGATTCAGTAACCTAACGAATAACTCTTAATTGAGTGTGCCGTTTCTTTATCGTCCCAATATATCGATTGAATAATTTTAATGGTTGTCAAAAAAATACCCTAGACAGAGGTCCTAATAGTTTGTGGCGCGAGATATAAAACTTTTATTAACATCGCTTTAACATGCTTTAATTGATGAAATATCGAGTTAGTTAACACTTAAGAATTCTACACAACTAGCATTACTGCTTCTCGCAAGACCAATTGATTTAACATTCATAGCTAGTCTCTTCATTATCTGTAAAAAAAAATCATTAAATGTAAGTAGGTAGATTTTAATGTCACAAAATACAAACCTATGAACCATGACCTATTGTTGTTTTATGATATCACATTGTATAACCAATTTGACTGAGCGGGAAAAACATTACTTGACACCACAGCAGAGACTGTGGCTACCGCAATTAGCTACACGTTGTAGCTACCGCAATTAACTTTCAATTCCACCAAGTCTATCATCCATCACCCTTCTAAAAAAACCCGTGCCCACCTTGCAGGGTCTGCACGGCTTCCACGTGCACGAATTCGGCGACAACACGAACGGCTGCACGTCTGCCGGCGCGCACTTCAACCCGGAGAAAGTAGACCACGGCGGGCCGAAGGACAAGACACGCCACGTGGGGGATCTGGGGAATATCGAGGCACAGGACGATGGGGGCACCACTAAGGTAGGGAGCATCTGTGTGACAAGATCTTACCTAAAACACAGGGTTGTAATATTGAGGCACAGGACGATGGGGGCACCACTAAGGTAGGGAGCATCTGTGTGACAAGATCTTACCTAAAACACAGGGTTGTAATATTGAGGCACAGGACGATGGGGGCACCACTAAGGTAGGGAGCATCTGTGTGACAAGATCTTACCTAAAACACAGGGTTGTAATATCGAGGCACAGGACGATGGGGGCACCACTAAGGTAGGGAGCATCTGTGTGACAAGATCTTACCTAAAACACAGGGTTGTAATATCGAGGCACAGGACGATGGGGGAACCACTAAGGTAGGGAGCATCTGTGTGACAAGATCTTACCTAAAACACAGGGTTGTAATATCGAGGCACAGGACGATGGGGGAACCACTAAGGTAGGGAGCATCTGTGTGACAAGATCTTACCTAAAACACAGGGTTGTAATATCGAGGCACAGGACGATGGGGGAACCACTAAGGTAGGGAGCATCTGTGTGACAAGATCTTACCTAAAACACAGGGTTGTAATATCGAGGCACAGGACGATGGGGGCACCACTAAGGTAGGGAGCATCTGTGTGACAAGATCTTACCTAAAACACAGGGTTGTAATATCGAAGCACAGGACGATGGGGGAACAACTAAGGTAGGGAGCATCTGTGTGACAAGATCTTACCTAAAACACAGGGTTGTAATATCGAGGCACAGGACGATGGGGGCACTACTAAGGTAGGGAGCATCTGTGTGACAAGATCTTACCTAAAACACAGGGTTGTAATATCGAGGCACAGGACGATGGGGGCACCACTAAGGTAGGGAGCATCTGTGTGACAAGATCTTACCTAAAACACAGGGTTGTAATATCGAGGCACAGGACGATGGGGGCACCACTAAGGTAGGGAGCATCTGTGTGACAAGATCTTACCTAAAACACAGGGTTGTAATATCGAGGCACAGGACGATGGGGGAACCACTAAGGTAGGGAGCATCTGTGTGACAAGATCTTACCTAAAACACAGGGTTGTAATATCGAGGCACAGGACGATGGGGGCACCACTAAGGTAGGGAGCATCTGTGTGACAAGATCTTACCTAAAACACAGGGTTGTAATAGCGAGGCACAGGACGATGGGGGAACCACTAAGGTAGGGAGCATCTGTATGACAAGATCTTACCTAAAACACAGGGTTATAATATCGAGGCACAGGACGATGGGGGCACCACTAAGGTAGGGAGCATCTGTGTGACAAGATCTTACCTAAAACACAGGGTTATAATATCGAGGCACAGGACGATGGGGGCACCACTAAGGTAGGGAGCATCTGTGTGACAAGATCTTACCTAAAACACAGGGTTATAATATCGAGGCACAGGACGATGGGGGCACCACTAAGGTAGGGAGCATCTGTGTGACAAGATCTTACCTAAAACACAGGGTTGTAATATCGAGGCACAGGACGATGGGGGCACCACTAAGGTAGGGAGCATCTGTGTGACAAGATCTTACCTAAAACACAGGGTTGTAATATCGAGGCACAGGACGATGGGGGCACCACTAAGGTAGGGAGCATCTGTGTGACAAGATCTTACCTAAAACACAGGGTTGTAATATCGAGGCACAGGACGATGGGGGAACCACTAAGGTAGGGAGCATCTGTGTGACAAGATCTTACCTAAAACACAGGGTTATAATATCGAGGCACAGGACGATGGGGGCACCACTAAGGTAGGGAGCATCTGTGTGACAAGATCTTACCTAAAACACAGGGTTGTAATATCGAGGCACAGGACGATGGGGGCACCACTAAGGTAGGGAGCATCTGTGTGACAAGATCTTACCTAAAACACAGGGTTGTAATATCGAGGCACAGGACGATGGGGGAACCACTAAGGTAGGGAGCATCTGTCAAAGTCGAAAATAGCTTCATTTCATAGAACATCCAGAGCGACCCTCGGAGTTTCTTGCCTATTCTTCTCTTGAGGAAGACTGCACCTTTGCGAATGGGCGAAAGTTTAAAAATGCTTTTGACTTATTTTAAGTAAAATTCTAAGGCCCGTATTACAGAAGTATATCTACTCAAGTTTTGATCTATGATTAAGTATTGATTCTCTTTCTCTCACTATCAAAATGACAAAGACGACTGCTTCTGAAGTATAGATCAGAGCATCCATAAATTACGTCACACGAATTTCATGGTTTTATGACACCCCCCCCCGTCCTTGTCACAACTGGTCATATTTGTGAGACTAGTGTGACGTCACATATTTTTCAATTTTACATCTAGTAATTAATTAAATTAGTTCCGAAATTCGTTTTATTTCCATTTAAATTATGTTAGTTGCAAATGTGTTTTAATTTTTCGTTAATAGTTCAAAGTTCGTGTTTAAACACTTAGATTTCATAGATTTTGAAATGTCGACCCCCTCCCTCCCCCTTAACGTGTGACGTAATTAATGGATGGTCCCTAATGCCTTAGAATGTTACTTAACATTCTAAGGCCTGTTACGTTTTCCCTTGTGTCGTGGGTCCCTTGGAACACACATAATGACAGACACGAACACCCATGACCCGAGAACAAACATCTGCTTTTTACACAAATATTTGCCCAGACTGGGATTCGAACCCAGGACCCGTCGATCAATACGCAGCGCCACTACCACTCGACCAAACCGGCCGTCGAGATTTGAAGTTAACATAAATGTTTGCTCCTTCCTTTCAGGTATGCATGCAAGACCAGACAATCTCGCTCTCGGGTCCGTACAGCGTGATCGGGCGTACCCTGGTGGTCCACGCGGACCCCGACGACCTCGGCAAGGGGAACCATCAGCTCAGCCTCACTACCGGCAACGCCGGCGCGCGCATCGCCTGCGGAGTCATCGGGTACTCTTCTACTTAGACTAGAGGTCTACTTAGCTGCTCTACTTAGTGTCTTATGGAACTAATTACAGAAAAAATATTTATTACAAACTTTTCATTTTATTTGCCTTTACTTTTGCGATTGAACACATAATTAAATTCTAAAACGGGTCGGGAAATAGGTAAATAACCATTTTTCACGAATTACCCGTTTTAGAATTTAATTATTTGCCTTTAACTATAAAACTATAATACATATGACATAAGGTAATATTTACCGGGGTGACTTTGGATTTGTTGACGAATTTTAGTAAAGCCCCCCGATCGGGGTAAGTTTGAACGTGTTTACTAAAACTAAACCGCTCACGTTTTCTTTGTATTCAGCCCAATAGAAATGTAAGCGATTTAGCTTTGGTAAACACGTTCAAACTTACCGCGATTGGAGGGCAGTGTCTGTGGCACATCCTGTTGTAGAAACGTCCTGTCACATACTGGAACTTTCCGCCTTGTTTTAAAGAAACTTAATTTTTAATTGAAGTTTCATTTGCAAATTAAACTAAACAGGTCGAAATATATGAAAAAAATCTCTAAATGTCAAAAACTTGGGAATTTTCTAAGGTTTCATTGAAAAAAGCAGTTCAGTCGCACGGAGCAATTGACATCCTAAAACGTCAACTGTTTTGAAAGTCACCCTATATAATCACCATTTACATTGCATTTGTTTGCCTATAAAGTAATTTTAATTCTAATATTCTGTGTCCCATCACGGTAAAGTCTAGTGATTGATGACTAGGTAGCTTTGAAAAAAACCAGTCTGAACAGGATTACTTTTAGAATCAACATTTATAATGTAAAACCAGACGGAAAATCAACTATGTATATCTGAAAACCATACCACAGTCGTTCTGGTTTTTATTGAATACTTTGATGCTCGATGGACTGCCATTAATAAATCAATGCACCAGGTTACCATGGACAAAAATAGTAATTTGCTGTTTACATTGTTATAGTACGTGACACTTCATTCATTGTCTTGACTATGATTTTTAAACAAATATGTTGTATCAGGACTACCTTTTTTCTAGGTATGCCGGGGTTACTAATCAAAGCCGAGGATTAGGTAAAGCTGGTCTATAACTGCAAAAAAAACTATAACCAATATCACATAGCAGCACAAAGCGGTTAAACCCAAGTAAACAGTAAATAACCCGCTAGTTTGGTCATCGTGGTGGGACCAGTCAGAAAGCGATTCCATTGAAAACTGCTTTTTGTTTAAAAACAATGCAAAGTAATCAAGAAAACATGTTGCATTCACAAAATTCTGTCACAATTACCTACTTAATGTTCCAAAATTGATTAAACTTAATCATTAATTTAGAAGTGTAGATCCAGTTTTATATCTACTTATTAATTTACTAAAAGTACCTTAGATTACCTTTATGATTGTTAAATATAATTATGCATTTAATGGATTTGTCTAAAAACAATGCATCGTAGTACTAAGATATGCATTGTATACTAATCTTACTAGAATAAGGTTCCAAAATACACTAATATGTAGAGAAGTAAGTGCAATATAACTTGAGATGTGAGGTCCTAAATATTGGCTATTTACGCCAGTAAAACTACAGTTGGCTAGTATGGCGAAAGTGAAATAAATTGCAATAGCAGCAATTCTTTTTTTTATTGATAGATTAAATTCCCGGCTATCATTTAACGTAAGAATCCAACTAAAAAAGATACAACATACATTTATTTTTATGAGTTAAGTTTTGATATTTTTTGTAAATTTGTACAAAAATGTTAATAAATAACTTTCTGCACTATTAATCTGATATCATCCAGTTGTTTGAAAGTAAATCGAAATCCAACAATATTTATGATTGATTATGCTATTTTTATTAACTTCAATGTTGTGATATTAAAATAATAAGTAACTGTTGCAATAAAAAATATAATAGGCTAATTTTTTTATAGTATAGCTTGAACGATGTTGATAACTCAATTATTTTAAAAATCCAACTAGAAACGTAAAAAAAAATGACTTTTGCTATTTCTGTAGTCATTTTGCGGACAAAATAGAAATAGCGATAATTTTGGGTAGACTTTGTAATTTATGTTTTAAATAATACAATATTTTCGAAATCCAACAAAAAATTTTACATTTACCATTTTATTTCCAAAAATATAAATTGTAAGAGTTGCGCGGGTGGCGGAAGGGTGCGCGGGCAGCGGGCGCGCCATCCTGTCAATCTTATGGATGCTTCCATAATTTAGAACGTAATGATTTATTCGCCACGTATTGTTTACGTAATGTCGTTACGTAATTAAATGTCGGTTTTCGTGTGTTAGATCCTTACTCCTTACTAATATCATAAATGCGAAAGTAACTCTTTCTGTCTGTCTGTCCGTCTTTCACGCCTTAACTACTAAACCGATTTTGATGAAATTTGGTACAGAGATAGATTAGAACCTGGGAAAGGACATAGGCTACATTTTACCCCACAGTTGGGTACGATATAACATGTAGTCCACGCGGGCGGAGCCGCGGGTGGAAAGCTAGTTTAATATAAAGTGAAAGTTGTTTATTAATATAAGGGTAAGGCCGCCAAAACTGTCAAATATAACACAACAGATTTTGTGTTATCGTTACACAAATGTAACCCAAAAGTACCACATTTTTTGGTAAGTTTCATATCGATAGTTAAAATAATTACATAAATATAAGCATTATAAAATTGTACCGACTGCAGTGATTGTTAAGGGGGAAGTTAGAAATTAATAAACAGCATTTTTTCAGGGTTAACAACGGTGAGTAGAAGTTGCTTAGAATGTTTTTGGGCGTGCTGCTAAGATGTTGACGGCGCATTTTCTTTTAATTTGCGATCCTTTTTCAATTTTATCTTTACTTATTCTTTTTTTTTCTTCGTTATAGTTTTCTACTTTGTGTCTATACTGTAGTAGTTATTTTTTCTATGTCTATGAGTAGTGTTGTTTCATTATTCTTTTTCTTCTGCTCTCTAAACTGTTCAGGATTCGTAGTTTTTAATTTTCTGGGTGCCTGCTACATTAACATATTTAAGCTCACAAGCAAAAATTACGAAATATGTCTACTGCAAGATACTATAAAAAAAACGACAAAATGCCACGCTAAACAATTGACAATTTCGACGGCCTTGCCCATAAATCAATATGTCTGAAATAGATAGGTGCAAAATATGTAATTTAAATTTATATTTTGATATCGTACAAGTTGGTAAAAAGGGACTTGAAAGCTTGTTCTTGGCTAGTGAAACAAGGCAAGACGGAATCTTTCTACGATCTGCTGAACAACAGTCTTTTCGGCTACATAAAAGATGCAGAAAGGCATACATTAATCAAAAATGTATTGATGCTGCTGCAAAGCGACTTTGTGCCGGCGGCGAGCCGCTACCGCCACCGCAATTTTTTGATTTTGCGAAGACATGTTTTTTCTGCAACGGGGATGCCTCCGACGAATTCATCAAGGCTCAGTCGCAAAAACAAACATCTACAAAAGTATCGCGAGTTACTAGTGAGATGACTAAAACAAATATAATAATAAAGGCAACTAATCGCGGTGATGAATGGTGTGCAGAAGTAAGTACTTACTACTTATCTACTACCTATCTAATTTACTTAACCAACTCTTTTCTAATTTATTTGTCAAAAGAAAATCTTTGGTCAATAGCCAAATGGCAACATGTAGGTAGGTACCTATTAAAGTACCTACCCTTTAGGTTCAGTTACCTAAAGAATGCGAAAATAGTTACCTACCTAATGTCTACCTAGCATTGTTCCCTAGGGCATGAATTAGTTATTCCTATAGGTAAGTACGTACCTAATTTCTATGTTGTCCATGTCACTGTGATGATAATATACAAGATGTTGTTAAATCGATAATTTTGGTAAATTAGGTAGGTATAATTTGAACAACAAGTTTTTAGTAGGTACACTTAACAGTACACCAGGTTAAAAAAACAGTTGCACTACGAAAATGGTCCCTATTGCGAGTGCACGAGTGCAGTAAGGGAGAGCTCAAGGTCAAAGTGGGGTAATCTGATGCGCTGTCGTGTGTGCCTAAATGATTACTAGGTAGGTACTTACCTATTCAATATATATACAACACCTACGTATTGTTATTTTTACGTAATATCTACCTGATATTTGGATTAAACTCACCCAACCAGCAACCTACCTACCTACCTATTTGATATTAGATCTGACTTTTAAACTAAAATTATTTAGCTTTGCGAACAAGTGCAAGTAGAATGAATGTCTGAGTGACCGTTTGAACGAATGGATGTATGAATGATGAATGATTGGTGTGCGATGCAGATATGCAGCGTAGACAGTTACTTTAATGAACTTTTCGTTACGTACATTTATAGCATACAATTGCACGTTTCAAAGAGAGAGTAAAGTAGTTACTTACCGATTTTCTTACACTTAGCCATGTTTTGTGGATTGTCGGATGCCTGATGAGATATTGCAAAGTTACAGACGACCCAATCAGTATTACAATAAAAATCGTTAGGTTTAATGTGGAATTCATTTTTAAACGTTTTTGGTTACCAAATACTAAAGAATCGTTAGATGAAAACGATATTCACCGCGCGATGTCGAAGAGCGTATCTTAACAAATTTCAGACAAATATGATATCTGATTATTAATACCAAGTGTGATGTATGTCGAATACATTTAAATTAAAACCATAAGAAATAAGCTACACTTTTTTATTTTATTAAAACTAAAATGCCGTTAACTGTCGCATAACGACAAAGAAAATATCGAGGAAAAATTTAAAACTATGAATCCTGAAAAGTTTAGAGAGTGGAAGAAAAATAATAATGAAATAACACTACTACAGTATAGACGTAAAGTAGAAAATTATAACGAAGAAAAATAAAACGGGCAAGTGCAAGTTGGACTCGTGCACGAAAGGTTCCGTATCTTTACCTATAAAACCGGCCAAGTGCGAGTCGGACTCTATAAAAACCATTATCTCTATGAAAATGGCAAAAAAATCACGTTTGTTGTATATTTAACTTAAATAATTAATTTATTCTACTTTTTAGTATTTGTTGTTATAGCAGCAACCGAAATACTTCATCTGTGAAAATTTCAACAGTCTAACTATCACGGTTCATGAGGTACAGCCTCGGACAGACTTATCTATACAAACGAGCAAAAAAATCACGTTTTTTGTATGGGAGCCCATTTAAAAAAAAAAATATTGTGGTTTTTAGTATTTTTGTTATAGGGCACATAGAAATACATCATCTGCGAAAATTTGAACTGTCTAACTACCACGGTTCATGAGATACAGCCTGGTGACGGACGGACGGACAGCAGAGCCTTAGTAATAGGGTCCCATTTTTATCCTTTGGGTAAGGAACCCTAAACAGAATAACTAAGTAGAAAATGGAAAGGGATCGCAAAAAAAAAAGAAAATGCGCTGTCAACATCTCAGCAGCACGCCCAAAAACATTCTAAGCAACTTCTACTCACCGTTAACCCTAAAAAAAAACGCTGTTTCATTATTACTTATTTTCTCCTTAACAATCACTGCAGTCGGTACAATTTCATAATGATTATAAATATGAAACACGCTTTACCCAAAAAATGTGTTACTTTTGGGTTACATTCGTGTAACGATAACACAAAATCTGTTGTGTTACATTTGACAATTTTGGCGGCCTAACCCTTATATTAATATACAAAAATCAAATCAAACGAGCCCAAATTCAGAGGGTTTAATAGTTACCGTTGAAGAGTTCCACCATCTATCTTCTCGTGTCATCATCAGATCAGCTCGATGGAACCAAATTATTGTATAATTGTATTGTCATCGGTATTACATACATCTGCAAAATTTCAAGTCATCGCAGCTGCCAGGCTGGACCACGCCACGCGCCATCAAACTATTTTAGACCGTAACACCGCTACACAATGGGCGATTTTGTTATTTTTTTTTCTTGAATTTTTCACGAAAAATGTTGGATTTTGGTATTATTGTCTTTTTTTCAGTATTGTCAGAGAAGTCTACCATTTTTTATACCTATTACTTTTTTGCCATGCGTTTATAGCTATATTTTATAAAAATGTACAAAAGTTAAATAAATATAATTGGATTTTCATAAGTATGCAATCATAAACTATATCCAAATCGATTATAAACCAGTTCAGCTAACTATTATTTTTTTCGCATGAAACCATAAATCCTAATCAATTAAATTTAAATTTTTTGAAAAACAAAAATAAGGTGATGTTTTTTGGTTGGATTCTGTTACTTTTATATTTGTTACAGGTACCTCTATCATGAAAACTGTTCACTTAGTTATTACTATTTTTGCTGAAAATTCTAGGCCTTTATTCGCATTTTTCTTTTTTGAGGTATTTCTATATAATTTTTTAGTTGGATTCGAAAATATAGTCATTTTAAATAGGATGAAAGGCTGATTTACAAAAATACAGCCTATTGCGAATTAATGTTTTGCCAAACCGTAGTTTTACTGGTCTAATTATATAGTTAAAGAAAAGTAATAAAATATCACTATGTGTAAACACATACTCTCTGTATCCTTCAGTTATGTAATGTATAAAAGTGCATTGTGGTCTTGTTTTGTTTCAATAAAGGTTTTTGACTTAAATCTTTGTTTTTCTTTTTTTTTTTTAGTAAAATATTTGTATGATATTTTTTATGATAAGGCAAGTTTCCCACTCACATCAGTTTGTTGCCGAGGAAAACACACCCTTAAACGCTACAGCAGAATTATGCATTCGATTGACGTTGACAAATGACCTTGAATTGCTAAAAGGATGCATGTCCAAATTCAAACGCAAAAGAAATGAGAACTTCTCTTGAAATACAAAAATAGGGTCCAATTTGCCTTGTCTTGATTCGGAAGTCTATACTCTCATGAAGAGAATTGGCATTTTAGGTCCGCCGGACGGACAGTCTCTGTTAAGTAGCCTACATGATTTTTATCCAAAGGGACCAATTATTTTTTTACAATAGTGAAATGTAAATAAAATCATTGCATTGGATTCAGGGTACCTAAACCTAGCGCCAAATTATAATCTAGGTTACACAATGGACTAGAAATTGTTACACAGCTTCGACCCTCTAAGTTTTTTTTTTAATGTACGAAAAACATCTACGTTAACGTCATATTTTACTTTCGCGATGGCTCAAGTTTCTACTATCACAGTAAAAGACAATGACGGTTGGTATGCCAAATAAAGCAACGTGTAAAAATCTAAAAAAATAATTACCGCTACACACTCAAAGGCCCATGTAGGATACACTTGTTTCTATAATAATCTCGGCTCGACAATGCACCACCACAACATCTTCCGCCGGTGGCCATGAAGACCTGTGCCCACCACTGACCGTGACGTATGTACATGAGACAAGGGTAGTACCTAAATACATAATGCCAATACAATACAGCCCACACACAAATATTTGCCGGTTTGTCTTCTTTCTTATCCTGTAATAACCAAAGTGTAAGGCCGTCTTGACCGGCCATATACTTGACTAGCTTTCCGCTCGCGGCTCCGCCCGCCTGGACTACAGGTTATATCGTGCCCAACTGTGGGATGAAATGTAGCCTATGTCCTTTCCCAGGCTTTAATCTATCTCTGTACTAAATTTCATCAAAATCGGTTCAGTAGTTCAGGCGTGAAAGATGGACAGACAGTTACTTTCGCATTTATAATATTAGTATGGATTATATGGTATACGTGACCGGTTTGTGTGAATATCTTGTATTGCTAAGCAGGGTTCCCACGCTCTGACGATCCACGAGTTTGGCGACCTGACCGAGGATTGCTCCTCGACCGGCGGTCATTACAACCCCACCAACAAGCCGCATGGCCACCCTGATAGTCCGAAGCGACACGTTGGAGACCTTGGCAACATTTGCAATGAAAAGGTTACTGCCTGTTCTATTTTTTTTGTAGACTTAGCTATACAAAAAAAAATAGTCTATTAAGCAAATGTTTATCTGATTTTACTTATATTTTTTCTTTTTTTTTTAAGTGAAAACTTTAGAGGCGTTGTGCACTTTGAAGTAGGATAAAAAGTATTAAATTAAAAAGATTTAATCGATGTTGCATGTAGGTACGTATTTGACAACTCATCTTTTTTTGTAATTTTCAACACTGGAGCGTTTTACCCGGGATCCCTATCAGAGGCATGCAGGAACGTCAAAAATCTTGTGTGCGTCTGGGAGGACATTGGCTGGCTGGAATAGCTAGTCCAAACAATATCACGCACAATGGCCCAATTGAGAGGCTAAGTGCGGAAAACGCCTGACAAGCAGATAACAAGATTAACAAGTCACATAGTTTTTGAGATTTTGTGTTCAATTAATGAGTGGTTACGTTGCTTGGTATGTGTACAATCAAGAGCAAGTCAAGCTTGACACTTTGGACTTTGGACCGGCCCTGCATTGTATGGCGCGCGGTATAAATAAGAGCTCAGCTTAAACTGGTAGTGTCAAGCGTGACGTGCTCTTGACTGTACAAGGACAAACAAACACACTTCAACGTTTATACACAGTTAAACAGGCTCTGGATGCACAATTCATTAACTGCTATGTAAATAAAAATATACTAATATTATATATAAATTATAAATTTTATGCGAAAGTTTATAGTTTATTGACACTATCAACTAAGTAGTTATTGCTTACAAAAAAATTAGTTAATACTAGTAAATTGAGAGACTACTTTTGCATACACTTTCTCAAGGGCACAGAAAAGGATCTTTTAAGGTTCTTTTTATCAACATCTACACTAATATTATAGAGAGGAAAGATTTGTATATTTGTAACAAATAAACTCAAAAACTACTGGACCAATTTGAAAAAAATATTTCACCATTAGAATACCACATTTTCTCTGAGGAAGTCCTGGGCAGAACTAGTCTAGTATTTAATAATGTTTTGAGTCATTTTTTCTTTCTTCTCTTAGATTAAATTACAAGATGAGGTGATATCATTGTATGGGGATCAATCTATTGTTGGCCGCTCGTTGGTCTTACATGAAAATAAGGATGACTATGGTACTGCGGATGATGAAGAAAGCAAAAAGACCGGCAATAGTGGACGTCCTATTAGCTGCGGAATAATTGGCCTGTTATACTAAATGGATCTAACTATATGTAGCTTATACAAAGCACCTGAATTTTTTTCTGTATTTAACAAAAATTTTATTTACAAACCTAATTATTTACACTTTTTTATTTTACTTTCAGTTTATTTTGGTTTTTACATTCCAAAACTTTTAAATAATAATAACATACAAATAAAAAGCCTTTTTATTTCCACTTTTGATGTTTACAGTTCAAATGGTTGCAAGATTTGAATGTTTTAGTTAGTTAGATTTAAACTTAAAGCTAATATTAGTAATTTAATCATGGTTAGTTTAAGTGCGCTCCTTTTGGGTATAGGTCTCCCCTAGCTTCTTTTAAATGAAACAGTAGGTAACTAAATATTATGAATACTTTATTTGACTTATCGAGTACATTAACTGGGTTTCTTTTGAGAAAAATATATTACAAGTGGAATCAGTAGCTTGGAACATTTGTGGGGTGCTTGGGTTAGGTCGCCAAGGACTATTACTATCTGCCTGTGCACTTATACACACCCAGTGATTGTCCAAGTCCCTTGATATCACATAGGCATGAATACTTTTACAAATATTTGTTAATAAAGTAGGGGTTATAAAACCTTTTGCAATAAAAATGCATATTCTGGTAGACTTCAACGAGAACTCACTTTCAGGTTGACTGTATGTACTAATGTAAGTTTCTTTCGGTGATAAATCTGCATCATGAGCCAGCAACCCCAGCCACTCCACCATTTCTTCCAATTCCACATCTTTTATAGAGGGAATCTCAGACACTTCTGGTGTTAGTTTATGACTTTGTAATGAGTGAATGGAAACATTTACATTACTCTCATAAAAATATTTGGCAATAGACGAAGGACAGATGTCTTCCTGATTCGGTTCCCAAGTGATATAGAAATCGAACTTCTCCAGTTTGCTCAAGGACTGCTTCAGTTTATTTCGATGTGTTATGTTTTTTAAATCTACTTTTACCTCGTAAAAGTTATGTGGCCGTTTGGTGCCCTCTAAACCTATTGTTTGGAAAATATACTCTACAATATGAAGTATCAATATACCTTCAGGTGTGATGGCAGCGCTGTTTTGTGTGAAACAATTCCTTTTTGATGTTAAACAATACACGCTACCGTTTTTTACGAATTTATCTACGAACATAGGTTCAATGAATTCGGTCACAGAACAGTTGGTTAGCTGGTAATAATCGGTATCCTCGAAGCATTCTGCTATAGAACTTGGTGTCTGCAACTCGTCTGGGCAGGTTATAATAACACTTTTGTAAAAATTATTCAGTTTTAAAACTTTTTCAACAGCGGCAGAGTTCTCCAAGTTTTTGTGACAAGTAAGCACTTTTGGAGGCGGAAAATTAGCAACTTCGGGGCACAACATTTCAAGTGCTCGATATGTTTACTTCCAAAAGTAAAAATCACTCAAAATTCTAACGTTTTTAATGTTTTTTATAATATAAACATAACCTCTCACTGTGAACGTGATTTTGACATTTGCGTTTCGTTCCAGCGCAGCAAGAGATTCTCTGTCAATGTCAATCGATTCAGATTTAAACAGCCAACACATAACGGAACGTAATTCTTTACAGCTAAATGAAAAAAAAGCAATCTAAGCGTTACGAAATCACTTTATTATAAATGCAAATCTATAATACAATCACAGGTTCAAGGTATGTAAAGTTCTTCGGCAGGCACGGCTTTGTAGAGCGCCTTGATGGCGTTGACGACGTTGGTGACGATTGCCTCCACGATGGGCCCGGCTACCTGGTCCATCACGTCCCGCCAGTTGGCGTTCAAGAACTGGGATATCGGCTCGGCTGTGGGTAATAACAAAATTAATATTATAGACACGTATAAATAAAAGACAACGTATACATATAACACATACCTACATACATAAGCTTACGCCTGTAAACCCGTACGGGGTAGGCAGAGCACCAATAGTTCAGAACCACTTGATGCCACTTTTGACATAAATTCTGAAGGTTATTAGATGAAACATGATGTTGGTGAGAAGTTGTCAGCCTTTTGCCCACAATACAGCAAAACTCTCGCCTCCCTACTTTTACAGTATGCCTGGGAAGAGTTGGCAGCTGGTAAGTACCTACATTCTAATTTTCTTTCACTCTAAGTTTCAAATTTTTTTCTTTCAATCTAGAGTGGAAGTGACTCGTGTATACAAAATGCTAATATTTCGTACCGGGGTAGGCAGAGCATCAAGCAAGTCATAAAATGACGCCACATATTCTAAGGGCTGCGGCTGTATTGTACTGTAAGTATACTTAGTATACTTACAGTATATTTTTTTAACCTAGGTAGGTACCTACACTCATCAGCATATCAAGCTACACGCGTTGATGAATGTCGCTCTCAATATTCAATAGTGGCGGCCTTCTAAGTGAAAATCTGGCACACGAGTATGTACTGCTGTTTGTTTAACAGGCAATAAATAACTCTAAAATTAAAAAATATATATATAACCCGATCGCTTGTGCCGATTTTTATTACATATCTCGATTAGGTCAGCTTTCTTACAAAAAAAACCGCATCAAAATCGGTCCATTCGTTTAAAAGCTACGATGCCACAGACAGATACACAGACGTACAGATACACAGAACGTCAAACTTATAACACCCCTCTTTTTTGTATCTATTTCACTGATTTTTAAAGTATGCCTGAGTAGAGCTGGCAGCTCATACATACAAGAAGGAACTAGAACGAGAGGGGTAGTCGGGAGGATAGAAAGAGGACAAAAGAGGGTTTGACTTGTAGTATTTTATTAGAGAAACAACTACCTCTGAAGTGAAGCTACGAGATATCTGTCTCAAAACCTGAAAATACAAGCTTTCACCGTCAAAAGGAAGCGAATTGATTTTAATTACAGAATACCTATACCAAATTTTAGACAGTAATTAAACAAACACTTTGCAAAAAGGGCTATTACAAAATTTCTAATTATCTATCAGACAAGCAGCAATGGGAATGAACTGCTCAGCTCTAGAGTTATTTCAGATTTAGTTAAAATTATAAAATAAGAAAATTTATAATGCGATTAGAAAGAGCACCCTCAAAGTTTCTTGCCTGTTCTTCTCTGAGGAAGACTGCACCTTTGCGAATAGGCGTAGAGTCAGTAGGGTCAATAGAACAAATGCGTATGTATGTATTTTAATCCTTTAATGAACGTTTGTATGTATTTCATGTAATCTTGTCGTTTTATGTGACATCCTGAATGTCCTATAAAATAAAGATTTTTTTCTATTCTATTCTACTCCTAGCAAAGGGGCATTCCAAGTAGACGCATAACGCGAGAGGTATACGACCTCTTTTGTACATACCAAGGATCTTGTTTCCATTGAAGAGATTGTCAAAGTCGAAGGTGGTGCTGGTCTTGACGTAGTAGCTGTGGTGCCACTTGCCGACCTCCCAGTGAGGCTTGCCGTCCTCTCCCCTCACAGTCGACACCTCCGAATACGCTTTTATTATTATGTCACCTGGAAAATGTTGAGCAACAGCTTAGGGTTAGCTCATCATTATCAATTCATTTATTGGAAAAATCGGTTGAGAATAACACCACCGTGGGTGTCGTAAAAGGCGACTAAGGAAACACAAATGAGACCTGCCTCCTAGTTTATCCATCTTAGGCAATGACACCTTAGTTTGTTTTGAATCTGAGATGGCGTCCAATTGTCTCATGCGGTGTGGTAGGCTCTGTAAAGGGCCGTCTGGTTCGCGACCACCCTCCTGCCAAAGTCTGACGCCAAACAGCTTGCTGTGTTCCGTCGGTGCGTGGGAGTACCAGTGCCTTAATAGGCATTTTCTGGGTTAACTTGCTCCATCGTCGACCTCATCTATGACCTTGATCAAGATTGAGGTCAAGAGTTAACATCTCATAATAAAATAAAATAAAATATTGGAAAAATGGCGTGCACAGTCGTGATTTTGACAATGTCTGATAATTTTAATCGATATTAAAATATAGAATAGAATGGCGAAGTCGCCAATATTAGGTAGAGAAACTCTTTACTGGCTGTAGCACGTCACGCTTGACACTACCAGTTAAAGCTGAGCTCTTATTTATACCGCGCGCCATACAATACAGGGCCGGTCCAAAGTCCAAAGTGTCAAGCTTGACGTGCTCTTGACTGTACGTAAGAGCCTCGTCCGTTGATCAGCACCGCTAGCAGGGGAGGATGATGATTTTAGAGCACTTAGGTAGATGTCATGACCCCAAACACCCCCATCATGATCATTTGTAACCAAATACTAATTTGACTGAACCTGTAAAATCCTGGATTGCCTACCCCGAATGAGAAACGGGATTAAGCGCTAGGAAACATTGCATTACTCCACTATATTGAATGACTTTCCCCGAGGACGATGATCGTAATATGAAAAAAATTGGCTTTCCGTATACCTACCTAACTCAGCCGATTGCCATAAATGGGAAGAGGAAAAGTTGTTTAGTTTCATGAGACTCTTAAATTTCGCCAACTAATTTAAAACCACTCCATTGATACAAGAGCTTCGATTCGCTCATCACTACACTTATTGCTTCTCAAAATATAAGATAGACACCTTTTTAAACTGTTACAAGTATTTATCTTTACAAGTCGAAATACTACATACTCAAAGTTTCAAGTAGGTACATAGGTAACTAAATAGAACCCGCCTCTCTATTTGTCTTTCTTTTGTTTCTTGTTTGTGTTTTGTTTAAAGTTCATTCACTTGAACTTAATTATCTCCTAAAACTTAAATTGTCTTGTAGTATTAGTCCGGCTTTGTTCTATCTTCTTAAGTATTTTGTGTCTTATTGTAACGTTTGCTTTTGTACAGTAAAAAATAAATACATATACTTACCTACAATACATACTTAAACTTGGTGGAATGGAATATTTATAACTATGTAGGTACGTTACAATATACATCGTTTCATTTGTTATATTAGCGATTGCCAATAACATTGTCAATAACACTATTCGTAGAAATAGCACACACAAAACAAGTCAAACAGACGGGAGGTGCAAAGATCACGTTTAGATACAAAAACTGTTTACCTCGGCAACGAATTATTACGAAAATTATTTTTAGACATAGTCGCGCATCAAGACCGATTCATTACCTATTTACATAGTAGCTTCTATTTCCTATTACCATATGAAAAACTGTCGTTTCTAAGCAATACCTAGTTCGACATGTTTTCCTGCTACAACATTCTAGATGTAAAGTCTTCAGTCCATTCCACTGACCACCACTATTCCGTTAGGTACCTTAATTTCATTGCAAAATCATTCTTCTACACTAATCTTATAGAGGAAAGATTTTATTGTTTGTTTGTTTGCATTGAATAGGCTCCGAAACTACTGAACCGATTTCAAAAAATCTTTCATCATTAGAATGCTACATTATCCCTGAGTAACATAGGCTACATAATTTTCCAGAATTCCCACGAGAACGAAGTCCCGCGCGGAATTCTAGTATATTATAACAGAAGCAAAATGTATAGCAAAACCTACATTGGGTGACTTAGCGAAAATCGAGGATGTGAATTCAGCCTACTAAACTGAACAACCTTTTCTAAGGAAAAATAAGAAAAAAAAATTCGCCTCTCAATACAATTCATGCGATCAGCTGATTTGCCTTTGTATGTATAGGAAGCTGAAAATTTTTTGAGAATTTACCTAATATCGGCTTCCTAAAGAAAGTTATTAAAGTTTCGTAGGGAGAATCACTCCCTAAAGTTTTGCTAACTAATATATGTCTCAAACGTTCTTTCGATCTCCCTACATCTTCTTCTTATCGTGTAGGTACAGTCAAGTGTGTGGCGAACTTGGCTAACCCTAATGTCAGAGTTTTCAAACCGCACAATGATCCCTGACAGACTTGGTTTTAACGACTGTAGTCAATCGACAACAACCGGGACCGACAACTTATCATGCCCTCTGAACCAAGGAAACGCTCGTAATAAATTGCCACTTTGGTCACCCAGCAGGTTCCCGTGTACGATGCTTAACCTCACTGATCGGTTGAGACATCTCCCTCATGATACTCACGAATTTGTATGACGTAGGGCCCATCGCCCTGCATGCTGAAGGCCAGCAGTCTTCCGCCGAGGATGTACTGTCCCTTCAGCGTCACTGAGCAGCGGATGGTCACCTGCTGACGACCCTTCTGCAAGTCACTCCTGGAACATAATAAATAAATTTAATTGTTATCGGGGATTGTTGTGTAAATGTTTTTTTTCGGGTCTAGATGTTTCTGTCTCTGCCTTTGTATTGTGTCCCGGGAACCCACGTATAATAAAACACCGCACACTCAAAGCCCATACTACAGTTTACCCCTGTAACGTGGGTCCCTAGGGTCTCCACCTTTGGGTTGTGTCCCTAGGGACTTATTTAAATTATAATTATTGTTATAATAATCCCATACTACATCCCAATAATAATCCTATAATCAAAGCCCATACTACAGTTTGTCCCTGTATCGTGGGTCCCTTGGGATACAATACAATGGCGGAGACACTAACATCTAGACCCGAAAAATATCTGCTTTTGTACACAAACATTTTCACCGATAACAATTAAAATACAATACTTACTATCATATTTACACACATCAACACAGTCTAGGGATATTGCATGATTTTTCTAGACACATGGAGGGATATAATTTTCAGATAAGCAAGTGTTAAACCTGAATTTTCAATTCCAGTCAATGAATTTTGTTTAAATTGAAATTTGTGATAACGTGACAGAAACGAAAACAAAAATACACTTTTTTACTGCTTTTTGTATGAAAATGGTGGAATTTGCGAAATTTTTTTTTCATTTTCGTCACTTTTCCACAAATTTCAAGAAAAAAGAAATTCATCAATCAGAACTGAACATTCAAGTGTAGCACTGGCTCATCTGAAAATTTTATTTTTCCATGTGTCTCGAATATGCTTTATAGCTTCTCAAACAGACCTCTTTTGTATGAAAAATCTCATGCAATATCCCTACACAGTGTTGATGTGTGTATAATCATAACAATTTATTAATGTTCCAAGTGTTTTAAATTATTTTAATTCTATGGATCTAGATAAAGTCAATACCTAAGTAAACAATCAATGGGTTGACTGGAAGAAATCCCCTTGTAGAATAAGTCCGCCTTTGTACTGTTTTTCTCATAATGTGTCTTGTGTAACTTTTGCTCATCCTTACTAATATTATAAATGCGAAAGTAATGTCTGTCTGTCTATCCGTCTTTCACGCCTAAACCACTGAACTGATTTTGATGAAATTTGGTACAGAGATAGATTAGAGCCTGGGAAAGGACATATGTTACATTTTATCCCACAGTTGGGCACGATGTAACCTGTAGTCCACGCGGGCGGAGCCGCGGGCGGAAAGCTAGTGTACCAATAAAGAATAAATACATACTTACATACAAATAAGTGATACCCCAGCAAACTTAAATTTTCTTTATCAAACAAGCATTTAAAATAGGAAAATCCCGCTTTTTCAGCCTTGTAGTGTGTCTAATAATAACTAAACTAGGTCCTTGTAAATTAACCTTTAAATCTTGACCTGTTCACCTTTAATCTTCATCTCGATCTTAAATCTTCACCTCTTGACTCAAGTACGCAGGCAAAACGTTTTATGTGAAAAAGGAAAATGATTTACTTAATAGAATTACTTGCTTTATGCGAGTTTGTATGTAATGGCGCGGACAGCCTTGGCATTGTCGCGGTTTCGAATTTATTGTCACAGTAATAGTATTGCTGATGAAGCGACGTTTGAATTGAGTGGGTGATGATAATAATAACAATGTTAGAAAATTACTTGAGTCTTTAAAACATAAGTAAAAAAAGATACATACACATACAAGGACAGCTTAGCAAATACTTAAATGGTCAAATATACCCATAACTATCATCAGCTAATAGTAATTATTTTTTCCCGGAAACGTCACGTTAAAGAGTTTTCATTATTTACATACTTTCGCGCTACGCAACGTATCGTGAAACCGCGCCCCGCGCGCTATCCCCCCGCGCCGCGCTGCTATCGGAGTGCGATGTACATTGCTGGTTTTCGTGTTTCACATTGTTACAATTGTTTTTATTGCAAAATGAAGTGTATTTGATTAAATAATAACAAATGTAAGCAGAAAATACTAAAAACATGAAAAAAAAATTGAAAATTTTCCGGAGAAAAATTCCACTGGAAAATAATTCAGAATGATTGTCTCAGGGTTTCAGTTTTTGCTAAGCTGTCTTTTACACCCTGTATATAAGTATATAAACTTCCTCTTTTTTGAAGTATGTAACAAATTCAAGCCTTTTAGGTGATTTTAAACTAGTTAGTGAACATTTGGGTCATTTGGGTGGGAATCACCCCGCTAAACTGAAAAATTTTCCCTACGGAACATACAATAGCTGTCGAATTTTAAAAATATGAAACATTGCCTCTGCATAGAATCTAAAGTGTTCAGCTGATTGCCCTAATTGTTATGATAAGTCCACAATTTTTTTCAGTTTCATGAGTAGAATCACTCCCTTAAAGTTTCGCTAAAAAGTTGAAAATTAAATAAATTAATTAATTATCTTAGTTTAGATTTAAAGTCACCCTATAAACACACAACAGCATTTCAGACAACACACGTTGAGTTGATCGCTAATGACCGCTTTCGTAGTGTATGTAAATGTGTAACCTGAATCGCCGTTGTCTGTACATAGATGATGTAAAACTTCCTCCGAGGGGTGGATGGATGTTTATTAGGTAAGTACTCCTTCACGCAAAAACTACTTTACGGATTTTGATGAAGCTTTGCTGCTATACACAGCTCAAGTCATCAGAATACACATAGAATACAAACATTTCCCAAATGTTACGGGAACGAAGTTCCAGGCGGAAAGCTAGTAGTATTATAAACGTGAAAGTGAGTTTGTTTGTTTGTTTGTTGCTAGCATTGATTGTATACTCCTTGGTTGCTAGACAGGACTTGGCAACTTTTTAATGTAAAAGAAATCACGGGTGGAAAGGAAAAGTAGCGATAATGTAAGAAAAAGTTCTCACTTCACACCATCAACAGAGCAATCCTTCATCCCTGTCATGATGGTATCTTTGAGGGTCAGCTTGATCCCTCCTTCGTCAGATTTGACTTCCTTCAGCTCCATGGGGTCCAGAGGCATCATTCCCAACGCGGGCACCCCCTGGGCGATGTACGGAACCGCCGCCTGGGCTGATGATAGTAGGCATGCCTTGTCTCCCGCCTTGCATGGCTTTATGAATGGCGCTGAGGGTAGAAGGGATTTTTTTTAGATAATAGGTTTGCTCTTGAACACAATCTAGCCCAGAGGCGGAGATGTGGTCGAGGATGTAGCAAGCTCACCCAGAAAATGTAAAACAAAGTCGGGTTGTTCGAACATTTATAACTCGAGAACGGCTGGACTGATTTTCATGGTTTTTGATTTGTTGTATTGGTCCCGAATAGCAGAATAACTATTTAAAAAAATAGGAAAATTGACGAAAAAAAAAATTAAAAAAAAATTAACACGCAAACGAAGTTGTGGGCATCAGCTAGTATAAAATAAACGCCACACCCGGTTTTCCCTCGTATCATTGGTCCCTATTTGAAACACACACGAAGACAGACACGAACGAACACCCAGACCATAGAACAAGCACCTGCAGATGATCTGCTTTTAACACAAATCGGGAATCGAACCCAAGAACGATCCACTCAGAGGCAAGCATTGTTTGTGAATAATAAACCATTTCTCTGTTCATGTAAAAATATATATTAAAAAAAACGGGAGTAACGGGACGTCAATGATATTTTGTACAGTGAATATAGTTGGAGGTTCGATAGTGACATAGTCTACTTTTACGAACGAAGTCACGAGCAGAAAGTTAGTAGTTATTCCGCAAAGTACTTGTGACATTTAAAAATTTTCTATTTCTCAAAAATTATTATCAGGTAGATAATCTTTCTGAATCTGCACTGGTACACTTAACATGTATTTGTCAAACTGTCCAAAAGTCGAGCCGAACCACTGACCTTCAAAACACAGGGTATCCTAGCTTGAAGGTCAGAGGACAAATTGTACAAAAGCCTAATTAATATTTCTGGAAAGTCATTGGCTTAAAGTTTTTGTAACTTATTTTAATGAATACATTATTTTACTATTATTTATTTAAACTTTAAAAAAATCATTCACCCAACCGGGATGTGAAACCGTGTCATAATAGGCACTACCAAATATAACACATATTTGACAGTTAATCGAAATCTACGAACACATTATTTTACACGTATACCTACACCTACCTATTTTATTTTGCCGATTTCCTCCATTTTTTCGAGTGAATTTTGGAAAATCCTTTCTTATCGAATACCTTCATCATAGAAGGAGTAAGCCCTCCTTTCACTTCTCTAACGACCAGCGATTTGTAGAAGTTAGCCCATTCGTGGGACTTGGGACCCAAGATCTCATTCACTTACCTATCGCAGCTTTCACTCCAAATAATACAATAGCAAGGAAATACAAATACCTCAACATTGTTATAATAAAATAAAATTAACTAGTAGAGCCACGGATCACTCGCTCTTGCGAAATTACGTTAAAGTCTGAACTCTGTGAGGACAACAGAACTCTTATATGTATACTTTGGCCTGTGACGCTATCATTGACAGTGTTAAGATACGATGGTAGAGGAAAATGAATGACTACTTCAACCTCACACACACGCTCAAATCAAATTGTATAACGTAAAACTACAAGGTGAAATTGTAAATACATTCGACAAAATTTGAGGGATGAATCTACCCATGATTACGAACAACTTTTTCTATGGGACCAACTTTCCTACTAAAAAATAAAAATCTGCTGTTACAAAAGTTCAAACAGTTTTTAGTAGTAATGTTGGTCCCATAGAAAAAGTTGTTTCACCCTGTAGTGACAACAAATAAAACTTACCTTAGATTAAAACTAAATGAACTAGGCTAATGCCTGCATCTCAGGCGATAGAGATTTTGTGTCGTGTGTTGATATGTTGAAAAAATATAACATCACAATATCTATCTCTTTACGTGGGTGTCGTAAGAAGTGATTACAGAAACACAAATTAGACCTGCCTCCAATTAATCCACCCAAAGAAATTGAAGCAACGGACACCTCAATTGGTTTTCCATCTGAGGTAGCGTCTTATGGTTCCAAGTGGTGTTTCAGACTCTGTAAAGGGCCTACAGAAGTCCGACGCTCGCTGTGTTCTATCAGTCCTTTAATTTTAATAGATATTTTCTGGGTTAACCCGCTACGATGTAAGTTTTTTGAACTTATAGGTAGGTAGTCAATAAGTGTTGTAGTCACTACCACATACACATTGTGTATCCAGTGAAGATGGCTGATGTTGGATCTGAAGATTTTACAACAGAAATGAAAATATATTCTTCTTCCGTTCTTATCGTGTAGGTATAGACAAGTGTGTAGCGAACTTGTCTAACCCTAGTGTCACAGTTTTCAAACCGCCAAATGGCCTCTGACTTGGTTTTAGCGACTGTAATCATAGACATTTAGACATCATTTATTTTTGTTTCTTCAACACACACACTACACTTTACAGAGGGTAAGTAATTATGGGTTTCGACGTTATAACAATAGTAGATGTGTGCTGCAGTAACAAAAAATGGCTCCAACTCAGCATTTTGCTCTACCTTTAGGAAAGAGCGCTGCTGGTATTCTGTTGAAGCCGCGGTTGCTTAAATTATATATTAATCAGTTAGTTTCGTGATGGCGATCGTTATGCGTTTGCTTTTTATTAATATGCTATTAATCAATCGACAACAGCCGGGACCGACAGCTGAACGTGCCCTCCGAAGCACAGAAACGCTCGTGAAAAATTGCCACTTTGCGTCACCTATCAGGTTCCTTGCCTCCGTGTACGTTGCTTAACCCCACTGACCGGTTGAGATCAGCGGGCGCCACTGAGCTACGAGCGGATTTCATTCAGTAATATCATATTTTCATGATTAGAAATTTCAAATCCTTACTTAATATAATAAATGCGAAAGTAATTCTGTCTGTCTGACTGTCTGTCCGTCTTTCACGCCTAAACTACTGAACCGATTTTGATGAAATTTGGTACAGAAATAGATTAGAGCCTGGGAAAGGACATAGGCTACATTTTATCCCACAGTTGGGCACGATATAACCTGTTGTCGACGCGGGCGGAGCCGCTGGCGGAAAGCTAGTTATAGTTGTGATACTGATAAAGGCTCTCATCTCAAGCATTAAATTGTTCTTTACTGGTGATGTAACGAACATATCCGCATTCGCATTTGCGGATCTTCGCTGATTTGTCCATATTCGCATTGGTATTCGCAAACATTTCAAATGAACTTAAAAAAACAGGATATTTATTAAAACAACATCAAGTAAATAAAACACTCTCTTAATAATTGAATAATCAATCAGCCTTAACTTTTATGTTTGGTTAATACTTAATATTAATACCTCTCCTATTTACATTAGGTAAATAAGTAAACACACGCAACACTCCATAATAACTCTGTAACGTTATTAACCTTGTTTATTACGTGCATTCTATTCTGTCTATTGTTTATGTTTTTTTTGTGTAAATTTGTATTACTTATTTATAATTTTATGACTGATATCAGTTGGAACGGCGACAAATTAACGTGCTTTAAATAGTCAATATTTAATTGTTTAATTTTGCATCATCACAAAATGTGCCTTTGTGCAAATGTTATCGCTAGCACAGTCGCTAAAAACATGATGATGACCGCTTACTAAACCTCTGAATGGATGGTTCCTTCGTTCATTTCTGGTAGAACCATACACTTGTGTATAAAGCAAATGTTGGTTCAAGGATCTGGGTGTTCGTCTCCGCGTCTTTATTTGTGTTCCAAGGGACCCACGATACAAGGGAAACCTTAGCGTGAGCCTTTGAGAGAGTGGTGCTTCTATTTATCAGTTTTATTTTCTTACCAAGAAAGGTATTTCAGTTTCAACTAACAATGGAACGATTTAGTCCTTAATGAAAATAAATAGTTCAGTGATTTTTTTTCTAATTTTCCCAATTAACATAGGTCAAAGATTCGCACAGAAAAAAAAATTCGTAAAAGCAACAATTCTATATAGGAACAGCCAGATAAAATTGTAATAGTTAAATAACTATTAATAATCCTACTAATATTATAAACGCGAAAGTTTGTGAGAATGTATGAATTTCACACTCAAACGGCTGGACCATTTCGATCGTTATTATGGAGGTAGCTGTCACCCTGGATTAACACATAGGCTACATAATTTTCCCAAATTCCCACGGGAATGAAGTCCCGGGCGGAAAGCTAGTGTTTTCTATTTGTACGTAGCCATTACTCTAATTATATTGCTAACCTTAAGTGGCAGTGGGCAGTGCACATTGCTCGTAGGACTGATGGCCGCTGAGGCAGAAAAGTCCTCCAGTGGCGACCACGTACCGGAAGGCGCAGCGTAGGAAGGCCTCCCACAAGGTGGACCGACGATCTGGTAAAGATTGCGGGAAGCCGCTGGATGCGCAGGACCGATCGAGGTCCCCTGGGGGAGGCATGTCCAGCAGTGGTGGTGGTGATTACTATAATTTTAGTAGGTGCTAAGAATGGTTTGGCAACAATTTCTGTGATAACAAATTCTTCCTGGTAGTCCGCCTTTCCTTATATCGTAAGAAATGACTGGAATTTTGGAAAATCCTGTCTTATCGTAGGGAATAATATCGTAAGCGCCCAGTGGCGCTCGCTGATCTCAACCGATCAGTGAGGTTAAGCAACGTACACAGAGGCAGGGAACCCGATGGGTGACCAAAGTGGCAATTTATCACGAGCGTCTCCGTGCTTCGGAGGGCACGTTAAGCTGTCAGTCCCGGCTGTTGTCAATTGACTGTCGGTAAAACCAAGTCAGAGGCCATTGTGCGGTTTGAAAACTGACACCAGGGTTAGCCAAGTTCGCCACACACTTGACCGTACCTACACGAAGAAGGAAGGATCGTAAGGAATGCTTACATTATGTAAGGAATACGCCCTCCAACTCTACGACCAGTGGTTTAGGCTGTGCAATGATCTATCATTCAGTTAGTGAGTTAAGACAAAGCCCTAAAAGTAGAATATCTTTAAAAATATATAATTCCGGGAATTAAAAATTGTAAATCTTCCTCTTGAATCACTCTGTGCATTGGTGAGAACCGTACGAAAGTTGGTAATCAGCCAGACTTGTAATCCGAAGGTCGCGGGTTCAAATCCTGGTGCGGGCCTGTACCACTAAATTCGTCTTTTCGGATTTATGTACGGATTTCTAATTATCACTTGCTCAACGGTGAAGGAAAACATCGTGATGAAGCCCGCCCGTCCAAGAAAATTCATTTTCGAAAGACGAGCGGTCCACCAACCCGCATTGGGCCAGCGTGGTAGACTATTGGCCTAAATCCCCTTCGTGTTTCGAAGGGAGGCCCCGCCCCTCGGTGGGGACGTATATGGGCTGGTAAGAGACAGACAGAAGCGGCAGGGACTTTGTTTTATAATATAGGAAAAATATAGTATGCCTAGTTTGAGGAGCTAAAAGTTTCCTTTTTGAGAATTTCAAATAAATTCCTCGGGGAAAATTGTTTTCTGTTTCTACTGGAAATTCACCATAAAGTTTTGCCAACTAAATATAAACTCACCACACTTACCAACTTCAAAAAAGGAGGAGGTTCTAAGTTCGACTGTATGTCATTTTTTTTTGTTATGTATGTTCACCGATTTCTCCGCCAATTATAGACCGATTTTCAAAATAATTCTTTTGTTTGAAAGAGTATAGGGGTAGTTCCATATACATTTTATTGAAAATGATTTTTTTTTGAATCAACAAAAACAAAAAATACTACAAATCAGAACATCATCTAAATAAATGAGTGACATCTTCGTTTGTCGTTATCTGCTAATAGGCATTGCAGTCTGCAAAAAATACTAGTTATCTACTTTGTGCAAGTGTTGTTAGAATTGAAGTCAGTGAATCATACGTTTTTAACGTGGAAAATCATTTAGGTAAATTATTCTTATCGAAAATTGAAGTTGTTTATAATAAATACCTATAAGTCTGTCGTCTCAAGCAATACATCACACATTGTCACACAATGTGGCATGAGTAACGTAATGGTACATACATACATAATGTCAGTCAATAACTTTGTACCTATTGTAAGTTGTTTGTCTTGTGGTCACAAGTACTTTACGGAAATTAAACTTTGTTCATCTTTAGATCAGCGTTTTTCAAAGTTTGGTTCGCGAGCCTTCAATTCAATTCTTGATACATTTTTCGCCGTGTGGTGATCGGTTGAGAATAACACTGTCCCATCTCTTTCCGAGGTGTCGTAAGAGGCGACTAAGGAAACACAAATGAGACCTGCCTCCTAGTAATCCATCTTAGGCAACGACACCTCAGTTTGTTTTGAATCTGAGGTGGCATCCTATGGTCTCATGCGGAGTAGTAGGGCCGTTTGTTCGCGATCACCCTCCTGCCGAAGTCCGACGCCAAACACCTTGCTGTGTTCCGTCGGTGTGTGGGAGTACCTGCCTTAATTGGCATTTTCTGGGTTACTCGCTCCATCGTCGACCTCATCTATGACCTTGGTCAAGATTGGGGTCAAGAGTTAACCCATCTCATAATATAAAAAAAAACATGGCGTCCACGATTTTCGTGAGTATTCAAACAGAAAATGTCGAAGTCGCCAATATCAAGTAAAGAAACCCTTCAAGGGTCAGAGCCTCAGAGGCTCGTCCGTTGATCAGCAGGGTGCACCGCTAGCAGGTGACGATGAAGATTTGGAGCACAAGACCTGCGATCATCCCCGTACCGCTTCTCGTAGCAAAAACTTTGATAGTGGAATCTACCTGTAACTCTAATCGGCCAGGGCCCCGATTCTGTAACTTCAGTTGTGTGTCGATGGAATGGAGGCCATCGTTCAGGTTCAGGTGGCGAAGTTGAGAACTATTTAATTTTCATATACTTGCTGACAACCACCAGCAGCGCCACCGCCAACCGAATGTTAAGTTGGAAACTACCTAGTAACTGAAAATTCAGTTGGCTTTGGCGGCACCAGATAAAGCAGCCGTCATTAAATGTATAAAATTTGGATAGTCCTGAATGGATAAAATGGCCTCCATTCCATCGACACACGACTGAGGTTATAGAATGAAGTGACGATTTTTTTCCCGGAAACGTCAAAAGAGTTTCTTTATTTACACTTTGACGCTACGCCGCCGTGGCGCTGTCAGAATGTAAAGTAATTGTGGTTTTCGTGTTTTACGCTATTATTATTTTTCTTTATTGCAAATTGGAATGTATCGGAATAAAGAATTCAACTTTAAAACATAAAATATTTAGAAAATAGAAAAATCAAAGGAAAATCCACTGGAAAATTATTTAGTTTTATATTCTGATTCAGTTTTTGCTGAGCTGTCCTGTACACCCTTTATTAGAGTTAAATCAGTTTATTTTTGCAGCCCGTTCAATTCTAATTAATTTAAAAAGGCTGTGCCTCCGCTGCCGGTACCGGCTCCTAGAACAGCTGCCGTTACCGGCTCCTAGAACAGCTGCCGGTACCGATAGACGATATAAATCATTATAAAACTTAAATGATGGGTAATAATAATAGTAGATAGGTACTCAATGATGTGCTGCTATGTTATATGTTACCGGAAATATATGAAACCTACAAAACAACCTAACCTAACCGAGCGGAACTGCGACAACCGCTTAACGCGACCACAGTCGTTTCTGGCACATCGCCGGCCGCTGCCGCGGCACACTCGCTTCGCTCGCTCGGCTCGTGCGTTGGGGGTCGCAGTTCTAACCTAACCTAACCTAACCAACCCTTAACGGGTTGGTTAGGCTAGGCTACTAACAAACCTAACCTACAGTTTCTGCCCCGATATAATCTCCGCGGGGGAGGAGTTTTAACTATAGCTAGTTTTAACTATAGCTCGATGTGACAACTAGTTTTATCTGAAAATCAAAGTCGAATGTAAGTAATACATTTCCGATAGTGATTTAGGAATATTCGCAAATTCAATCTTAGATAATCACCAACGCATCAAAGCACAGACCCCGATAAGAACACAAAATCAACTCATGTCAGCTGACAAAAACGTCAAAAATTGAAACTGACAGTAACTTCCGGCAACCGTTCCAATTTTTCGTCGTTGCCGGTACCGGCAGCGGAGTCACTTCCATTTAAAAATGTATGCAAAACTAGTTTTGTGTCTGCAAAATTGGACAGTTGGATTGGAATAGTTACTAAAGTGATCATATTTCTCAGCGTCATTAATTGATTTGCACGATGCCAATTGGACTCGCGTTATCTTCGTAAGTAAATCTGATTTCCGTTTAAAATATAATTGAATGCCTGGTTTTTTACTGCAGTACGATGACAGTTGTTGTATGGTAACATCGCACTTTTAATTATTTTATTATGCATCTCCCGCGCGTGCATGCAATCTTCTTATCGTGTAGGTATATTCAAGTGAGTGGCGAGCTTGACTAACCCTGGTGTCAGAGATTTCAAACCGCATAATGGCGTCCAACTTAACTTTAATGACTTTAGCACACAACAGCCAGGACCGGCAGCTTGCCCTCCGAAGCACGAAAAAGCTCGTGGTAAATTGCCACTTTGGTCACCCATCAGGTTCCCTACCTCTGTGTACGTTGCTTAACCTCACTGAGATCAGCGAGTACTACTGGGCTACGAGCTTCACAAACTTCTTGCGGTGAAATGCGCCGCGGTCAATTAATGTCGAAATGATAACGCCAAGCGCCGTAGCAAGCCGTAATGCGCCCTCGCGCTGTCAAACTGAAGTATCATCGTCATCTAAGTGTCGGTCGTGACACGCGAGTTTGTCGCGGATCATACTAGGCCCTGAATCATTTGATTTTTATGAAAGTACTAGCTTTCCGCCCGCGGCTCCGCCCGCGTGGACTACAGGTTATATCGTGCCCAACTGTGGGATAAAATGTAGCCTATGTCCTTTCCCAGGCTCTAATCTATCTCTGTACCAAAATTCATCAAAATCGGTTCAGCGGTTTAGGCGTGAAAAGGTAACAGACAGACAGACAGACAGACAGAGTTACTTTTGCATTTATAATATTAGTAGGGAAGTAGGGATTAAAGTGTTTTCCTGTCTACATCAGTGGGAAGGTGACACGAATTGGTCAAAGATAGCCTCTAGGTCATCATGACATATTTTATTGTCATCATGACATATATGTATCATTGACTTACAATAGCATACAAACTCGCGCGTTACGCCGCTCCGATGACGGTGAAACTTCACTTTGACTGCGCCAATGTGCCGCGCAGACTTGCTCGCCCTCTGGCGTTGTCATTTTAACACTTTTCTGACATTTGACCGCGTTGTTTTCACGTTCTGCTTGAGCTGCAGGTTTCTATGGGCTGTGATGTACCGATGTAAAATGAAAGCAAACATTTTTTTCCCTAGCCCACTGCTGGGCAAAGCTTTTTATATTATAACTAGCTGATGCCCGCAACTTCGTTTGCGTGTAAATTTTTTTTTGTACAGAGTACACAGATTGAAAACATCTATCTTACGTGATTTAGATTTTTACATACAATAGTTTTTTCCCGCTAACTCCCGTTCCCGTGGGAATTTTGCAATATCCTGTTGCAACTTAGCTTTAAGTTTACTAAGGTACCTGCATGCCAAATTTCAAGCGTCTAACTTAAGCGGTTTAGATTTTTCATACAAAAGGATTTTCCCGCTAATTCCCGTTCCCGTGGGAATTTCGGGAATTCCTTTCTTAGTGCATCTCTGCGGTACATAAGCTACGTCCCTTCCAAATTTCAAGTGCCTACGTTTAGCCGTTTAGGCTGTGCGTTGATATGTCCGTCAGTCAGTTTCTCCTTTTATATAGGTATAATTTCTCCCGTTTTTTACACATTTACCACTATATCTTTGTTCCTATTGGTCATAGCGTGATGTTATATAGCCTATAGCCTTCCTCGATAACTGGACTATCCAACACAAAAAGAATTATTCAATTCGAACCAGTAGTTTCGGAGATTAGCGCGTTCAAACAAACAAACAAACAAACAAACAAACAAACAAACAAACAAACAAACAAACAAACAAACTCTTCAGCTTTATAATATTAGTATAGATAAAATCATATAGGGTAAGTCCAAAAAAAATTTCGTACCTATGTGAGAACTAGCCAAGTCCCATGACCTTAGGTTTCAATATATTCTCCTAAGTTATAAGAAGAAATGATATTTAAAGTTGTTTATTAATAAATTTAAGGACTGACCGTTGAACTTGGCACCCGTTTAGATCTCACTTCTTTTGTCGTTGAAGTTTTTTTTTAATTTATTTTTTAAAGATAAGTTAACTCTTGACCTCAATCTTTACCATAAAGTTCAAAGATAAGGTCGACATGGAGCGAGTTAACCCAGAAAATGCCTATAAAGGCACTCCCACGCACCAACGGAACACAGCAAGCTGTTTTGGCAACAACCAACCAATGCATATTATATCATAACATTGAACTTGGCTCTCATTTCACAATTATGTTTTTGATGGGATATCTATTGTTAGTTTCTATTCGCCGTTAATTGACTTTTCATGATGTCAATTGGACATGCCATATCGTCGTAACTGGATTTAATTTCTGTTTGGAATAGAATTTCATGCCTGAAATCCTATTTTGAGATATCATTATTACATATATTTTTTACTACACAGACATGAGAGCATTAAGTATATTAATCAATTGCATTTCCATATTTTTTGTAAAATGTTTAGATTTAACATCATCAAGTTTCACTGGAGACAAATTTGTATGTGGTAGTGATTATAAAACTTACTCCGTAGATGATTTCAAGATAATGCAGTTAATACGTCCTGATATCGAAGTACTTGGTGTCATGAAATGTGAGGATATCTGCAGTCGGCCGGCTCCTGTGTGTGCATCCGACTCTCGCACCTACTACAACATGTGTCATCTAGGAGTTGCCATGTTAGCGTTCCATAATTTAAACCTCCGTTATACGGGTCCATGCCAGACAAGAGGAAGGATTTTAGCTAATTTTTTTAAAAACAGTCGCGAATCCAAAGCCCAAGCAGTAATAAGTTCTGTCAATATAGCTGGGATACCAGAACTATACTTTACTGTTGAAAACGATGAAAAAGGAGAATCAAACAACAACGACCAACGCCGTTTCTTTTTCCCAATACCTAAAAAACCACCAAATTTAAAAGAAACAAGAGATTTTTTGTTAGAATTCTCGAATGTTACTTTCAAAAACCAATCACACGTAGCTAGCAAAGTTGGAAATACAATAAAGACTACGAATGTTGTTGACGTAATGACACGAATAGGTAAGTACAAAAGCGCTGTTAATATGGCAGCCAAATTTTATCAGGTAAAAAGTAAGATACCTTTTGCTAACAAAGAGAATGCTAAAAAAAAGGTTGAAGAATTAAAACAAATGTTTGGTAATCTCATAAAATTGGAAACAATGGTTAAAGGTCCGAACATTGTGAATTCATGGAGAATGTTCGATGACGATCTCTATAACGCATATTCGAGTGTAAAAAAGAAAGTAAATTACGATGAAAACACGATGAACTCTCGTGAAAAGTATACGGAGAAAAAGAAAAAATATGATATCTTCGACGCCTCCTCGAGTGATATAGAAATGAAAAATTACGATGGTAGCACGATGAGCCCTGATGAAAAAGTTACAATGAAGTTTCAAATAGCTTTACAATTTCTTCGTTCTTTATCTGAGAAATTAAACAAGATAAAAAGGGTTATAAAATAGTTAAGTACGTAATCATGGTGTAACTGCATAGCTGGCACGACCCGCGACAAACTGGCGCGTCCCACCAGCCACTTCGATGACGCGTTATTTTCGCATTGTGCTTGAACTGCCGAAAACTGACACCTTTAATTCCCAGTGGACGATTGATTTCCTAATGGAATTTTCCTTAGGAAAAGTAACTAAATAACGGATTTTCCTTAAAAGTTAACATTTAAATTAAATAAGTTAATTGTTGCTACTAATCTTAGTTATGGGTAGGTTCCACCATTTATGTATATGCTAAGCTGTCCATTACACCCTGTCTGTAAATATAATGTGATTGCAATATAGTGGTTTTAAGAATGAAATTGCAGTTTTTTCTCTATCATGATTTTGCCGTTAATGTCTTTGATAAAATAGTTTTACTAAATTGTGTATTAATTTCAAGACTTAGCCACAAAACGGAGATTTGGAATATTAATATTTTTTTAAATTGTATTTGCTATGATATATATAATTCATCATTTTCTGACTCTGTCTGTTCTATTACTTTCTGCAAATTTGCAATGGAACAACAGTATGAAAAAACTATGTAAAGTTTTAGGTACAAATTATGTATTTTGTACAGTCGCAAACAAAAGTAAATTTTTGGTGTAAAAATAAGTAAGTTTCTTCCAAGTCCAGATTCCGTTTTGAAAAACGGCTCTTCAGGAAAGTTTTAAGAAACGTCAAGGAACTTCTCTACAACCTACACTCTTACGCCGTAATAAATTCCGGGGTCTCTGTATTCGGACTCTACGTCTCCCTAAAGTAAAATTATCACTGAGGTACTGTTACTAGCGTAATATTACTTCGATGAATGGGCAATAAGTTTGATGTGCTGGCCTCTGCACCTAAATATGAAAATCAAATTCTATTCGCCGTTAATTGACTTTTCATGTTGTCAATTGGACATGATCTTCGTAACTGGATCTAATTTCTGTTTAGAATACAATTTTATGCCTGAGATCCTCTTTGGAGATCATTATTAGATTATGTTTTTACTATGCAGAGTGCAGACATGAGAGCATTAAGAATATTAATCAATTGCATTTCCATATTTTTTGTAAAATGTTTAGATTTAACATCATCAAGTTTCACTGGAGACAAATTTGTATGTGGTAGTGATTATAAAACTTACTCCGTAGATGATTTCAAGATAATGCAGTTAATACGTCCTGATATCGAAGTACTCGATGCAATGAAATGTGAGGATATCTGCAGTCGGCCGGCTCCTGTGTGTGCATCCGACTCTCGCACCTACTACAACATGTGTCATCTAGGAGTTGCCATGTTGGCGTTCCATAATTTAAACCTGCGTTATACGGGTCCATGCCAGACAAGAGGAATGATTTTAGCTAATATTTTTAAAAACAGTCGCGAATCCAAAGCCCAAGCAGTAATAAGTTCTGTCAATATAGCTGGGATACCAGAACTATACTTTAAATTAGAAACTATGCTAAAAGGCCCCTACATTGTGCATTCTCGGAGAATGTTCGATGACGATCTTTACAACGCGTATTCGAGTGTAAAAGAGAAAGTAAATTACGATGAAAACACCATGAACTCTCGTGAAAAATATACTGAGAAAAAGAAAAATTATGATTTCTTCGACGCCTCTTCGAGCGATATAGTAGAAATGGCCAATAACGATGATAGCACGATGAGCCCTGATGAAGAAGTTACGATGAAGTTTCAATTAGTTTTACAATTTCTTCGTTCTTTATCTAAGGAATTAAACAAGATAAATAGATTAATTAACAACTAATTGTCGATACGAAACACAGAGCCATTGAAATAATGGAGACGTGAAGCAAAGATTTGTTCATAAAACTTGAACGCTCAGATATTATGACATCAATATGATCCTCACTAGGTATGGAAAGGTAAACTTTGTTAACATGAGTTCATCGAAAAAGTTGTTCAGTTTCATCCTCTAAAAAAATAAATCACAAATATAACTACGCTCTGTTTGTTTGTTCCAATTCCAACAGTGTTATTCTCACACGGGAAAACCCAAATAGGATGTTATGCTTAAGCGTACGTATTCGAGGGAGCAAATATATGTAAATCCTTTACTGTACTTTGAACAATAACTTATCACGATACATCAAATAATTTTTATTATAATGGTTCACAGACTGTCGTCAAAACACAAAACATAAAAATAACGGTATTTTTTTTATATTTTTTTTAGATCGTTGATCGTAGTGTTATAGGGTTAACGGGAACTCGACGTATTCCTGGCAAGACGTGATAGGGCAGCCAAAATGCAACAATTTTAACCCACCTTATGTATGGCCGAAAGTTAATAGTTTTCGAGATTTCGTTAATTTATTTTTACGAAAATACCCAGACTTCATCATTTTAACCAAAATTTTAAAATAATTGCTTATTGGATAGAATCACATTTAACTTTTTTTCAAAGTTGATAGTTTAATAAAGCTAGGAAAGTCATTACTACCCAAAATTCTTTAACAGTTTTAAATCATGAGCCGAAAAGAAGATTAAAATTTTTTAAATTTTCTTTGTAACAGGTTAAATACCGATGCCTAGGTCAAAACTTTACTATGACACCAAGTGTACAAACACCTTAACTAACTTCCTAATTGAATAAGCTATCCAAAAAGGTATAAATGTCAATACAAACTTATGGTCTACATCACAAAAATCACTTTTGACTTAGTGCAGGTAGAGTTCACCCCATAAAGTTGATTCACTTTTTTCGCGGTTTTTTAAAACTTTTTTGAGTTTCTTTCCACCTTCGGTGCCCAACAGTGCAAATAATTGTAATTTGCGATACCATAATGGTCAAAACTTATTCGTCTGTCCACAGAATGTTTAAAAAAAACTTGTCTTCAGCGTTGACATTTAACATAAATCGACAAAATTCAACCTTCTAATCAGGGTACCTACCACGATCGTTTAAAAGCATTTCTGTTTAGGATCCACTTTGAACTGCTTCGCAATTGGAATGTTTTTTTAAAATGGTACCAAGATGGCACTGCTTTTGAACTGCTCGGTTGTCTATGGTCCATTTTAAATGTTAACATAAATTGTCACTGGTCTGCCTTTGAATCGCAACAGTGCCAAAATTGAATCGCTTATAAGCCATCATGGTACGAATAAGCGTTGCAGACTTGTTTAGGTCCTAAATTGGATCGCGCTAAGCGATCATGGTAAACCTCCAGGTCTCCCTCTTCCATTGAATGGACAGGTGTTGATGGTGATATGGAGGTCGACCCAATAAATGTACTACAGACAAGCCTTTTCACTGTGACATTCCAAATTAACGCGCTACGATGTTTGTCGAGGTGTTGGGGTCGTCATTAAATCTTGTTGCGGACATCTATTTTTTTAGAGAAAAAAATTCGCGGGTATGGCTGTATTTCCTTTTTGTTTTGTGCCTTTTTAATAACTTTTAGAACCCCATTGAGAATGATTTTCCGAATCCAGGGTTTCAGTTTTTACTGAGCTGCCCCTTAATAAAGTTACACGTAGGTACAACGTATCTAATGTAATATAGGTTAACCTAAACACCTCTGGGTAATACCAAGACAAAAGACAATGTACTTACCGTGTCAGGACAAAATAACAACTTAAACAAACTTAACTTAATTACCTATGAGTCATACGTACCTTATTGAATCCCTCGAACGGTTTCTTTAGTCAATTTTGTACCACCCTCGATATACATAGCTTATTGTTATATTATAACTTTGATCAAATATACCATAATTTAAATTATGGAGCTTAGAACCATCTTAATCACGTCAGCAGCTCTAGCACGATAACGACAAACTCGCGCTCGGCTCACGCTGAAACTTCACTTTTATTGCGCGAGGGTCCCGCGCAAAGGCTTGCTCGCCCTATGGCCTTGTCAATGTTGACATTTTGACATAGGACCACGGTGTTGTCGCGGCACTATCGTACTCGGCCTGCTGCTTTCAAATAAAACCGTTTTAAAATCGGTCCATTCGTTTAGGAGCTGCGATGCCACAGACAGAGACACAGACACCCTGTCCCATGGTGCAGTCACAGAACCAAGACTAGGTAGTATTTTTTGTGGATTTCATGGATGTAACAAATTATTGACTGGGTTTGAGATTCTAAATACTTTTAATTTTACAAGCCTTTTTTATTTACAAATCTACTATACCCAATATAACCTAACATAACTTAAGTTATAGTCGACAAAGATTCGTGTAATTATAATTTCACTGAAGACACCTGCGAAATATACAGGGCCTTAGGTATCTCTCTTTCAACCTCTCGGGTGGTCAATCAGTCCATGAAACTGAACAACTTTCCCAAGGATCATAGGTCAAAATACGAAATGCCAGATGGTCAGATGACCTAAAGAAGACAGCGGGTAGTGGCTGGATGCAAATAGCGAAGGATCGTGCAAAGTGGCGCACCTTGGGGGAGGCCGAACACAGGCCTCCCCCAAGGTGCGCCACCTTGGGGGAGGCCTGTGTTCAGCAGTGGACTGCAATAGGCTGATATGATGAACTAGGGTTAAGTCCACGATAACTTGTATTAGCTAAAGTTTAAGTGACAATTAAACATATTTATTTTCTTTTTCTTTTTTAATGTACTGTTATGATCCTCTAGTCAAGTGTGAGTTCCCTAAGAGGCACTTTCCCGAAGAACTTGGCCACTTCCTCGACGATGCGGCCGACGATGGCCTTCACGATCGGAGGCGCCACCTCCTGGAATATATCTTTCCAGTTGCTGTTCGCGAAGTCGTGGACCGAGTCGGCTGGAATAAGGACAGAAAAATATTCATAACCCTATAGATGTTACATTCGGATTAATTTCAAATTAATCAATCAAAGAAAAAGGTATTACAACAGGTTACAGTGGTTGTTAGTAATATAATTAAGTATCTAATTAATCTGCTTATTCCTGGAACTTGGTAAATCTTACCCTCAATCTGAATCAGGTTCAGCCTTTAGATAGTTACAATACAATACAGTGGCGGCATAGCATGGGTTGGCACCCGGGGCGATTTTCTATTGAGCACCCTCAAAATAAAACGACAAATACTATAATCTGACCAATATAATCTGAATAAATTTTATCTTCATCTGAGAGTCTGAATCATATGTCTCCGGTCACTTTTATTGTTGATTTAAATTTAAAATTAAATTAGCATTTGATTTTAGCACTTTGTCCAATATTATAAATCTCAATTTAAAAAACTAGCATATTTTTGGCATTTTTTAAGTAGCACTTGAGCACATTTCGTATCAGTCTAGTTGGCAGCACGGTCGGGCAGATGCGCCACTGGCTACTAATCTGCGCGAGACGGCATTCCGTTGTTGTCACCACTTGATGCTTGCCCCCCCCCCCCCCCCTTATGCCGCCGCCGCCTTACTCTTTATTGCACACCAAAAAACAACAATTATACCACCTTTCGTTCGGTCTTAAGACATTTAAACCATCTTTATTCTTCACATTTTATATCGTTATTGGTGTAGTTTTTAGACTGTTATACCGATAGTTCCTTGCACATTTAGAGCTCAGGTCAGAAGCCATTGGGCATGGTTTCCATTGGATTTTGAAATATTTGACACCAGAGTTAGATAAGTTTGACAAATACCTACTTGATTATGATTACTTAAACCTACATGGTTGGAAAGAGGGAAGAATCTGCACGACACACTGCCAGTATTGGAGACACACAAAAATAGATACTTAGCTCCATCTTCGTTCTTAAAACTAAGGTGATATGGGTAGTTGGGTACTCACAGAGCTGTTTGTTCCCGTTGAAAAGGTTCTGGAAGCTGAAGTTGGCGCCGCCCTGCAGGTCCGACGTGAACTTCCAACTGGCCAGCGACCAGTACTTCTCGCTGCCCACCTGTTTCTCTGACAACTCGTACTGCACCTTCACCAAAATGTCTCCTGGGAATATTCAGAATTACATTACATACGCTCACGCCTATAATCCCATACGGGGTAGGCAGAACATCAGTGGTTCAGAACCACTTGATGCCACACTTGACATAAATTGTAAGGGTTATTAGAGGAAACATGATGTATGTGAGAGATTGTCAGCCTTTCGCCCACAATACAGCAAAATCCTCGCATCCCTGTGATAAAGAGTTGGAGATATATACTAAAACTAAATCGGAAACCAAAAAACTACTACTTATCTGGTTAGCAACAAAATCGTATGTGGATATTGAAAATCTATTAAAAGATTAACGAACTATTACTTGTGGGTACTTTAATGCGTCTTTGTTACACTTCCATTGATACAAAATACTGAGACACACATACACACACGCACACAATCACTTGCACAGATATACACACGCACACACTCACTCACAAACTAACATACTACACACACTCGCACGCACTCGTTGCACGCGCTTTTAGGTACTTTTTGTAAATTATTACTTACTTATTATTTTTCTTTTTTGTATCCTTTCTATTGTTAGTAGGTAACATAGTTTTTCTAAACTTGTTTACAAAATAAGGAAGAGCGGTGTCTCTCAACACAGGCTTTGTAAGCCTAAAGAGGGACATCGACATCCTGTCACATTTAAAAATGTATCTTAAAGAAAATAAACATTTTATTTTATTATTTATTTTATATTATAGACTTTTACTGTATACCTGGGAAGAGTAGGTACACTCAAGAGCACGTCAAGCTTGACACTTTGGACTTTGGACCGGTCCTGCATTGTATGGCGCGCAGTATAAATCAGAGCTCAGCTAAAACGAGTAGTGTAAAGCGTTACCTGCTCTTGACTGTACCTAGCTGACACATTCTGAGTTTTTCCTTTACTCCCAGTCCAACATGGAATAATTACATTCTAATAAATCTTTAAATTCAATCACTCACACTCACATCTGACAAAACAAAGGAATAATTAAGTGTTGTATTTTTATTACTACCTCTGCTACTTTCGCGTGGCGAGTACTGAGTAGCCTACATCACTCCAGCCGCCTAGCTTTCCAACTATCTCTGTGCAAATAATTCCGTTGATCCGTTGCTAAGGACTAACAAATAAACAAACACACTTTCATATTTAAAAAATATTCTTAAGAATTGTTAGCTAGGTCATCTATATTGCACACTGTCAAGGAATTGAATTATCTGCCTGCTTCTGTATTTCCGAGCTAATATAACCCGAACCTCTTTAAAGTGAGAGTGAATAGACTTCTGGGTGAGCATGTTACATCCTCGACCACATCTTCGCCTTTATGCTAGATTATGGTCATCCGTTGTTAATAAATATAAATAAAATCATTATTTATAAATAAAAAAATACAAAAAAATGTATGTCGTTTATGAACATAAAGTAACAATAGGTGTACAAAGGCGGACTCATCCTACAAGGGAATCGTAAAAAAGGACAACCCAAAGGACATGTCCTAAGGGACGAGCTTAGGGACATGAGTGAACGGAAAAGTACTCGATACTCACGTATCTTGATTTTGTATTTCCCATCTCCTTCTACCTTTAACACCAGCAGCTTCCCCGCGATAGTGTACTCCCCCACCAGCACCGCCGAGCACTTCATCTCCAGGAGTTGCTTCGACCCTTGTCGTCTGCAATCAGTATGTTCAACACATTGATTGACTTTTACAAAAAAAATATTGTAACCAGCCCATATAATACGTCTCCAACGAGGGGCACGGGCCTCCCTTCGAAACACGAAGGGGATTCAGGCCATAGTCCACCAGTTCCGCCACGTTTCACCGCTAAGCAAGTGATAATTAATTAGAAATCCGTACATAAACCCGAAAAGACGAAATTAGTGGTACTGGCCCGCACCGTGATTTGAACCCGCCACCTTCCGGTTACAAATCTGGCTCATTACCAACTGGTATCACCGCTGTGAATTTTTTTTTTATTATAAGATGGGTTAACTCTTGACCTCAATCTTGACCATATTAAGTAATTGATCAATTAATTATTCAACCCAAAAATAGAAGATTCTATCGAAGTAGGACTAAATATATAGTTTTCAATTGGTCAAAGGTAAGTATGATGGCTGGAAAAGTGTTATTTGCATGATTATGCCTGAGTATTGAAGTCTAGCTGCTGACATTCAGGCGGAAGTTCTGTACATGTACAGTCTTATGAAATAGATACCGTGTTGTAGCGTCATCTTTCAGGATTATTAATCACAATTAAGTAGATTTTTTCTTTGCTGATGTTACAATATAGAATGAGGTGATCATAACGACAACATGTTTCTAGTTTACGTGACATTGCAAAATTATAAAGTCTTCGATAAAGTAGATATTAAATAGAACAGACGAAAATAAACACTCAGGCATAATGCGAGAATCGATTCCAAATAATAGGTTATTATTAATATCATTGTTTTTAGACACATGTGGTCCTATCAGCAGTCATCAAATATCAATCTACAGCTCTTAAGCCGATCATTAGGAGCGGTTGTTAAACTTAGCTCTTCTGTTAGAATCCTCGTAAACTTTCTAGCCCTAGACATTGTATTTTCTTTTCTTTAACAAGAAAAGTTGAGAGTTGCAATTTTTAAAGTCAATGTCAAAAATAGCTTTATTTTACAGAACATTCAGAATGTTACTTAAAATAAGTCAAAACAGTGAATTACATTAGCATTTTTGACTTTGCGCCTATTCGCAAAGATGCAGTCTTCCTCAGAAGAAGAATAGGCAAGAAACTCCGAGGGTTGCTCTTTTTAACTCTATTTTATACATTCCTTATTTATAAAAATTCTCAAAAAGAATGGGGCTGACTCCCGCGCCGGATTATACCTGAGACAGCATATCTCCCTAGCCAATAGCCATCCAAAGAGGGAATGCAGCTAGTGTAATGAGTACTTTCCCATCAGGTATGGTCCGGGGCGGTTTGTTTGATTAGTTTTAAAAACAAGTATTTGTTTTTTCTTTATATTGTTTAATTTTTGATATTTTATTTTATTTACATTGTTATTACTACCACAGTCTATTTCATAGATATGAGGAGGGGTCTTTGGCGGGAACTTGAAGTAAGTGGTTGCTGTGTCGATTGAATTTTTGTTTTCAGATTAAATATGTGTTTAATGTATTAAAATATATATATATAAATATAATTTTATTTGGCAATATCTGAATAACTCTGGAGATGAGCAATTTATTCCCATGGTTTCTTGTCTAACAGATAATGAGAAATTCAAATTCAGCTAAATGGTCCTTATGTACTTAACTGCTCACTTTCCGTCATCCTATAATAGTTTAATTCAATTCTTGATAAAATGGCGCCCACATTTTTCATGATTTTTACCAACGTCGGAGTATAGAATAGAGAATGCCGAAATCGCCAATATCAAGTAAAGAAAACCCTTTAAGAATTTTAATACGCCAGAGCCTGGTCCATTGACCAGCAGGGTGCACTGCTAGCAGGTGATGAGAGTAACGATTTTGGAGCACTTAGATGTTATGATAATGACTCCACACAAGTTTCTATCCCTACTAATATTATAAGAGTAACGATTTTGGAGCACTAAGATGTTATGATTATGACTCCACACAAGTTTCTATCCCTACTAATATTATAAGAGTAACGATTTTGGAGCACTAAGATGTTATGATTATGACTCCACACAAGTTTCTATCCCTACTAATATTATAAATACGAAAATAACTCTGTCTTTTGATTAAATTTGGTGCAGATAGATCAGACCTTGGAAAAGGACATAGACTACATATTATTTCACAGCTGGGCCCGATATAACGTGTAGTCCACGCGGGTGAAAGCTAGTTTGCAAAGTGCAAGTGGAAGTACATGATGCGCAGTAGTGACAGTACTCTCGTCTGAGTTTTTTTAAATACACTTACTTCAAAGACAGTATGTTACAATTCCTGAGCCCTTTAACAACGGTCTGCCGAAACTGAAGCTTCAGCCCAGCCTGGTCGGCGTCTATCATGTCGATCTTCATGGGGTCCATGGGCTGGATGCCCAGCGCTGGGATGCCAGCTGCGAGAACCGGCAGCGCCTTCTGGGCCGAGGTCCGCTGGCATGCGAAGTCAGGAGCATGGCACGGAGTGATGTAGGGAGCTGGAAATAAGGACTTATTTCAGGACAGTTATTTCAAATTTAGTTAAAACTAACTGTCCGCCCGCGACTTTGTTCCCGTGGAAATTGTATTACCCCTCCACGTATAAACTAATATTGGACAGATTTTGATAAAACTTCACAATGTAATCTATACTAATATTATAAAGAGGAAAGATTTGAACGTTTGTTTGTTTCTATTGAATAAACTCCGGAACTACTGGACCGATTTGAAAAATTCTTTCACCATTAGAAAGCTACATTATCCCCGATGGACATAGGCTACATAATTTTCCCGAATTTTCACGTGAAGGAAGTCCCGGGCGGAAAGTTAGTAATTAATACCTACAGTTATTTACCCAGTTATGTACCCACGTTCATCACAGTTGCAATCATCAGTCCCAGCAACAGTCAAGGTAGTTTAACTTAGGCTATGCCGGTTGTAAGGGACAGGTTAGCAAAAACTGAAACCCTGAACTTAGACCATCATTCTGAATGATTTTCCATAGGAATTTTCTTCAGGAAGATTTTCAATTTTTTTTCATGTTTTTCAATATTTTCTTCTTTAAAATGAATTTGCTTTTACGAATATACTCCATTTTGTGGTAAAAACAATCACAATAGCGTAAAACACGAAAACCAGCAACGTGCATCGCATTCTGATAGAGGCGTGGCGCGGGGTTCACCAGCGCGGGGCGCGCCGGTTTTGCGATACATTGCGTAGCGCCAAAGAAGGTAAATAATGAAAACTCCTTAACTTGATGTTTCCGGGATAAAAAACTATTACATTTAGCCGATCATGGTAATGGATAGATTCCACCATTTAATATTTGCTAAGCTGTTCTTTCATCACGATGTTTTCCTTCACCGTTGAGCGAGTGATAATAATTAGAAATCCGTACATAAATCCGAAAAGACAAATTATAGTGGTACAGGCCCACACCAGGATTTGAACCAGACTGAGGCAAAAGTAAACGAACGAGACCGACAAATGTGCCTCATTGGCACATTTTTCGGTCTCGATGGGCTCCACCCATCCTTTATCTCAAATCTCAGATGGGCTCCACCCATCCTTTATCTCAAGTGGGCTAATAGTACTAGTAGAACAAGTGAGTACCAGTTTTACCATCAATGGTAAAATTGGGACAATTTGGTGCCAGATGTACCATCAACGGCCGGTTTGGTCGTGTGGTGGTGACGCTGCCTCTTGATCGGCGGGTCCTGGGTTCGATCCCCAGTCGAGGCAAACATTTGTGTAAAAAGCAGATGTTTGTTCTCGGGTCATGGGTGTTTGTGTTTGTCTTTATGTATGTTCCAAGGGACCCACGACACAAGGGAAAACCTTAGTGTGGGCCTTTGAGTGTGTAGCGTGTGTAGCGTTTATTTTTAATGGTACAAATCGGTACAATCCCATGGTACAAGTGGTCCGGCGGGTCCTCGCCTTGGGCAGAAACTTGCTTACCTACAGTTATTGTTCTTATTGCTAACCAGGTGCAATGTAGTCTTATTTAAGAAGTCCCGTGTATGTCAATAAGACAATTCCGCGATGAAACAAACAATGTCAGGAAATGGGTCTCCATTTACAGTGCAGAGGTAACTTGATGTGGCAAGCTGATTCAGAAGAAGCCTATTCTATCTATCTATATACAGGGCTTTAGGTATCTCTCTTTCAACCTCTCGGGTAGTTAATCAGTCCATGAATCTGAATGTTTCCCAAGGAACATAGGTTAAAATACGAAAAAAAAAATTTGTTCCCATACAAACTTTACAGTATATAACGCATTTTGTATGGGACATCGAAAATTTTTTTTTCGTATTTTGACCTATTTTCCTTGAGGAAGTTGTTCAGTTTCATGGACTGATCAACCACCCGAGAGGTTGAAAGAGAGATACCTAAAGCCCTGCATACACTTGCGCCTAAATCCCTTTCAGAGTAGGCAGAACGTCATGTGGTTCTAGAACCACTTGTGACGCCGCATTTCACATTAAATCTGAGAATTATTTGATGGAATATATCATGCGAAGCCTATTCACCCAAATTTTAAAGAGATTCGGATCATATCGACGCGGCAATACAGATGCAAGCAGAGAATTGCATTTCTGACCAGGACACATTGTCAGAGATGAAGAAAAGGGTTTCGGTTCATATCCGCGGGATGTCAACTAAGTACCCTGATGTTTGTTCAATTAATAGAAAGAAGAGGCAGGCGGCTTGAGCTTATCTAACTCCTGAGCACACTCTCCGCAAAAATCTACAAGCCAAAACATATTTATTCCTTTTTGGATTTTGCCAAGAAAAATCTCCTAAATAAGAGTAGGTATATTGTTTTTGTAAATAAAATAAAAAATAAGAAAAAGTTATTGAAAGGCTCAAACTGTGCCACCAAGAAAATCTCCTACTAATATTATAAATGCGAAAGTTTGTGAGGTATGGATGTTTGTTACTCTTTCACTCTCAAATGGCTGGAGCAATTTTGATAAAAAAAATTACGGATAGTAACAACCTGGATTAACACATAGGCTACATAATTTTTCCAAATTCCCACGGGAACCAAGAGACTATAGCTAACTGACTACTTACTATTTTGAAAACTTGTTTTTATTTTATAAACGCTACACACTCAAAGGCCCACACTGAGGTTTTCCCTTGTGTCGTGGGTCCCTCGGAACACACATAAAGACAAACACAAACACCCATGACCCGAGAACAAACATCTGCTTTTCACACAAATGTTTGCCCCGACTGGGGATCGAACCCAGGACCCGCCGATCAAGAGGCAGCGTCACTACCACTCGACCAAACCGACCGCCACTAGGGATAAGCTAGGAATAAATCAGATTCGTCAGACTGTAGCGAGCTTAAACACTTGGTACTAAACTTGTAGAATACGCAAAAAATCCCAAGTCTATATGTGAGAAAGTTTTCTAGGTATGTCAGTTTCAGGACTTTTGGGAATATTAAAAGGAGTTTGGACTTACCCAAAGCCCCATCCACAGCTACATAGACAGAGAGCACAGTCAAGACTAGAAGCGACTCCATCATCACTCACGACACACAAACCTCAATAAAAACTGTCTCAAATCACACAATGCCACTTTTAGCTCAAATGTCAACAGCCGACGCGCGAGTCGGGCTACTCAGGCTCGCTTTTTATACCACGATTAAAAGGAGACAATTATGACACCAATTAATGTATCATTCTCTCATTGGAGCGCTGATAAGACTAATATTTTTCTGTTAAAATTACTAATTTATTTTGGTCTCATTTTGACGGATTTTCCGCAAACAACAGTTTGTGTCTCAGTTTCCTTGTTTCTCTTTTACCAGACGACTTTTTTTTTCTTTAAGAAATGTTTAATCTTTATTTTGTTCTTTTATTTCAATCAAACCATATAAGAATGTGCCTTTAGTCCGAGTGAAAACAATTGACTAATTTGTTTAACCTTGTTAAATGCATTCTGCATTTGCACATCTGTTAGATTTTTTGCTTAATTCACAGATTTACAAACGTGACTTTATATAGAAATTAATATAAACTTTTTTTTTTTTGTGACCGTTTTTGAATTTGCCCTAATTTCATTTCGCAAGAATAAATTTTCTATTTTTAACAGAACACAGCAGCTCTAGCACGATAACGACAAACTCGCGCTCGGCTCACGCTGAAACTTCACTTCGATTTCGCGAGGGTCCCGCGCAAAGGCTTGCTCGGCGTTGTCAATGTTGACATTTTGACATAGGACCGCGGTGTTGTCGCAGTGCTGTCACTATCGTACTCGGCCTGCTGAACACTGATCTTCCGATCCAAAAAAACTGTCAGTGTCAAAGCGAAATTTGAAACACGACTTAATTAACCACGATAGGTTAATTATCCCGCGACATTCGATGGCTTATAACTTTTAAATGGCTGAACAAAATTGGATCAAAAATATAGCTAAGAAGCATCGAGATCGGTCCATTCGTTTAAGAGCTACGATGTTACAGACAGACACACATGTACACAGACATACAGATACAGATACACGTCAAACTTAAAACACCCCTCTTTTTTGTCAACAGTTAAAAATGACAAAAAACCGTTGATCTCAAATGATGTATTTCGTAGATATACCTATCTTAGTACTCTTCATAATTTAATAACAAATCCAACGCAATGCACGACGAAAATTTGAGAATTTTATCGTCATCGCCGTCATTAAACGGTTGAAAAACTCAGATTATCGAGCTTACTGTAATTTCTATGCAGGTGAATGTACCTACATGCATGAAGATGACGAGTCTGGAATATGACGAGTTTGAAAAATGACCAGTTTCGAAGATGGCGAACGTGGAGTAAATCAAAATGTTAAGTAAGCACCTTACATTTACATGGCTGCACGCTTCAAACTTACTGTTTAAACGAATCGTAATTGCTTACTCATTTGCACAAGGGGCAGCATTATTGCAAGACCTATTTTAGTTCGGTCTGTTTTCATTTAAGCTAGATTTTCCGAAGTGGCTAACCCAGCACCAGTGTCAGTCGATTGACAACAGCCGGGACCCACTTGTCGTATTTTACAGTACATAGATCACCAAACCCAGGTTTCTCGTTGTTATTTAATACAATTTAATAAAAAATACAATAAGCTCAGCTTTATTTAAATATGTCAGGTGTATAACACTTTAAACTTTCGCGATTCTAAGACTTAAAGGCATTATATGTCAGCAGGCCGAGTACCATAGTGACAGCGCCTCGACAACACCGCAGTCCTATGTCAAAATGTCAACATTGACAACGCCATAGGGCAAGAATTTGCGCGGGACCCTCGCGCAATCAAAGTGAAGTTTCAGCGTGAGCCGAGCGCGAGTTTGTCGTTATCCTACTAGAGCTGCAGGTATCCTAAGTATATGAACTTTGGAAGGGTGATAAACCGTGCAACCGATTACTTCAATTTTAGTTTTTTTTTTATAAGTTGAAATACCTAGTTGCACATTGTATGTACAGTGAAAAACCCTTTGATAATAAAAAACTGGGAGGTCAAGGGATGACGTCAACATGTATCTTGTAAGTATTTAAATTGGAAAACTTAATTCCTATAAATATATTAACAAAACCACAACTCGCACTACATGTAAAACGTCAAATAGGTTCACGGAATGAACGCTGTTAAACGTAACAGTGGAAAAACTAACATCTCAGTGAATTAACCAGACCAGTTCTCTTATAAGATACTAGCATTCCGCTCGGGAACGATCCCGTGGGAATTCGGGAAAATGATGTAGCTTATGTCCATCGGGGATAATGTAGCTTTCTAATGGTGAAAGAATTTTTCAAATCGGTCCAGTAGTTTCGGAGCCTATTCAATGCAAACAAACAAACAATCAAATCTTTCCTCTTTATAATATGTAGAGAAGAGATGTCTCCAATTTTCCATGTGTCTTTTATAAGTTGCAATCATTTGAGTTATTAATATTTGGTCATATTTTCTCAATAACAAAAGTTAACTTTTCTATTCATGCTAGCAATATCTTAGATAGGACAACTCATTTATTTACTAACATTATCAAAAACAGGACGCTACAATGATTTTTTTCAAATTCTATGAATATACAGGGCTTTAGGTAAATCACTTTCAACCTCTCGGGTGGTGAATCAGTCCATGAAACTGAACAACTTTCCCAAGGAACAAAGGTCGAAGTATGAAAAAAAATTGACTTCCCATAGAAAATGCGCTATCAGCTGACGCAGTTTGTATGGGAAGTAAAAAAAGTATTTCGTATTCCGACCTTTGTTCCTTGGGAAAGTTGTTCAGTTTCATGGACTGATTTACCACCCGAGAGGTTGAAAGTGATTTACCTAAAGCCCTGTATGACGGAATAAGAAAAAACATCAAAGTCAAAAAATAACTTTGTTTTATAGGACATTCAGGATGTTGCTTCATACTACGTGTAATACTTAATACATATTATAAATGTATGTGTCTATTTGCAAGCTTAATCTACACAATTTGTGACGACTATAACTGGACTAAATATCTGGACTTTGGCCTAACTCCCGTTCGTGTTTCGAATGGAACCCCGTGCCCCTCGGTGGGGACGTGTATGGGTGATTTAAAAAATCATGGACAATCTACGCAGTGCCATCTTACCTCAGACCAAGCAAAGCTTATACTAGGTTGCTAGATAACTGACATATTATACTTAGATCCTTTTTTGATGTAAATACATACCTACTTATTGAATTTGTATTGTTTATAAACACTCACAAATACTTAATTTTCAAACACTTGTGTTGGTCGGGAACCGAACTCGCAACCTTCAAATCAGTAAGCAAGGTAATCAGCGAGTAAGCTATCAGGCCAGTCAATGTGGGTATGAAGATCAGATCGACATTTTCATCCCGAAAATTTGAAAAGTTCTTTTTTTTATTTATTATAAGATGGGTTAACTCTTGACCTCAATCTTGACCATAAGGTTAAAGATGAGGTCGACGATGGAGCGAGTTAACCCAGAAAATGCCTATAAAGGCACTTGTACTCCCACGCATCGACGGAACACAGGAAGCTCTTTGGCGTCGGACTTCGGTAAGAGGATGGTCGAGAACCAGACGGCCCTTTACAGAGCCTACCACACCTCATGAGACCATAGGACGACATATCAGATTCAGTAAAAAATGAAGTGTCGTTGCCTGGGATGGATTACTAGGAGGCAGGTCTCATTTGTGTTTCCTTAGTCGCCTCTTACGACACCCATGGAAAGAGATGGGGTGGTGTTATTTCCAACCGATCACCACACGGTGGTGGTCTTTCGGGATCGCGATGTAAAACCGATCAACGCGGGCTAAACCACGGGCGGAAAGCTTGTTAATAATAACTGAACATGCATATAAACAATGTAAAAGCCTTATCTCTTTCTGAGAGAGACATCAAGCGCGTGCGTCATTCGATGACGAAGGTTCTCGTCATTGAGAAGCGGTCGCGTCGTCCCGTCGTTAATAAACCAACGACTACTCATAAACTACTCGAAAACAACTCGCATAGTGACACCGACTCCACTGGTGGTTGTCGATATTGTATGAATAAATCGTAGATACTTAGAACAGACAGAAACCTAGTACCTGGAGCAATACTTTGAACTATTTACAATCTACGGACGGTCGATAGTTGTCGCTGACATTCGACGCTTTTAAATTCGCTGATCTCAACAGATCAGGAGACGTATTTTTGAAATAATAGAATTCCAATTCGTATACGAATTGACAAGATTTTGCGAATGCGAATCTTGTCAATTCGTATGCGAATTGGAATTCTATCATTTCAAAAATACGTCTCCAGTGAGGTGTAGCAACGTTCACAGAAGCAGCGAACTTGATGGATAGATAGATGATGTAAATAAATAAATAATTATTATTAAATAATAGATATTATTATAATTATTTACATAGCGTAAATAAATGTACGCTATGTAAATAAATAAATGAAATGAAATAAATGAAATGATAAAAAAATTATATCCTTCACAGTAGTGAGTACTGTGATGGAAATAAATTACAAAGAGACAGAAGAGACAATCACAAAAGCAAAAATAGAGTTTAACAACACCACAAACAAGGAAACAAGAAAAAAATTAACGACAGATAACAAAGAAAGTAACAGTTAAGAAAAGCACAAAGTGACTAAAGTGGCAGAATTTCACGAGCGTTTCTGTGCTTCGGAAGGAAGCCGTCGGTCCCGGTTCCGGCTGTTGTCGATTGACTACCAGTCATTAAAACCAAGTCTGACGCCATTTTGCGGTTTGAAAACTCTGACACCGAGTTAACCACATACTTGACTATACCTACACGATTAGATAAGAAAAAGAATTATAGAGTTTCTATAGAACCCCTAGGCCGAACCAAGCTAAGTTGCCACTCCGTTGATAGTCTACGTTTCGGTATTTGTATATTCTTGTATGCAAATCGTAGACAAGAATCGACAATTTATGGCATCGGTCAAATTGGTGATAACTTTTTTTTATTGGGAATTATCAAATATATGAAAAACGGCTTGTTTTGCCGTTTTTTATCACTGCAGCACATATCTACGATTTGTTGTCTTTTGTTTACCTTTTGTTAATAATTGTATTTGTGTGCTGAAGAAACAAAATAAATATTTTAGTTTTTAATTATTAGGTTATACATGATATCAACAAGAATTACCAGTTAACTTTTAGCTGGCAAATGCTGAACCAAGTCCTATTGGCACTATATTTAATAATATTAGATTACCTACCCTAAGTTTGCTTTTGTTATGTAAGCAATGACTTTGTTAATAGTGTAATAAACTATACTGGACCGGATCCAGGTCAGAAAGGCCTAAGGAAAATGGCCTACTTACTTGAAGAGAGAGTACGTATTTGGTAGCCCTCCACATTATAAGACTCACCTTAATTTATACATATCGAGTCCTCATTTCTTTACTCGCGCAATGACCTGAACTTTTTATAAAGCCACTGAAAATCTTAGTCGAGAGGAAAACACTTTGATAGAACCTAAGAACCTTAAATAATGTGCGCCTAATAAGTAATTATTCTTTTACGAATTACAAGAATACGTTTATCGTTGAGTCACACAACTAAGATTCCACAATTTCAAATTAGTGTTACCAGTGACATTAATTGTGAATGCAGTCTCACCACGGAAGAGAATGTATGGGTATCTACCGCTTCGTCATCACATATTGCCATCGATTGATTAATGTTCAATGAGTGTTGTTTAAATACCATCTTTACACGTAGAGAGTAGAGCCGAAATAGCACCTTCAAACATGATGTGTGAAGTCTCGTCGTGAGTTTCATTAAAAAAAATTTGGAATGGAAAGTTTTGTCTTTTTTTGAACCAAACAGTTTCTTGAATTTTGGAAAACCCGTTTAAGTTCTAGCCTCCGTGACTAAGATATAAAAGACTTTAAAATAAATAAATACTTACTTCCTACATACAGACGAACATAAACGTTAGATCGTCATCAGCCCATTACGTCCCCCACCGAGGGGCACACGAAGGGGTTTTAGGCCATAGTCCACCACGCTGGCCCAATGCGGGTTAGTGGACCGCTCGTCTTGCGAAAATGAATTTTCTTGGACAGGCGGGTTTCATCACGATGTTTTCCTTCACCATTAAGCAAGTGATAATTAGAAAGTGATCATTAGAAATAAATCCGAAAAGACGAATTTAGTGGTACAGGCCCGCACCAAGATTTGAACCCGCAACCTTCCGATCACAAGTCTGGCTCATTACCAACTGGGCTATCACTGCTTACCTTAGATATTCAGATTCAAAGTCAAAACATTCCAATATTCAAAATATTCTCCTAATTCATATTAAAAATTCAAGTAATGTTTTTATTTTTAACTAGTACGGAAGAGTAATAAAAATTCTTTTCCCAGAAGTCATAGCCCAATCACCTACAGGAACCTTTTTAATGTCAATAGGTTTTTGGACGATTAACGACCAACTTCACAACATAGAATAAAGATAGTAAACAAGACAACCTGTACTGGAAATACTAAACGCTGTGCCTATTTGTAAAGTTTTTTTTTCTTTAGAAAACAAAGCGGTTCTTGGAAAATACTTTGTGACGTCTTGCCCTCATCTAGTTTCGCTGAAAAGGTAAAATAATGATTTCATTAGATCATACCTCAGGCACAGCTCTTAAAGAGACACTTACAATGCAAAGATTTTTGTATATAAAATAATAATCCGAACATGAATAGTAACCGAAGATGCTGAAGAAGGTTGAGAATGACACGAATGCAGTCTTGTCACAACTCCTACCAATTGAATTGAAAGGCAATAAAATTCCACAAACCTAAACTTTGAAAGCAATTTTTTTTTATTTCTGTATTTTGACCGATTTCTCCGCTAATTATGAACCGATTTTAAAAATTTTTTGTTCGAAAGAGTATACTCCAAAAGTGGTCCCATATAAATTTTATCGAAAATTATTCAGCGCTTTTAAAAAAATCAACATAAACAAAAAATGCTACAAACCAGAACATCATCTAAATAAATGAGTGACATTTTCTTAGTGGTTATCTGCTAATAGGCATTGTAGTCTGCAAAAATACTAGTTATCTACTTTTTGCGAACTGTTGTTGGGATTGAAGTCGGTGACTCGTACGTTTTTTTAACATGGAAAATTATTATGTTTCATATAAAAGCATCAACGCGACACCATTAAAAAAGTTTCCCATAAGTTTATGTTTGTTTGTTGATGTTTGTTCTCGGGTCAGGGTGTTTGTGTCTATCTTTATGTATACGCACAAAAGGAGCCTCTCCGGGCGACGTACCCAAATTTTTGTACGTTCGGCGCACCCTGGGCAACTGTTAACCGAACTCCTCCCGCTAACTGGCAAATCCATTCACTACGATGGCAAGTCCAAACCAGCCAGATAGTCAAGCACTACAGCCGGCTTAATTTATATTTAGAGGGACATCCCATAATACAATGGAAAACCCTAGTAATTTGAGTGAGTAGAGATTTTTTCTTATTCTTGGTCTGATTGTAAAGTTTGGCAGCGGCTTTACAAATTGTGCGATCATCCTTAGTATCAGTTACTTACCCAATTTTATTGAGGTTGAATTATTTTTTCAATCTCATTTCTATAGGTTCCATGATGAAAGTTTATCAGTTCATCCAATGTAAGAAGAAAATCGACATCCTAAAATGTTGCCTACTCTTCTTCTTCTTAATCGTGTAGGTATAGTCAAGTGTGTGGCTAACCCTGGTTTCAGAGTTTTTCAAACCGCACAATGGCCTCTGACTTGGTTCTAACGACTGTAGTCAATCGACAACAGCCGGGACCGACAGCTTAACGTGCCCTCTGAAGCACGGACTAATTAAACTACTAACTAAACAGCATACCTACAAAATAGTTTGTGAAATATGAAATAAGTATTACGTTCATATCAGTTAGTAAGACGAACTAAAATTGCACGTAGGTAATTTGTACATCTGTAACAGATAATGGATAAATAAATAAAACATCTGTTTCTATGCATGTCTAGTCTATGATCTAAGTTACATCGTCACTCCAGTGTGTCGTTACACCCGTGTGTGTGACCCCCATTGTACCGGCATCGGCAGTTATCGCCTATTCACCGTTGTTTTTATGTCCCCCCTACAAGTACCTTGTGTGCACTCTACACATTAATAACTCTATGACGAATGGCTTTGGGAACTACGGATAGTAATACCTTTTAGGGTTTCGGAAGCTAGGAATAAACGCCACATACCTTCTTTTAGACCCATATAAAATTTGTCCCTTGTATCATACTTTTGGGCTACATACATAAATAGATACGAACGCCCAGACCTAAGAACAAAAATCTGTGTTGTACATAAACATTGGCTCGTCCGGAATAAACTCAGAAACTAAAGCTGAGGTAAGCTCAGCTTACCTACACACACTTTAAGTTCGCAACACACTTGACTAATATAAACTACATGATAAGAAGAAAAAGCTTACCTACAGCGTCTGTATATTTTTTCTATCAATCTTTTCAGAAATAATCTTTTCATTTGATTTCTTGTGGTATGGGCTGTAACTTCGGGTGTCAAAACGGCGAAAGTCACTTATCCCTTTTTAAAATCCCTTATTAACTATTTATTTTTAACTGCCCAGCCTTTTCCCAGCCATGATCCGATTTTCTGGTCATTCTCCTCGACTTTGCACGATCTCGAGAATCCTGCGTGGTAAGGGTTTTCTTATTAAAAGTTAGAAAATAAATAAACTAAGAACTTCTTAAGAATTCCGTAGTTTGGTCTCGTGTCCAACACATAATTTTGCTACGGAACCTTTACTACACGAACTTGATTCAACACCTAAGCGACCTCTTGAACCCTAGGTTGCCTAACTTTCGTCTATAGGTAACCTGGGAAATTAGGAAATCTAGATATTGTTTTGGAACTGAGATAAAAACACTTCTTTGATCTGTAGTGGAGTCGGAATCACGTTTCCGGCCAAAAAATACGTGACAGCTTTGCAACAGGCAGGCTATTATGTCTTTTAGCATTCCCACACCATACCGGTTTCTCGATATTTCGTGATATGTCTTGTTAAATCAAGTGCACAGTCACGAAACATTCAAGCTGAACACTCGGACTTTGTGGCGATACCTTATTCCGTAAGCTTAATAAGCAAAATCGCTCTTTATTTATGTTTATGAGTGTAAACATAATTGTAGAGCGATTTTGAAAAATGTTTTGATGATAATATTTTATGTTCTAAAAATCACAGCATGCTTCAAACAATAGTTTTTAAACGACTTACAGTTTCCTTTATTTTCGGTTGCGTGGATAAAATTGATTTGTAAATATTGTAGTGCATCAAAGTCAAGTATTGTTTTTACAACTCGCAAAAGTGTAGTTTTACTCCAAAAAGAACAAGAATAAGGGTTGCTCTTTTCGATTAAATAAAAATGTTCTATTTCAACCGATCATTTTATTGTGGGCAATAGAGAGAACCTAGGGAGGCACCCTACTAATAAATTTTGATGAGCAATGAAGACTGAATTCATCACTCATATTGTATTAAACTTTTAAAAATGCTACTACTAAAAAAATTAAAAATTGGATCCGGTTATCTCGTGATTTATAGGCCGGCCGGTACCTTAAATGACGCGAGAACAACTTGACAACAACGTGACATCAAACAGCATGTTCTTGGCGACCTTGCCCCGAACTCTACCTACCTACGAGGGCCCCGATTCTGTAACTGAAGTTGAAGTTGGAAGTTGAAGTTAATATACATCTAATGATGGCTGCTTTGACTGGTGGCGCCACCGCCAACTGAATTTTAAGTTGCTAGGTATTTTTCAACTTTACGTTCGGTTGGCGGTGACGCTACTGGTCGGGGTAGGTGTCAGCAAGTTTAAAAAAATTAAATAGTTCTCAATGTCGCCACCTGAATAGATAAAGTGGCCTCCATTCCATCGACACACAAGTTACAGAATCGGAGCCCAGGTTTTTTTTTGTTAAGCTATCAGGTACTTTATTCAAGTTATTCTATGAGTTCAACCAATTCCAAGAAGAACTCTGCTCGTGTTTACCTAATCGTCGCAAAAAGGATTATTTTATATCCTTAATGGTGGTTTACGTATTTACGAGTATACTCAGCTCTTAGATCTACATTGTATATTGCTTCATAATATTTGTAAGAGTATCTTGATCTGGGTCCTGGAGGTTTACCATGATCGCTTAGCGCGATCCAATTTAGGACCTAAACAAGTTTTCAACGCTTATTCGTACCATGATGGCTTATAAGCGATTCAATTTTGGCGCTGCTGCGATTCAAAGGCAGACCAGCGACAATTTATGTAGACATTTAAAATGGACCATAGACAACCGAGCAGTTCAAAAGTAGTGCCATCGTGGTACCATTTTAAAAAACATTCCAATTGCGAAGCAGTTCAAAGTTGGATCCTAAACAGAAATGCTTTTAAACGATCGTGGTAGGTATAGGTACCTTGATCATATCCTCTTCCGATGCCAGGGAGTCCGCTTTATTCAGGAATGTAGTGTTGAATTGAAGCCTCGGAGAGAGCACCCTCAGAGTTTCTTGCCTATTCTTCCCTGGGGAAGACTGCACCTTTGTGAATAGGCGTAGAGTCATTAGAGTCAAAATAACGAGTATGTTTGTATGTATTTAAATCCTTTAATGTAACATCCTGAATGTATTATGAAATCAAGTTATTTTGAATATGAAGCCATGCTATTTCTGTGTTTGAACAAACTTCCATTATTTTCTTATGTCTTGTATTTTATTTAAGTATTTAATTTACTTTTTATAGTACGATTCTACCTATGAAACTGAACAACTTATGCCAAGGAACCAAATAACCAATCTAAAATTCGCAAACAATTATTTCGACATCTCGAGCGGCAATCAGTTGATGACCCAAATTGTATGGAGGTATTCGTGACACGATTTTTTATTTTATGAAAATTTCGTAGGTTATCGGAAGCTTATAATTCTTCTTCTTATCGTGTAGATATAATCAAGAGTGTGGCAAACTTGACTAAGCCGTGTCAGAATTTTCAACCGCTAATGGACTCTGATTTGACTGTACCTAGTCAATCGACAATAGGTTATACAATAGCAACAGCTTATAAATAATATTATATCTGTGAAGTTATAGTTTCTCTGCATCCATTCGTCATGACCACAGACCACCTGACATCAAAACAAATCCCCGAGCGATCACGCGAGACGTAACATTATTTAAATAACACATCTAGCCATCACTTCGCATTGTTTACGTTTTGGCCACGTGTTGAGATGTACACACATCAAGTGACGCCTGAGGCTGTGGAAAATTGCAGCAGCCTTGTACAGACGATAGCACGACGAGCTTAACACGGGAGCGCCTGGAGAAGTTAATGTAAGAGCTATATTCAGGCAAAAATGTGAAGCTTCTGTAGACACATGTAAGTTATCGGTACAAGCGGCAGTCAATGCTTAACTTTTATTTGTTTGAATATCGGTTAAAACGGTTAGCGGTATGACGTCATACCTTTAAATTTTACCGTTATTTTCCGGTAGCTCAAAATTTCGGTAGCGGAATGTTTTTTATTTTTATTAATAAAGGGTTCGCTCTTGACCACAATCTAGCCCAAGGGCAAAGATGTGGTCAAGGATAAAGCAAGCTCACCCAGAAGCAGGTAATTCACTCGAACTTTAAAGAGATTCGGTTTATATGAACTCGGGAATACAGACGCATTATTATTTGGTAGCGCTAAGTAACGGTATTGTTATTTTTGTGGACTTAAATGATTTAATAAAGGTTTTCTTTAATCCCCACCGCTGCCGGCAACGTCGCGCTGGCGTTTTTTCGGTACCGAAATAATTTCGGTTACGGTAGCAAAAGCCGAAAGTTTCAGTGTTCGGTCATCTTCTGAGGGAGCTTGAATATGTTTAGGATAACCACTGAAACATAAGACGATTGAGATAGACTATCTTCCCGCCCGGGACATCTTTCTCGTGAGAATTCAGGAAAATTATGTAACCTATAAATATACATTATTCTGGTATCTAAGCCAAAGTACTGCAACGTTTAATCAAAATCCGTCAAGAAGTTTTTATTTATTTATTTATTTAATATTTGGAAATCAACAGCCTTGGATACAGAGTTATTATAACAAAAATAGCGCTAGAGGGCCAATTACAGGTGTAAGGAGAAACAATATGATTGTGAAAATAAAAAGGTACAGCTTTCGTGTTAGTCGTTAAGGTTCACAATTAGTGTGATAACGTGATGAGCTAGTAAATAGCTCTTATTGACTACCTCGAAAGTTGTACCTTTTTAACCGACTCCAAAAAAGGAGGAGGTTCTATGTTCGACTGTATTTTTTTTTTTAATGTAAGTTCACCGATTTCTCCGCTAATTATGGACCAATTTAAAAAATTATTTTTTTGTTCAAAAGAGTATACTTCAGAGGTGGTTCCATATAAATTTTATCGAAAATAATTCAGCGCTTTTAAAAAAAATCAACAAAAACAAAAAAAAAATACTACAAACCAGAACATCATCTAAATAAATGTGTGTCATTTTCATTTGTGGTTATCTGATAATAGGCATTGTAGTCTGCAAAAAATACTAGTTATCTACTTTGTGCGAACTGTTGTTGGGATTGAAGTCGGTGACTCATACGTTTTTTTAACGTGGAAAATTATACTAAACACAGTCACAAATATCCATCCAACTTATCCTTACAAACTTTCGCATTTATATGGCGTGACTATAAATTAGTTAGCAAAACTTTAGACGGTGATTCTCCAATAAACTTTCACCAAGAAACGAATTTGAAATTCTCAAAAAAAAAAACAATGTCCCATACAAAAAGCAATCAGCTGATAGTACATACAACTTGTATGGGGAAGCGACATTTTTTTTTTCATACCTATGTTCCTTGGGGAAAGTTTTTCAGTTTAATGGACTGATTCACATTCTTAAATTTTTCTAACTAATTTAGAATAGAATAGAATATAAAAAATCTTTATTTTATAGGACATTCAGGATACCACTTAAAATGAGTCAAGATTACATTTAATACATACAAACATACACTAAAGCAGTATTTCCCAAACTATGGGTCGCGACCCACTGGTGAGTCGCGAGAAGATTTTAGGTGGGTCGCAGTGGTAACACCAAAAAACGTGTGGTTCGGTCAGCATCCGCACGTCGTGTGTAACTCACGTGAAACTCAGCTCAGCCTACACGGTGGCGGCGGCGCGGCGGGGCAGCGCGCGGGCGGCGGTGGCGAATGCAAATAGCCAATGAGGGATTTTATTTTTATTTTTTTTAAATTTTTCCTCAGTCGCCGGATAGATGGCGCTAAACTAGGTAGGTTACTGCAACGTTAGGTCGTAAAGATACCATATCCTTTAACAAATTTTTAGGTCGAGGTGGGTCGCCAAATTTGGACTATCATTTTGGTAAGTCGCCGCCCAGTCAACTTTGGGAACCACTGCACTAAAGGATTTAAATACATACATATACACATTCGTTTTTTTGACCCTACTTCCTTCTTATCGTGTAGGCATAGTCAAGTGTGAGGCAAACTTGGCTAACCCTGGTGTCAGAGTTTTCAAACCGCCAAATGGCCTCTGGCTTGGTTTTAACGACTATAGTCAATCGACAACAGCCGGGACCAACAGCTTAACGTGCCCTCCGAAGCACGGAAACGCTCGCTATAAATTACCACTTTGGTCACCCATCAGGTTCCCTGCCTGTAGGTTTTGACCCTACTGACTCTACGCCTATTCGCAAAGGCGCAGTCTTCCCCAGAGAAGAGAATTTAAAGTTACCCTATAGTATAAGTGGGATTGTCAGCCATTCCAACAGGTTGTAGAGAGAGGTAAAATCGTTCCATTCCTCCTGATGAGGCCAGGGTAAAGCTGGCAGCTGACAAGAGTTTTTGATTCTCTAGCTCCCGGTCCAGCGTGGAAGTTTTCCCCCTCATAAGTCAAAGTCAAAGGCAAAAATAGATTTATTTAACAGATCAATCTTAATGTTACTTAAAATAAGTCAAATTAGTAAATTACATTAACATTTTTAACTTTGCACCAATTCGCAAAGGTGCAGTCTTTCTCGGAGATGACTAAGGCAAGAAATTCCGAGGTTTATTCTTTTAAACTCAGTCATACTTTCCTTATTTTAATTGACTTATCTGAATAACACTTTATACGATTTTTTATCTGTGCACTTTTCCGTATCCTTCCGCGATTTCCTCAGTAACAAACAATAACGATAGAGAACACCGATTTGTTACACGTGATGAGGATAATAATTATTTACATAATTTACGCGGATTACGTGATACGTAGTCGATTTCAATTTCCATAAAATCTTAAACCCACCAAACCTGAAAAATAAGTAAACATGTTAAAAGTGGTAATTAATCAAATCAACTTTTGTAAAGTTCGCGACAAATAAAACTTGACCACAAGAACTATTGAGTACCTAAGTGATATTGATGGTTAATACTTAATAGTAAATACTGTAAAAACAGCACTAACACTGGAAATTAAGACATGAAAATGGCCTACGCCAAACCAAACTGATTGGGCAATTTAACTGCAATCACAGCTAATCCGCAAAGTTAACGATATTTGTAATTTTAAGAATTTTTTTTTAGTCTAATTCCACAAAGGCCACAACCAAACGAGGTCCACTTCAACTACGAATATTATTATATATTATTCCACTTTTTTCCAAAAGATAAACAGAAGTGTTTATTTTTGAGTAATGCCAACAGTTACAGCCGGTAACTTCTTAAAGCAACGGAAAATTTGTGGAAACACAAAAACTTATTTGCCGCACATTGTACGAAACTAGCCGGCGATGCGTCGCGTCGTCACCATTACGTTATAACAAGATCTTATTAATTAACAGCATTTTACAATGAATACAATTTAAATAATATATTTCAAATACAAGTTATAGCACATAATTTGAGAACCGGTCGCGCACACGCTCGTAGTCACGTATCCAAGTCATTAATCTAATGATGCCCTTCTCACCGGCAGTGATGCAAAGCCCTTTACTTATAGTAATACGTACAATCCATGAGTATGACTCAGGTTAAGTGCTGTTTTAGATACGAGTACAATCATGATTTAAAAAAATCGGATGTAAAGGTCGTCAGATCACCAAATAATGTAGAAAATCAGGTAGACGGTTTTATGTGCTTTTGAACTGTTTTTACGTGTTTTCGATAGACCTAATCGACGGATATAATTTGGCGGTTGGAAAACTTTGTCACTAGGGTCGGTCAAGTTCGCCACATACTACTTGATTATATCTACAAGATAGGAAGGAGGAACCACTGAGTACTTTGTAAACTAGGTAGGACGCCGAAGTTTGAGCAAAGTAGAGACGATTTAGCCGGAAAGCTGACACTGAAAGGAAAAACCTAAGAAGTAACTTCAATGTGAGTAATTGGGTACTACTGAATCAGAAATGAGGAAATCCGCAGGAGAACCAAGGTCACCGACATAGCCCAAAGATTTGCTAACCTTAAGTGGCAGTGGGCAGGTCACATTGTTCGTAGGACTGATGGCCGCTGGGGCAGAAAAGTCCTCGAGTGGCGACCACGTACCGGAAGGCGCAGCGTAGGAAAGCCTCCCACAAGGTGGACCGACGATCTGGTAAAGATTGCGGGAAGTCGCTGGATGCGGGTGGCGCAGGACCGATCGAGGTGGAGAACCCTGGGGGAGGCCTATGTCCATCAGTGGACGTCTTGCGGCTGACATGATGATGATGATGATGTGTGATTGGGTATATACAGTTGTATACAATACACTGCCAAAATTATGGAATCTATGTAAATAATTCATTTCCATGATAAAGGATAGCAGGATTTCATCATCGTTATAGTACAAATTACTTGTAATAATAGCAACAATTCATAAACTCTACTTTGATTTTACTTTATGCAACAACATGTTTCTATCAGCTGTCTCAATCACAACTTTTTAATATTGTTCTTTTCTGGTGTCGGATTTATAAATAAAAAGCTTGCGTATTGTAAGTATCGTAAACCCAATATTATTGTTAGTAGATATTGTGTTCTTATGCAGTTATAGCAACAACATTTGTATTTCTATGAAGATTATTACATATTTTAAGTAATTACTTTATTATAAACACAGTAGTTATTAACTAGTGGCAAACCATGTAAAACATATTTAACCCTACTTTATTATTTTAGATTTTCATCTGTAACCTTTTGTAGGTAATTAATTTTGTACTGAAAAAGTTGTAACTATAACTTGCATACATACCTAGCCCTATAACTAATTGACATCAATACATATTTTTATGTGTTTATTTATAACCATAACATAAGCTACACGTGCTGTAACATGGATGTATGAACTAGGTACATTTTGTTTGATTTATAAATATAAAATATTTTTTTATAGAAAATGGGTTTGTTCTAAAACCCGCAGGGGCGGAGATGTGGTCGAGGATGTAGCCAAGCTCACCCAGAAGATGCCTATCAGGAATGTTATCTTATTTTGTAAAACAAAGTCAGGTTTGTTCGAACACTAAAAACTCGAGAACGGCTGGACCGATTTTTATAAAATTTTGTATGGAGGTAGCTGACAGCCTGGATTAAACCAAAGCGCGATGTCTGCACACTCGTGTGTGCAAGATTTGTATCGCACGCGGCGTAAACAAGCGCGCGACGGGTTAACGCATAGGCTACATAATTTTGCCAAATTCCCACGGCAACAAAGTCCCAGGCGGAAAGCTAGCGGAAAGCTAATAAGTCATAATGAACGGAAAGAAAGAAAATCTTCTTTTCTCAGGTATTTTATCCAGTAAGAGTCGGTAAAAGGACTCGTTTTGCTAATAATGATGTAAAGGCTGATAACCTTTCATGTTGCATGTAATGAACCCCACAAAAATCATTTGCTAATGGTGCCTCCTTGTTTGATTTTGTTACCTATCCCAATAGAGAAACTATGTAACGAATGAATAAAGAAGAAAGTCCTACACAGATAGTAAGCAACTAATGCAACGTTAAGGGCTTCTATTGCGACGAAAAGGTTTGGGGATTTTTTTCCAAATGTGTCAACTGTGTAGGCGTAAAGAATCGCACTGGAAATAAATAAAATTATAATTAATAACTTACTAAAAAAATATAAAAAACATAATTAGTCCGACCTAATGTCATTTTCTGATTTCCTTATGTCGTGCAATGCAATCAATTTTACATCCTTCTTCTATGTATTATGGTCTTTCCGCTGAACACTTTTATGGGGTTTTTATACGATAATAATAATTGGTTATCTAAGTTATTCCCAAGTAAATAAATTGTGACAAAAAAGGTAAAGTCAAACATCAAGTTACTTCTTTGGTTTGACTCCAAAAACTATCGTTTTTCACTATAATTTCTTATGTTTTTTTTATAAGGTTAAGAGTTCTATTCGGAATTTCTTATAAAATTTTGAAAATAAGTATTACATCATGAGATTATGAAAAAAATTGCTTTCTTACCCCCAGTTCGTTCGCGTAGAAAGATACCCTATTTTCTAGCCATTAGAAAATGATAACAATAGCATGAATAAACACGAATGAATAATATTAGGTATTTATAATAATAAATCCTAATACTATTTTTCGAAGTCGAACACCTCCGAATTTCGCATTAGTAGTCCCGACAGACGAGCATAACGTTTGAAAAGGTATAACATTAATGTGCATTATAATAATTATTGTGTATTCACAAAGCAATTAATTTAGAAGTGTTTACTGTCCTTTGTAAATTCAAAATAAAAAACAATTCGACCTTGAACCTTACGACAACTGTTTGTTTTTGGAAGAAATGTTAATAAGATATCTGATATAACTTGAGCCGAGGTTTGTTTGGTGGCGCAAGAGATCGGAGGCCTGCAAGAAGTGGTCAGGGCAGTGAGTCAGGTTTACTGCGTTTGCGCAACGCGTATAAAGGTAATCGGCGACAGGGAACGTTGTCAGTTGAAAGCTCACGCCATTGGAAGACCCTTGAGTCTGATATTCGGTCAATTGTTTTTTTTTCGTTTTAAATTTTAAATTAAATTTAAAAATGCGTGCTTCGTTGTGCTGTCTGGTAGCCGTCTGCTGTTTCGCACAGGCGTTTGCTGGGACCCTGCGTAAGTAATTTTCGGATTTATAATTTATTTTATAGATATTGAATTAAGTTTTTCATAAAAAGTACAAAAAAGTTCATAATTTTGAGCGAAATTTGAATTAAAGCCAGGGATTTGAAGGCGTTTTACCCAATTTAGAACTTATTTTAAAGTTTCGAAGTGTTATTTTTATTAATATATTTAATTGTTGTATCTCTCTCCCGATCTCTTACACGTACCTACATATTGAAAGAACAGCTTACAATATGTAAGTGTAAAACTTCTGTAAAGTAACATAGAGACCATTGTAGTTAAGTACGGACCTAGGAAGTGTTATCAATGTCAAGTAAATATTGTCCAACACCATAAGTACTGTATATACTGTCCAGTTTCCACGAGTTAAAGACATTTAAAGCGAAATCTTTCTTAATTTCTTCCGTTTTTAAAAATAAATTTAATTACTTAACATGCCAAATTATACGTATATTTATATCTACACATTAATTCATTCAAGGTGTAAATTTCCTTATAATGTAAAAATACTCAATCGAGTTGACCGGAAGAAATTCCCTTTAGGAACAAGACCGCCTTTGAGGGTTTCCTCACGATAGCAAACAGCTGTTTTCTTTACGCTTGAGTTTTTTAAGTTGATCCTCTATGAATATACCTAATATCATGTTCGTTCGTTAAAAAGCTGCAAATGACTGAGTCTGATAAAATAATTTAGGGATAGTCCGAGTCATATTATATTGTGATAAGCTATGCTACTCGTAATTACTCCCATATTGATTAGTGACTACACCATACATGTACCTTTTTAACTGACTTCAATTCAATTGTATCTTGGTTTTTTTGTATTGTTACGGGGTTATTCCGCCAATAATGAATGATTTTCGGTTGATTTTAATACCTACTTCATTTAATAATTTATTTCATACTTCAGAGGTGAAACTCATCAGGAATTGATTAAGGGTTACGCGTTTTTCGAAAAAACAAAAACATTATACACAGATAACTTTTGGGTTTGTTCTCTTAGCAGATAGGATTGAAGCCGATTGATTCTTAAATTTTTACCGTTAACAATTATAACAAATACTTTACCTAGGAATTTACGCGAAACGAGTCACTTATATTAATTACTTAGTTGTGATTATGAAAGTCCGTCACATTACCTTCGTAGTTTAAGGGCTATGCTACAGGGCCTGTGGCATTGGCTGTCTATCACCAGATGTTACCTAACACTGTCGACATCTTCATTATGTTAAATTTATAACTTGACCAAAATTGCTCAATGCAAACCTTTGGAATATTCACAAAAAAATTAAGGGAAAGAAAATATGCTTTTAGCGGCTTTTTATTTGCAGCCAACATGGAAAGTCGATAAACATTTCTACAGGTTGGGTTATTTTAACAGTAAAAGTCTGTAAAAGATATGCATGGCTTTGTCTGTATAATGGGCGAAAGGCTGACTAGGTACCTCATACCATTATATAGGTACAACTTGTTCCATCTGATAACCCTCAAAATTTATTCGCGAGAACCACTGAAGCTCTGCCTACCCTTTTAGGGATGACAGGCGTGAGTATATGTATGTATGCATGCTGAGTTATTATTTTGGGTCAAAAAGGCGATATCATCTGTTACTGTTACTATTGCATTATGATATTTAGAAAAAAGATCTAGCATGTACCTACAATAAGCAAGAAACAATCAAAATCTGGATTACACAAATCCATGTCACTAACTTCCCATGCACTAGCCTCCTTTTCATAGAGACAAGAACTTGAATACCTAAACATACTACCACCCATTGTATAAACGAATTATACATTATACCTTTTGAATGGTGTGAGAAAATCGTCGACATATGTATTGTCTCGTGTGCTTTCGTAATGCTGTCATATGGTTGCCAATTAGTTAAGCTCTTTTATTTGAAGGTATTGTTTAGGTTTTTGTTCACGGTTTACGAATATTAGCTTAAGTACAGTGCATCAAATGCTAGCGCATATACATGTTTCACAAACAATATTTAGATGTTGGTACCTGCCCCGATTGATAAAATGGTAGAGTCAATGAAACTAAATAAATTTTCGGTTAGAAAAACTCTATCCGCCTGACAGTCAGTGTACGAGCTACCACTCGTAGGTACATCTTTTCAGCTTACTCCGCGACCTACTTTTGGGCGCGCGCGATAATTTTATAAATTAATTTAAAATCAGTGTTTTAACGATTAGCACTCGATACGAACGTCTCTAGCAACGCCAGAGATCCGACCACGAGAGTCGTGTACTTAAATAAATCTTTTAACATAAACTTTAACGTTGTTTGTGTTGAGAACGAACGTCTGTACGAGTCAACACCGAAACGCGGCGCGGCGGCGGCTCCTACAATCAGAACCCCTGCAAATAACAGGAAAACTCCCTAGATATAAATGCTCGTAAACTCCGTAGATCTACGTGTGATGTATTTGACCCCTCGGTGTTAGGTAGACATCCTTTAATTGCTCATGTTTCAATCTACCTCGACGTAATCTTACATCAATCATCATAATCTTAATTTTTACATTGTTGCAGTAAATAAAGATGTTCCTTTATCTTTGAGAGCATCTAAATTTTCTTAAGGAGTAACTCAAAATAATTGGATTTTCTGAAGAAAATAATTGACCTAAACATGTCAACCTGCATTTTTAAGTGCTTAACCAAGGTGTTTAACGACGAGATAGTTGTTGTTCTTGGTTCAGAAATTGTCCTTTCTTAATAATTATTTCGACATAAATTAATGCTTCTGCGCAATTTTAATTGCAGCCGAAAATACATTACTCCCTAAACTTTCATTTTTTTAATAACAGCTCTTTGCCCAGCAATAAGGTAGGAAATTTATTACCCCTCCACGTATAAACTAATATTGGACAGATTTCGATAAAACTTCACAATGTAATCTATACTAAGTAATATTATAAAGAGGAAAGATTTGATTGTTTGTTTGTTTGCATTGAATAGGCTCCGAAACTACTGGACCGATTTGAAAAATTATTTCACCATTAGAAAGCTACATTATTTTCCCGAATTCCCACGGGAACAAAGTCCCGGGCGGACTGCTAGTAGTTTATATATCAGAAAACCACATGGGCTGTAGTTTATAGAGTTATTGTGAATATATAGACCTCAAATTTAACGCAAGCAACGCCGCGGGCAAGCAAAAGCTAGCACAAGTTATTTATGGTACTTTTTGTTTATTAATTAAACATAGCCTAAACCCCCTTCCCCTTCACTGCTTCGAAGGGAGACCCTTTGATAGGGACATATGGGCTGATGGTTTCTTTCGTGTTTGATGTTGCCCTGTGAATTAAATGAAATTAGTTACTACAGATTACAGGGTAGTCACTGACAGCTTGTCCCTCTAGGTGTACCAAATGTGCTCTTAGGCGGCTCTACGAACCTATCAAGAGCACCCTCGGAGTTTCTTGCCTTCTCGGGGGAAGACTGCACATTTGTGAATAGGCGTAGAGTCAGTAGGGTCAAAAGAACGAATATGTGTATGTATTTAAATCCTTTAATGTATGTTTCTATGTATTTAATGCAATTTTCACTTATTCTAAGTAGCATTCTGAATGTTCTGTGAATTAAATTTATTTTGAATGGAATATTTCGCTGGAGCGACCCGAAGTTATATGATTATGTTGATGATTTTTTCATACGACAATCGTCTATAAACAAAACCTGCTTACTTGTCACACAATTTAGTAGCGAGTGAATTAGGTATTTTCATCAGAGATTTTATTAATTTTAATGTTATGCAACGTGACCTCTAGATACACGTGTAGAGTGACCTTGATGTTGGTGTAAAGTTGTATCAGGGCACTGAGGTAGGTATGCAAAAAGAACAATTGAAAAATAAAGAAAGATTTCGATCTGTTTGCCTTGTGTGTGAGGTGATAATGATGACAGGTTATAAGACAATACTACACTACTCAACAAAGTCTAGGGAACACGCACGATTTTTCATACAACAGAGGCCTCTTTGAGAAGCTGTGAAAAGTATTTAAAACACGTATTTTTAATAAAATCTTTAGTGTGAGCAAGTTCTATACCCGAATTTAAAATTCCTATAAATGAACTTTATCTAGCTTGAAGTTTGTGAAAAAGAGACGAAAATGAAAATTTAATTTCACCATTTCCATACTTAAAGCAAAGAAAAACTGCGTTTTCATTTTCATTTTTCCCTCTTTTCCACAAATTTTAAGCTAAATAAAGTTCATTTATAGGGATTGAAAATTCAGGTATAGAACTTGGTCACACTAAAGATTTTATTAAAAATACGTGTCTTAAATACTTTTCACAGCTTCTCAAAGAGGCCTCTGTTGTATGAAAAATCGTGCGTGTTCCCTAGACTTTGTTGATGTGTGTACTAAGGACACTTAATTACAATTTGGGTTCAATTTACTATGTAATGGTAAAAACTACATATACAATTACACATATATGGGGTGACTTAAGGGAGTGATTGAAAACAGAGCAACTTGATTCCAAAAAAATTTTGTCTTTGCATACATAAGATATTAGCTAATCAATAAGTTGTATGAAGGGCAAATCGTAGAAGAATGTAGGACCTTAGGAATACAACAAAGCCTTCGCTAATCACGTCAGTCATCAATATTATTGTAATAAATTGTTTTGCTTAAGTAGTGACACTTTTTTGATTTTGCAAAGGGCAAATTTAAATCTGGCCAGGTATACCTACTCATGGTTATCTGTAGTGGTCATTCAGAATACCCAATGAGCCTCTCTTCTTTCAAGCCTCTTTGAAGTATGCACAGAATAAATTATAGTATTTGTATCACCAATTGCAATCAAAATCACGTTTATCTTCCAGCAGCCATTTCAATTGCTGTTTAAAGTGCAATGAAACGAATGAAACAATGTGGCTAATGCATTCGGGTTCACACAATAGACCTGATGATTCTATTCCTATTGGTGTTAGGTCCGGGAACTCAGAGACAGGCAATTAATTACAAGTTAATAACATTAATAACCTTACCAACATGCTGTGACACGTGCTTATTGGAGATAGGAATTGTGGCAATTATCGATAGACGTCATCGGATCATCATCATTTCTAATATCAGTGACAGTCCAGTACTGGTTATGTTATACCAACCTGTGATATTTTACACTTGCTTCTTATCGTGTAGGTATAGCCAAGTGTGTGGCGAACTTGGCTAACCCTGGTGTTAGAATTTTCAAACCACCAAATGGCCTCTGACTTGGTTTCAACGACTGTAGTCAATTGACAACAGCCGGGACCGACAGCTTAACGTGCTCTCCGAAGCACAGAAACGCTCGTGATAAATTACCACTTTGGTCACCCATCAGGTTCCCTGCCTCTATGTTCGTTGCTTAACCTCACTGATCGGTTGAGATCAGCGAGCGCCACGAGCGCGAAAATCTTTCTCGTACTTAGTCATAAAGATGGGCAAGCGAGTTAATAAGCGCCGAGCCGAGAATCGCAACAACATTGCTGCTGCTGTAGGTCAGCTAAGAGAATTTGACTTTGACTTTAAAATGATATCACCTATTAGTTAGATGTTGTGCTGCCACCGTACTATACCGGTTCGGTGACCGAGCTTCGTCCGATGATCTTCAATGATTTTAGCTGATAAGTTAGTCTTGTGCATTGACATTGAATAATTATACATATATGGTATATACAATGGCGACCCAGTCATTCCTAAGAGCTCCTTGCGTGAACTCTACTAACATGGCTTGCAAAGCCAAACTTAAAGGTGTTCTTGTATGAGGGCTTGGGGCAAGTTTTTTGGATATATATGGTGTTATAGAGCAAGAGCTTCGAGGCGGATTTCTTAAAATTTTCAACACCTTTTTTAACTAATGTGGCATACGTTGTATTTAGCAACTTTTAAGGGTTTGTGTGAATCAGTCCACTAAGCCGAGCTACTTTTTAATAGGAAAACCTTTTTTTAAAAAGCCTCTTTAAAAATCCTTGTGTATCCAGTTGCCCTTAGTATGGTAAAATTGAATTTTAAAAAATGACTTCCTCAGGGAAATCCTTTGTTCCTAACAGTTCAGCTGTTCGCTTGACCGAAACAGTCAGAAGTATTTTGTCGTTTGTTGACTGATTAATCAATAAGACTCAAATCATTACGGGAGGTAAACCTTTTCGATGACTTGCATGGACCTCCTTATCCTTATTTTAAAAATCCGAAGCGACTTATAGACTGCTCAGTTTGAATTGTGAACTATCGTGTTGATACCTATGGAAGAAAAGTGTTCGATGTCCAATATCCGATACCGATCATTCATTACCCCACAAACCTTTTACAATCTGACGTCATTCTGAAGACAAAACACATTAAAATGTACTCCAAGTGTGTTAGCTCTCAATGACTTCTCTGATTCCTTGTAATTATTTACCCTTATCGGTATGCAGTGTACAATGCGGTGTTTGAACAATTATATACCGCTTTATAGCGTAGTTCTTGAGGCAAATAGTTTAAGGCCATATTGAATAGGTAAATACTTCAATTAACACTTATCTATATGGGCCTTCTTGTAGATTCGTTTTTTTACGTCGCTTCCGTCCGGAAATGTAGGCATGCTCAAGATTCTGCTTATTGAGATAGTGTCTACATTATATTTGTCACATACTTATCTAAGTACCGACAAAACATGACTTACACATAAAAATGATAAGAGATAATGGTAAATGCTCTCCTTTGAGTCTGAACAGTTTGACAGGTTCCTCTGTTAACAGACTCATATAGGCGGTGGATGACAGGCGCTCCACTGTGATGACTTGACCTGCCAAACCCTGGATCATGGTCAAGCGTACGCAGAATGAGAAACGGGACTAAGTGCTAGAGTAGCCCATCGTATAAGTCTGAACCAAATTATCGTTTCAAATGTTTTGGATTCACAAAGAAAACAGTTGTTATTAAATTTAAGCCGTCATGTGTGCGAAAACTGTTTTTTTTCCTACATTTTAGCAAAACATTTTTCTTATCAAGAAGAGATGATAGGCGCTTACGCAATACAAATACATTTGTACTTACTCGTTATCCTTGTATCTTATCTCGACACCGTAAGGTACGTTATAAGTATGGTTTTATAAATGCATTGTGATTTGCTTTATAACTAGGCTAGCCCTTTTCAGGCGTAAATAGATAGATAAAAAAAATATCTACTACATCTTTAGGCGTACTGTAAGAGGTAGTATGTAAGTTCGGATTAATCATGTTTAATCTAATATATCTCATACAAAACATTTACTTAGTAACTTAAGACGTTTTTTAGATGGTGACCGCTTCTTTGTTTGATTGAGAAATATATACTTTTGTTAGGTACATACCTTAACGGCCGACTCATATTAATTTAGTCTGTAGGTGACTACAAAGAATGAATTTGGGATACATGTAGCCCTTGTAGAGTTCGCATCGCCATATAATAATTATGCGATACACGAATTGTCTTGCCATGGAACATCGGAAAAAAAATGTTGATAAGTGAAAATGATTCAGTTTGACGAGGAGACTGATGTTATGGTTATGTCATGTTTAGAAAACTTCCCGAAGAATCCATAAGAATCACGGTACCAAAATAACAATTATTTATTTTGTCTACAGCGTCCTTCATCAAGCCATGCTCATCGTCAGATCCAAAGCTGAACGAGTGCATCAAGAAGGCGGTGGAGATAGCAGGCCCCAAGTTCGCGGACGGAATCCCAGAGCTGGGCATAGCCCCCCTGGACCCCGTGCAGCTGGGGACTGTCAATGTGGACAACAACTCGCTCAAACTAAAGTTCACTGATACCGTCGTCACAGGGTTGAGAGGATTCAAGATTAATGCTTTCAAGTAAGTTCTTGTTTGTTATCGCTTTAAAACGCCATACACTCAAAGGCCACACAAGGGAAACCTTGTGTCGTGAGTCCCTCGGAACACACATAAATACTTACAGAGAAAATACCCATGACCCGACAACAAACATCTGCATCTGCTTTGAATGTGTCGCAAGGGAATCACGATACAAGCCATACTGTGGGCCTTTGAATGTGTGCATTTATACTAACAGCCCGACGCCATCAAAACTTCTTGTTTTTTCATATCGTTCCTTTGAGTTTTGGCCGTACGGATAAAGACCGTAACAATGTCTTGTAACGTGATTCCAATGAATGGAGGTCAGCCAGTTACTGGGTAGAGCCATCTTCTTTTAATAGCAGTATCAAACAAGTTTGGCCCAGTAAACACAATCGTGGCATAGCCATTGGTGTGTAAGGCCCGTATTACATTGATCTATACTTATGATTAAGTATTGATTGTCTTTCTCTCACTATCAAAATGACAAAGACCTTTGCAACTTAAGTATAGATCAGAGTCTAATTCGCGTTCCGTAATATGGACCATCGATTTTGTATGTTTTTCTCGCAAATCTTGCATATGAATGCTCAGTGTTAAATTCTTTTTGAAATTAAGTTTACAAAATTTGTGTTCCAGGATCAACCCAACGAAAGGCAAGGCGTCGATCGACTTCACAGCCAACGTGACCCTGAAGGCACACTATGTAATGGACGGCCAAGTGCTCATCTTGCCCATCAGAGGGGACGGCGCCGCCAAGATCAAGATCAGTAAGTATTTAACAGAAAACTGAAAACTTCTGAAATTATGAAGTGGCAATTTATCACAAACGTTTATGAGGTACGGAATTGACCCGTCATATCTGTTGACTTGATATAATTATCATTTTAATAACAACATTACACCACGTTTGCGACTTTATCTTCTAAATAAATAATATTGTTAGATATTGTTCAAAGTAAGTAGTACATCACAATCCCATTAAATTATCTACTTAATCTTCTTCTTCTTTTATAAATAAATGTGTTGCTAAGCACAAAAGTCGAGAACGGATGGACCAATTTATGTGTTGTTGCGTTGGTATGAAAAAAAAATCTGACCGGGAAAATTCCCACGGGAACGAAGTCGCGGGTATAACGCTAGTAGTTAATAATTGTACCATATGAGATAGACTCTCTTAGGGTTCAAGTATGACATTCAGAGAACTTCACATTAATTTCCTTCATGCAGCAAATCTGAACATCGTAATAAAATACGACTACGAGACGCAGAAAGGCCACTGGGTGGTGACCAACTACCGTGACAGCTACAAGATGGACCACGCACAGTTCAAGTTCGGAAACCTCTTCAACGGAAACACCGTACTCGGTAAGTTAACCCTGAAGAGGCAACTTTTGAAGGATATCTACAGTCCACAACTATTCAAAAGAGATCTCCGGTCTACCTTAAACAGCATATTTTCTGGTATACCTAGTCAAAGAACTTCCTAATTTTGGACATATTATACATAGACGATATTCTATGTGACCCAGCCACAGCTACAGTTTTTTAAACATTTTCGGATTGGGTAAGATGTTAAGACATTTTGTCGGATGGGATGGGCAAGTTTGACAACTAGAAAACTTTAGATTGGTCACATACTTGGCGAAGATAAAGGTACAGGAATGAATACTGAATAAACTTGCGTTTATAATTTATATTCACTGTAAACTATTGCACTACTGCTACACAATTGAAAAAGAGCTAAACCGAAACTTCCCAGAATTCTGACGCCTTGATTTCTGGGTGCCACTGTACCTATTTGCACCTAACCGTAGACTAAGTCCAGTGCTAATGACCACTTTGCAGCTGACACGACGACGCGCTTTGCCAACGAGAACTGGAGTATCATCATGGACGAGATTGCTCCGCCAGCGGTGAAGGCCATCATCAGGCACTGCGTGGACGTCGTCCAGAGCTTCTACTCTGCAGTGCCGGCTGTTGACCTCATTTTGTGAACGGTTGGAGTCTCCAATTTACTACGAGTACTTAATCATTATCATTCGCCTGCCATTTCTTTACTACTATGTTGTGAAGTTTTAATCACTAGGGAAACTGAACAACTTTCCTTAGAGAATCTGCTTAAAATTCTTTAAAAAACTAATGTGCGGAAATGTTTTTAAATGTACGGAAAAGCGAAATGTTTTTTAATTTTTTGACCAGTGTTCCTTTGGGATTCTTGTTCAGTTTGTAGAGGTGCATTTCTGAAAATTCCTATGGTGATTAAAAATGAACTTTCACGTTGCAGTCTCCTCTTCCTTGTCCTTGTGTGTACATATTGTGCTTGGGAAACATTTGCGTTCATTTTATTGTGATTTTGTCTTTTCATTTAGGGGCTGAGCATTGGAGCCAGTTTTGTCATCAAACTCATCGATCATCTTGACAATCCATCAAAACTTTCTTAACTGCTTACAGTGATATGTCTTGGACTAACATCCAACCATCGTTTTACTAAACCCTTAAAAATCATATCGTAGATACTGCCGTTGCTGCGTAAACAATCAGCAAATATAATCATTCTTTCAAATAACGAAATAAAGCAGTCATCAATATTTTATAAGATAAACATGTAAATTATCTAAAATGCATGACATCACAAGCTTGTGTTTCCCACTTTCGTACTAACCGAGCAGATTGATGGACAGTATAGAGTTGGACCTGACGATTGATCTCAAATTCATCATAAGTACATTGCTTCTGTAAAATAATTTAAAATAAACATCGTGCAATAGTAATCAGCATAGTTACAGCCCCTTGCATGTATCTGAATCATTCGGCTCGGGTTTTACGTTCGAAAAGACTATACCAGCCTATAACTCTCTTGTGAATTTCATATTTACGGTATTTCGGTATTGACAAACAGTTTGGTCGAGTGGTAGTGGCACTGCCTCTTGATTGCCGGGTCCTGGGTTTGATTCCCGGTCGGGGCAAATATTTGTGTAAAAAGCAGATATTTGTTCTCGGGTCATGGGTGTTCGTGTCTTTATGTGTTCCAAGAGACACGACACAAGGGAAAACCTTAGTGTGTCCTTTGAGTGTGTAGCGTTTATTTCTAGATTGTTATCTATTTCGCTATTAAGCCGAATAGAACACGGGGCCTCATTTGACCATCCAGTCAAATGCCGTATTATAAAACTTATTTTTTCTTGATGCAGCGGACACAATCCACACAGTGATAAACGAGCACTGGGAGCCTGTCATCCGAGACATCGCCCCCGAGGCCTTCGCGCAAATCATCAAGGCATGTGTCGACGAAACCAAGAAACTCTTCGCCTTCGTCCCAGCTGACCAACTGCTGCTACCTTAAGGATGCGAGGCTAGGCTGGAGAGACAAAACGATAGATAAAACTGTTAATCTGTCTCTCAAACCACCAATAGCCTTGTTTTTCCATGAGGTCTAGACTTCACTTCATAGGTAAATTCCATAAGAATCTAACAAGCTTGATCTTTGAGCTATTTTTGAAAATTAAATAAAAATGGTCGTAAAAAATGTGACCACTAATACAGTAGTATTTAGAGTCACCATTTTCATTTTCGGACCAAGTCCAATTAATACGGCCCAATGGTCAAAAGCACCACCCACTTAAAACATTGTGAATAACAGTTAGGCACTTAAATCCTAAAACTGTGTCCTACAATTCTAAGTTCTATAATTGGCGCTATCTTTAGAGATTGACAGTATTTTTTGCCTTGGACTTGGCCAGACTTTTTTATTAGATAAATAACTCAAAGATTTATTTACTTTTAGTTCTCGTTGGCCAGTACTAGGTATACCAAATACTAACGTACCTACACAAAAAGCACCATAAGATACTTACTTCTACCTAAGGGTTAAGAGATCAGCATTCTTTGTTAAGTGGGCACAGTTCAATTTATTGCAAGTTAAAATATAAATTACAATGACTAATAAACACACATCTCAATGTTGCCACTGCAACATAGTAAAGTTATCTTAAATGAGGGTATATAATGTTTACATTGAGGGTAGTTTGACAGAATGAAATATTCTGAATTGTCATTGTAATTTAGTTAACTTAATTAATGAACAGTGCATTACAATAGTATTTCCCTGGCTGATATTTACTATGTTGCCCAAACTGGAGTTCCTTTGACCCCAAAATATCAGCAGATGGAATAGAAAACGCAAAACACTTTAGCATAAGTTTAGTAGCGTAAGTTTGGGAAATATTGCTCGAGTTTCATTATTTTCATAGTAGAGCTAATCAAAGTTAACTATTGCTTCGGCATTGAGACCGTATTAGTACCCGATGTGTCATTTCATATAAAGACTTAAAACCAGAAAGAATAAAATATCCCCTTTTATTTAGAAAGCAAAATTATCCACAAACTTTATCCAAATGGTAATTTTAGTAATAAATTATCTTGTACCACTTTTATTGGGTAGAAAGTGGGAAATTTGGTCCCAGTTATATTTCTTTTTAAATAATGATTATAATTTGAGTTAGTTGTGAAAACTTTGATGATTTGTGCACAGGTATTTTTTAACTAAAAACCTATTTTAAATAATTGTGATAATTAATTATAGTTAATGTTAGAGTTATAATAGTTTAAGTTAATCATATTTGTAATAGTTAATAAATAATTTATGAAATATAAAAATTACTTGAAATGCTGTAAGTTTGATTTAAAATTTTAAATAAAATAATACAAGTTTCTAAAAATATAAAGACTTCTATTAACAAAAGTGAATTAACAAATTAATTAAATGCATAACAGACAATAAACAGTTCCAGAAATTACTTCTTACAATCTAATAAGGCACCATTTTTTCTTATAAAAAATATTTGACAAGAATAACATTTTTAGCGAGGGCACATAGCATGGCGGCCACCATCTACTGGCAAACTGGCCCCAGTGATGTTACTGGCGAGGTTGCTCGCAAGGAAAGCGATTGTAGCCGCAACTTCCTCCGGCTGCCCCGGACGGCCGAGCGCATGCGTCTGCTTACTATGCTCCAAAAATGCCTCATACTGCTCATCGCTAAGACCACCTTTCTTCTGCAACCCTGTCACAATCACTCCAGGATTCACAGAGTTTACTCTAACTCCTTTTGGTGCCAATTCCAGAGCGACACATCTAGTGAACTGATCTACAGAAGCCTTAGATATATTATATGCCAGCACACCAGGGAATGAGCGGATTCCATTAACACTGGATACATTAACAACGTTGCCTTTTGTCTTTATCAAATGTGGTACTGCCAGCATAGTCAAATAGTAGATAGAACGAACATTCGTGTTCATGAGGCGGTCGTACTGAGCTAGGGAAGTGTTCTCGATGGTACCAGTTTCAATGATACCGGCGTTGTTCACCACCACGTCTAGCTTTCCATAATGATCTACTGTGCTCTTTACCACATTTTCAATGTCGGTTTCCTTCGTCAGGTCCCCGGGAACAACTAAAGTTTCGCCAGCTTTGTCGCAGTCTTTGCTCACCTTCTGTAAGTTCTCGACGTTTCTACCGCTGAGAGAGAGCTTCGCACCCAGTTTGGATAGGAACACTGCTGTAGACGCGCCGATACCGGAGCTGGCCCCGGTCACCAGTACCACTTTGCCGGCGAAATTCATCTTAAAAACGTATAACCTTGAATAACTATTTGACATTACAGAATGAATAAAAAAATCAGTTATCACGCGGTTTCCTCTTACCTACCGTTTTGTTATCTATCTGGTCTGATAAATATTATTTTATTTGTGAGGTCTACGGCGAAAACTCGGCACAGCCAAAACGTTGGTTTGGTTGCCTTACCTTGCCAAAATTGCTGATTGCTGTGCTGTCACTGTCAATGTCAAAGCTACTTTGACATTGACAACTATGACGGAGTATCCTTAGAAGCTAGAGTTGTTAAATGAACTTAAAACCGGTACCTAATTAGCGTCCAAAATCTTAGTCAAGTGCGAGTGTGGCTCATGCGAGTGTGGCTCCGTATACATACCAGCACAGTTACACAGTACACTGCAGCAGCAATGCCTAAAGTGGGTTTTGTAGAGAAGTCGTCAAGGTTCCGCCAAATTACATTTTTTACTAAAAATGCGGTGCCTTTCATTAATAATTCTTTGATTTAGGGTTCCATGAAAATAAGAGCTTTATGGAGTGTTCCGTTGCCTTAAAGTTTTACGAACCGCTGCATAGGTACAGTACTAACAAACGCAATAAATTGTATCAGAACTGTTTTTAAGCAATGTTAAGGTTAAGAAATATCCAAAATAATAAATATTGTGACTGATTGGTTGATAAAATTTCAGTACTTTCAGAAGTTAATCAAACCGATTTTATTTCAACTCGTGATTTTCTCAATATCAGAGTATTTTATATTGAGAATGGCAAAGTCACAAAATTTCAATTGAAGGAAAGGCAACTTTTAAGGGTTGTTATACGCCAGAAAATTAAATTTGTCAAATTAAATTTTTTACTTGTTTTTTTGACTTCCTTTGCTCGAGTGGACCATCTTCTTTCGTCAATAATTATTACACGAGTGCGTCACAAATGATCTTATTATGCAAGTATGAAGTCTTTTAACCATTACTGAGCGCATCTTTTGGAATTTCCATTATTTATTCAAGGAACACCCGAAATTACGTAGTCAAACTTTATTAAATTCCACTTTATTAAATTTTGATTCCAAAATACTATCCAATGAGGTCAGTAATTGTATACCTAATTTAAAGCAATGGATGACTCAAGAGTCAAAAGCCTTTTTCAACAAAAGAATTATACGGGAGATGGGTACAGTACTTTATGGTGAAGCTAGTACATACAATTTGGAAACAATAATGATTATCTTGGATGTTTTTGCCTCATTTTTGTATTTTTCAATTTCAGTTTTCAATTCAAGATTTTAGTTTTTATTCAATTTGTCCAAGACAACCATGGCTTAAATGGTTCTAAAGTGTCTGTACTATCTTCTGTTAGAAAGAGACTTTAAGGACAATCGTTTTCAGACTGGCAGGCATGACAGAATGATGTATGTTTGAATGGAGTGTCAGATGATTAGGTGTTCCCAAGTCAACCAAAAATGTTCTGTGTCTTTATTATTATTGTGTTTTCGATTTAATATATTTTTCATCATTTGATTTGCTATTTTACTCCGTTTTTACGTGGATCGCAACTACGCTCTGCTATTAGGTTATGGGCCCAGCACGCTTCCACTGCGTGAGTAAGAAAGTAACATAAACAAAAGTGAATCAAAACAGATTTCACGATGGAAAATAGAGAGATAACGAATTCATCGAATAATAATGCACCTACTACGTCTAGTGCAGGGTCAGGGCTACCAGCAATCGAAAAGCTTAAAGGAACTTCCAATTACGATTCTTGGAAATTTGACATAGAGTGTCTCCTTATACACGATGACCTGTGGAAGTTTGTTGAGAGTCCACCTAATCCAGCTGATGCCGTGGCTAAGAGAAGCGATCAAAAGGCTAGAGCTAAAATATGCCTGCTGATAGAAAACCAGTGCAAGGTGCACGTGCGTAGAGCCACGACAACGTGTGAGACGTGGAAGAACTTGAGAGAGGCCTATGAAGACAGAGGTGTCAATAATAGATGCAGATTATTGTCAAGGCTTATAGGCTTAAAGTTAAACATGTTCCGAAACATATCGGACTACATTACCGAGATAATGAAGGTGTCAAACCAGCTGTCAGACCTCGGGAAGGAGATCGACGACGAGCTATTAGCAACATTGATGCTTCAGGGACTACCAGAGAAATATACACCCCTGAGACTAGCCTTAGAGAGTGGGAATGTTGCTATAACTAGTGATTATGTAAAAACAAAACTTCTCCAGCTTGACGAAGTGCATGCCAGTACTAGTTCGCCAGATACGAGTTCGGCGCTTACCACAAAACCTAAAACTAATAAAAAGAATCAGAGGAACAAAGCGAAAAAAACAGTGAAGTGTTTCATCTGTGAAGGTCCACATAAAGCATGTGACTGCCCGCATAATCCAGCACGACAAGGAAAAGGAGTTCATCTAGCTACTGCTCTTGCTGCTACGAAGAGTAACAACGATGAAGATTGGATACTGGACTCCGGCGCTTCTGCACATATGTCTTTTAAGAAGGAGTGGATGCGAGATTATTATGAGGTAGCGAAAAAGGTAGAGATTGGATGCGCTAATGGAGGTAAGGTTTATGGTGAAGGTTTTGGTTTTGTAGAGTGTGATTCTCCGTGTATAACAGTAGATAATGTTATGTATGTCCCCGAGTTATCTTCGAACTTACTGAGCGTAAGTCGAATTGTAGAGAAAGGCAAAGTTGCAGTTTTTTCTAAAAAAGGCTGCGAGATTTTTAAAGAGAGCAAATGTGAAGTTACGGGAATACCCTGTGTAACCGGTGTTCTAGAGAATGGAGTGTACAAGCTTAAATCTGCTTTACAGGGGAGTGCTTTAGTTTCCACTGTCAAGGGTGATATGGAAATTTGGCACAAAAGGTTGGCACATTTAGGGGCACGTAACTTAAATTTTTTAAGAGATAAATTGGCAACTGGGATTAGTTTCAAAAATTGTAATAACAAATCTTTAGACTGTGTTGCGTGTTTAATGGGTAAACAAACAAGGCAACCTTTTGAGCGTAATAAAGCGACTAGAGCTAGTGATCTGCTAGAGCTGGTTCATTCCGACGTGTGTGGACCAATGAGCGTCAATTCTCTGTCAGGTTTTAGATATTTTATTACGTTTATTGACGATTTTTCGAGAGAAACTTTTGTGTATTTTATGAAAAACAAATCTGAAACTTTTGATAAAATAAAAGAGTTTAAAGTTTTTGCAGAGACTCAAACCGGCAAGAAACTTAAGGTGTTACGTACAGACAACGGAACTGAGTACGTCAACAAGAGTGTAGACAATTATTTGAAGCAGCATGGAATAAAACATCAGCTCACCATTGCGTATACTCCTGAGCAGAATGGCGTAGCTGAGAGAGCGAATCGTACCATCACTGAGAAGGCACGCACAATGCTTCAAGAAGCAGGACTCTCCGTTGCTTACTGGGCAGAGGCAGTAAACACTGCAGTCTATTTGAAGAATAGAAGCCCAACCCTGGCTGTGAGAGACAAGACACCAGAAGAAGCTTGGACCGGTCGGAAAACTGACTTGCGTCATTTAAGAGTGTTCGGATGCAGAGCCTTCGTGCATATACCTGATCAAAAAAGGACCAAGTGGGATCCGAAAAGCAAGGAACTAGTCTTTGTCGGATATTGTAGTGATTCCAAAGGATATCGACTGATTGATCCTACGAACAGACAGCTTACAAAAGCGAGGGATGTCGTATTTTTTGAAGATCAGTTGTACAAGTCTGTCCCAGAGAAAAAGTTTTCTAAAGAGGAAACAGTTCTTGAAGAGAGAAAAGATCCCGAAGAGAAAAATATTGTGACCATAAAGTTAGAGAGTACAGACATTCAAGAAGAAAACTTACCTATTCAAAATGTTACTCAGCCTGAACATCAGTTAGTTCCAGAGATTTCGTCACAATCCTGTGATGGAGATCACATTGTCGACGAAACGGCTGAAGACGAACAATGGACATTTGAAGAGGCCTTGGAACCTGATACAGCTCCTGTTGAAGAGATCCCAGAGAGGAGATATCCATTGAGAGACAGAAAACCTGTACAATTTCGAGATTTTGTCACATATCAAGCTACGTACCAAGAAGATCCTTTAACTATACAAGAAGCTCTATCAAGGGAAGATGCTGATTTGTGGAGAGCTGCAATTCAGGAGGAGCTAGATGCTCTTGAGAAGAATGGTACGTGGGTTTTGGAAAAACTAAACGAGCCTAAAAACTTAGTTGATTCTAAGTGGATACTTAGAATAAAAAAAGAGGCGGGAAATAAGAAACGATATAAGGCTCGATTAGTAGCGCGAGGTTTTAGCCAGCGATGGGGCGTCGATTTTTTCGAGACTTACGCTCCAGTAGTGAGACATAGTTCCCTGAGAATGCTGTTAGCGATTGCTGCAAATCATGGTTTGAAAATACACCAAATGGACGTAAAAACAGCATTTTTAAATGGACATCTTGATGAGGAGGTGTACATGAAACAACCGCCTTTCTTCGAAGAGAAGGGCAAGGAAGACTATGTCTGCAGATTAAAAAAATCACTTTATGGGCTCAAACAAGCACCCCGTTCTTGGAACATCAAACTTCATACGGAATTATTAAATTTGAAGTTCAAGAGATGCCAAAATGAACCGTGTGTTTATACTAGAGTAACTGGCAAGAATTTGATAGTTCTAGCGGTCTATGTTGACGACATACTTATCTTTTATGATAGCACAAGTGAGATGCAGAAGGTCAAGAAGGACCTGATGTCGAAATTTGAAATGAAAGATCTTGGAAAAGCGGAATTGTTCCTGGGAATGCGGATTAGGCAAGACAAAGATCAAGTGAAAATTGATCAAGAGGACTACATCGAGTCTTTGTTACGGCGTTTTAATATGCAGGACTGCAAACCAGTTAGCACACCTGCAGTACCTGGTCAGCGTTTCACCAAATCAGAGAATAAGCCCAACGAGACATTTCCATACAGGGAGCTGATTGGATGTCTCATGTACATTTCCGTTTGTACAAGACCCGACATAGCTCACGCAGTAAATTTTATGAGTCAGTTTTGTAATTGCTATGACGAGGTTCACTGGACTGCTGTGAAGAGAATATTAAGGTATCTGAAAGGTACAAAAAGTATGGCCTTAACTTTTAGCAAGGATTCAGGTGACCTGATACAAGGATTTTCGGATGCAGATCATGCAGGGAATCTTGTTGATAGGAAGTCATACTCTGGCAACGTTTTTATCATGGCTAATGGAGCAATTTCGTGGCAAAGCTCAAAACAGGCAACTATTGCCATTTCGACAGCAGAGGCTGAATATGTGAGTCTGTCCGAAGCGGCAAAGGAAGCCATCTTTTTAAAACGCTTTCTTTATGAGCTGTTAGGCAAGGAAGAGCCGATAAATATTTCCAGTGACAGTCAGTCTGCTATAGCAATTGCTCAAAATCCAATACTTCACCAGCGGACTAAACATATCGATGTCCGTTATCATTTTATAAGGGACTCATTGGAGAATGGTACTCTTCTTGTGAAGTATGTTGAGACGAAATTGATGGTTGCAGATGCTTTGACAAAGGCAGTGCCTAAGGAGAAGCATGGGTTCTGCCGAAGTGGAATGGGTGTGTTGGACTAGTATGATAGTAAGAGGTCCGTGACAGTTGAGTGTGCTTTGAGAAGGAAGTCTGATGGAAACGCTTGAGGAGGAGTGTTAGAAAGAGACTTTATGGACAATCGTTTTCAGACTGGCAGGCATGACAGAATGATGTATGTTTGAATGGAGTGTCAGATGATTAGGTGTTCCCAAGTCAACCAAAAATGTTCTGTGTCTTTATTATTATTGTGTTTTCGATTTAATATATTTTTCATCATTTGATTTGCTATTTTACTCCGTTTTTACGTGGATCGCAACTACGCTCTGCTATTATCTTCACTTTAAAACTTTTCACCCATCTTTACATTACCCTGTATATTTTGATACGGAACTCTAAACTACTGAGGAACATCAATCATGATCTTACTAAACCTCCGTGCCAGCTCCGTCCATAACACAATAAACGTGCTAAAAAATAGAAACAAAAAATCATGTCTATGAATAATTTGTCAAATGATAAAATCAAAATATTAGTGTTTTATATTTACATTTAGATAAAAAAATACAAAAAATGACCTAAAATATATAAAAGTTAAATTTATTATTTGATCTATTCCAAATTAAAAGTGCGATTTTATATGGGGCTTAGTTGATATGGGTGTAGTAAGTATTACTTAGTGAACAACATTATTTTCAAATCTTCCATCCGCATTTTATATTCATATAGGTAAAACTACTTTCAGAAAGAAGTTATTCATATACACATTGGTCAAGCAGGCGTACAAGTAGCTAATGCGTGCTGGGAGTTATACTGCCTTGAACATGGGATAAGACCGGATGGTATTCTAGCATTTGCTGATGAATCTAATTCCAGTGCGGCATTTTTTAACGAAACTGGTGCTGGAAAAATGGTCCCCCGGGTCGTTATGATAGATTTGGAACCAACACCTATAGGTACTTACAGTTCACCTTCTTTCTTTAAGATAAAATAATAAGTTCATTAAAGTAGGTATACCTAAGTCATTTAATTACATATAAAAGTTAATTTGCTTAAATAAATAATTACCCCACTTTTCCACGTAAGCAAATTTTATATTTGGATGAATAAATTGGTTAAATAAAAATATAAAAATAAACCTTGCTCAAGTTGATACAAAAACACTCTCACGCCCTATATCCCTTTTGGGGTAGGTAAAACATCATGTGATTCTAAAACTAATTGACGCGACGTTTGGCAAACATTCTGAGGGCCATTAGATGAAACATAGTAAAACGACGGAAGTTTGTCATCCTTTTGCCCACAATGCAACAATAACCTAATTAGAGTATCCTAACTATTAACCGTATTCTTGCACCCGACAGATGAAATACGAACAGGGACATACCGGCAGTTATTCCATCCGGAAACATTATTAACGGGAAAGGAAGACGCTGCCAGTAATTTTGCCCGAGGATACTTCGGTGTCGGAAGAGAAATGATACAATTGGCTCTTAATCGTACTCGACTTGTTGCGGAATCTTGTAATAGTCTGCAAGGGTTCATCATTATTAGATCTTTTGGAGGAGGAACGGGATCCGGTTTTACAGCCCTTATGCTTGAGGGTCTAGTAAAGGACTATGGAAAAACTTCGAAAATAGAGTACGCAGTTTATCCTGCTCCTAGGATATCACCTATTATTGTTGAACCATATAATGCAGTTCTGACCTCGCATGCCTGCATGAATACTGAAGACGTGTGTTTCATTTTCGACAATGAAGCACTGTATGATATATTGGGAAGATCGTTGGATGTTCCTAGGCCTACTTACACCAATTTAAATAGGATAGTAGCACAGGTGGGGTATAATTCTATTTATTTATTTATAGAAGCGTATTCTGCGTATTTCAAATTTAACTGCTAAAGCTATACTCCCATTTGTTTTCCAGGTTATCTCTTGTATGACTGCATCTATGAGGTTTGAAGGTTCTTTAAATGTGGAACTTGTTGAATTTAGAACGAACCTCATACCATATCCAAGATTACATTTTCCTTTGATCACATTTGCTCCCTTTACCTCAGCTTCAAAAGCATATCATGAACAAAATACAACAGCTCAACTTATGATGTCTTGTTTTGAAGCAGCCAATCAGATGGTGAAATGTGATCCTAGGAAAGGAAACTATATGTCTTGTTGTTTGTTGTTCCGGGGTGATGTAAATCCTAATGATATTAATGCATCTATTAATCAAATTAAAAGTATGAGGAATATTAAATTTGTGAGTTGGTCCCCAACAGGATTTAAAGTAAGTTCAGCTCCTATATTTAAATCTGAAGTGTTTAATTTGGTAGGTAGTGATAAGCGAAAGTGATGAATTCTACCATACCAAGCATTTTCCCTCGCCTCTTCTGTGTCTTGCCCTGAACAAAAGAAATAACTACCTCAAACAGTACTAATTCGCATAAGATCAAGACACGTTGGTAGATGCCTTTGTGCATCTGTCGAATCTTGAAAGCAAAGAAAAAATATAATTTATATAATCTGAGAGGATAATATTGTCTGTATAGGATTAGAATTTTCATTCCGAACTCGGTTCGCAGCTCACTCCGAATACAGATTTGAAAAAAATATATTTTCAAACACCTCAACAAAATATATAAATAATATGTCATTTCAAACCCAACGACTGAACCCAATAGCCTTCTAGTTAAGTTGTGCCAGCTGTATTAATTTTCTTTTGAGTGCATTTTGCCTGGGGGTCGGAGATAAGTTTCAGTAGTAGATGCTCAAGTAGTAGGACCAGGGAGGAGGGTGAATTATTCTCAAAATTAAGGAAATTGCAGCTTGTTAATAAAGAAACTGTACCAATCCTTTTGTGTACCAGATTTCACAGTGCAACTTTTTCCTTTAAAGGTGGGCGTGAATTATCAACCACCTGTAACAGTGCCTGGTGGAGATCTTGCTGCTTTACAGCGAGCGGTCGTGATGGTAGCGAACTCTTCATCGATTAGGGAAGCTTGGGACAGACTATGTCACAAATTTGGTTTACTGTATCGTAAACGAGCTTTTGTACATCATTACGTTGGAGAGGGTTTAGAAGAAGGGGAATTCAATAACGCCCTTACAAATATTAAAGCATTATCTAAGGATTATAAGGAAGTTGAAGACTGAAAAGTAGATAGTGATAAAAATTGTATTGTTTTTGTATTTTTTTACAAAGTATTAATGGGTCTTTGAATATACATACACTACACTGAAAATTGCATACTTGCTTGTATTATTTATTGCATCAAGTGCATTCATGAATTTACACCTTGCATTTTACCAAATATTTTGTTTTTTGGCAGCGACTTTAAAGAATATTCATCATTCTTGGAGTGCTCCAAAAAAGTAATTAAGTACTGGAAATACGTCACGATCCCTTTAAAGGGTGACGTAGAGATCATTAACCATCAAATCACCGGTGGATTGGGCAAAAATTATAGGCGTGGGCGTATGTATGTAAAATAGTAGAAAATCCAGGCTATTTAGTACTATCCTTTAAAATTTTCCCTGATACTTGGTCATGCTGGGAGTTATGACACGAATTATCTGTAACTAGCTTCCCGCCTGGGACTTCATTCACGTGGGTATTTCGGGAATGAATTATACACAGAACGTTCCTCTTGAATGACTCCGTCCATTGGTGGAAACCGTATGAAAATCCGTTGAGTAGTTTTGGAGTTTATTGCGTTCAGGCAAATGCGGTGGGGGTTTTTGTTTTAATTATAGTTTATAATATTATACTAAAAATTTGAAAGTATGATTATATGATAATGATAAATTGATAACATAATACAAATGAGACGTTATAAAAAAAAATCAAAAAATGATTTCTTGCAAGAGCTATTCGACGTTCGGTATAAAGAGCGGTTCTGTATAAGTTCAGTAGTGATTTCTCTTTGAAGTTCAATACCTTTGAATAAAAAAAAAACATCTTAGTCCTAACACAATCTCCTTTGTTAAAATCAGTATTCGGCGATTTTAAAACCGGTAAAACCGTTGTGGAGCCACTCTATTAGAAAACTAATGTCATTTTAGCACAGGTAGCACAATGTAGCATAAAAATAGGTTGATGACTCTTTGATTTCGCGATTAAAACAGTCTGTCTCTTTTACCTTTAGCTAAGTAAGCAAGAGAGTAAGGAGCAAAAAGCAATATATCGCACCATTTGGACATTGTGTAGAAAGTCTTTATGTTATCATTATCAGACTGATTTGTTTAGAGAGAGATACTTGGTCCTAGGATTTTAGAATTATTTTCTCTGGAAACGATGTTTCTTTCTTGAATATTGTTTAAGTACTCTGTTAAAAAATTTAAAAAGTTCGGGAAAAGATCACTCTCACGCTGTTTTTATTTATTGATATAAGTTAAGTGGTAAGCAAACATTTCTGCAAAAGTTGAATGTATTGTGCAATTTCAATGTTTTGAAAACATTTTATTGTTTGTATTACTTGTTATTTGTAATCAACTTACGAAATAATTTCTGAAGAACCTAAGTATAGAATGTTCTGTAGCACGGTTATTATTTCTGTAGTATCAAAAGATTTTAGCAGTGAGACAATATAACCTATAATAAGTTGTTTGTAGGAAATGTGGAGCGCAGCGCAGTTGTGCCGGTTCGCTACTCCCTTGCGGGGTGTCCAGGGGAAACTCCTGGTCTCTGGAGCGAAAACCGGCTTCAATACAACCAATTTAGTCACCCGACAGCTTGTGACCGCATCCAGATGTAATAAATTAGGCCTTTATAATGTTAGAGGGTCGCAGGTAAGTGCGTTGAGTGGTCTGCGTGAACTGATTATTGCTTTTGAAGTTGGTATGTGTCCTTTTTCTTAAAAGTTTTTTTTAATCTAATGGGTCAGAGTATCCGATAATTGATGTAACCTAAATAGTTTAGGTTATCTCTAACTTTTTCTAAGGAAATTATATTAGAAATTATATAAAATTATATATTGAGTTTTGTGAGTTTACATAAAGCCATAATAAATAAATCTATGACTGAAAATCTAACCTAAAGCCATACCTCAAACTTAGTTTACAGTGTTTACGGATTTATTTTAAAATAGTTCCATTAATTCCCAGATAAAATTAAAATCTGTAGAAGTAGTTTATTTTGATAATTTTATTTTATTCCCATATTCTTTTCTTATAAATTGCGTGTCACATGAGTTACAGAGGTGATACTTATAATTAGAAGAAGATACTTGCGACGTCCTGAAAGGATGTTGCAATTGTGAAAATATGCAGTGCTAGTTTAAAAATCATGAACTAATTCACTATAAAGAACTTTAGATTGTCAGAGTTTGTAACTTTTTTAAGGTTACAAATGTTACAAAATTCTTTACCACCTAAAATTTAATAAAAATTGTTATATTTCCAGCTACGTGACCTATTCAAAGCAAACACCATAATTCGTCTAAGTTCATCAGTTCAGAAGCCTGTGGAGCGGACGTCGAAGGTGGTCGGCTACTGGCTACTCGGCTGTAGCGGCATGGTCTTCACCGCTGTCATCTTAGGTATGGTCTCCGGATATGTTATACTTATTTCATGCATCTTTTATGTTATACGTGTTGTGGCCAATAGTACGTATGGGAAATAGTTTGAGTAGGATAACTAATTTATTTGCTAAAACTTCGAATTATAATAACAATGAAACTCTTACAATTGTATAACCTTAGTCTAAATACAAGATTCCTTGCAACTTGACAGTATCGTGTTACTGTTAGGAAAGAGTATAGTCATAGTGGGGCTTTTACAAAAATAAAAATATGCTATATTTTTATTACTAGTTGAAAAAAGCATTCCAAACAGTGGTAGATAAAAACATAACTTATCAGCATTTTCACTAAATTATCATATTGACAAACATACATAGCTCACACCTTTGTCTCATACTTAATGTTATATCGTGAGAGGAAGCATTAAAGTACTTTAGCAGTAGTAAATTGATTATTAAGTAAAAATTATAATTAGTTGTATTAATTTAATATAATAGGTCTTTACCTATGAAATTGCCATTTTTCATACAATATTTTTGGAAAACTGAATTTTCCATAGTAACTAACGTTTTTGGATTTTTCTCGGGAATGCGAAATCCAAATTTAGCAAAATTTTGTGGGAAGGTTTGGACAACATAAAGTTAATTTTCATCATACTTACTTTATTGAAAGTTGTAACTGTAACAAAGGTACAGCAAAAATAAGCAATGAAACGGGCAACGGATGAAACAAGCTATATTTGAGCTTCCTTTTCAGCAAATAAATCTAAAGTAAATATGTATTAATTTGACTCAATATCTCCGTTATATGGCCAAGGTTTTAAATAAAAAACAATTTTAGTAATAGCTGTTCAATCAAATAAATTATGAATAAAATAAAGCTTGAGAAAAAATCGGCAATTTCATAGGTAAAGACCTATTATTTATAAAGTGACATTGTATGTCTATGTAGTTTATTTTTTTGTGATGTATTTACATTTTAAGTAGTATTATATATTATTATAAATAAAGTAGTAAGTGTCATAACTCGATTTTTATTTATATTCTAGTTTACCGCCTGCGACTTGTCGTAAAGTAGCCTACGACACTCTCCAACTATCTATATTTATAAGATCATGTCGATCTGATGCTCCGTTTGTGGTGAAGATTGGATACTAGCGTCTATTCGCGACTTGGCGTGAAAAATTTGCCTAACTATCGCTGACAAATAAACACAATTTCACTTCTGTTGGGTCACTTTAAATTCTTCTTACCAGCCCATATACGTCCCCACCGAGGGGCACGGGCCTCCCTTCGAAATACGAAGGGAATTTAGGCCATAGTCCACCACGCTGGCCTAATGCGGGTTGGTGGACCGCTCGTCTTTCGAAAATGAATTTTCTTGAACGGGTAGGTTTCATCACGGTGTTTTCCTTCACCGTTGAGCAAGTGATAATTACAAATCCGTACATAAATCCGAAAAGACGAATTTAGTGGTACAGGCCCGCACCAGGATTTGAACCCGCGACCTTCGGATTACAAGTCTGGCTCATTACCAACTGGGTGGGCTATCACTTGCCTTACTGTTTTTACTTTTACTAGGCAAGTACTAAGGCAAGTGATAGCCCACTTTAAATTAATAAGCTAAAATTAAGTGTTTGAATCAACCAGTCCACGAAAAAGAAAGATTTGCCCCAAGAAACAGTAAATGTCGCCTCCTACTTGTGCAATTAGCTATGGGGAGTTGCCTTTTTTTTAAAGTATTTTATATACTTCCTTCTTTTTATTCTATATACTTCCTTCCATGCTGGACTGGGAGTGAAAAAAATACCTTGAATGTGCCAGCTGCCACCTCTTCCCATGCATATTGTAAAACCCAGTGAATGGGGTAAGAGGTTTTTGATGTTTAGTGGGTGAAAGGGTGACAACCTATCACACTATAGCCTTAGAACCCTCAGAACGAACGTCAAATGTGGCATTAAGGGGTTTCATAACCACGTGACGTTGTGCCTACCCCTTTAGGGATTATAAGCGTGAGTGTATGGTATGTATTTTATATAGGTTCTTTGGGAAGGTTGTTCAGTGGCATCACCTAAAGTTTCGCTAATTTAAAATCACCCCTTAAGTAAAGATTAAAGACTGAGTAAATCCTGTCCTGTTCACTTAGGTGGAGTGACCAGGCTGACGGAGTCCGGCCTGTCGATGGTGACCTGGAGGCTGCTCGGGGAGAAGCTGCCCACCACCGAGGAAGAGTGGATCTTGGAGTTCGAAAAGTACCAGCAGTACCCTGAGTTTAAGTAGTAAGTTCATCAACTGATATGATGATAAAATAAGCCTTTATTCACAATAACTTAACTTTATTTTTTTGTAAAGTATGTGGTAATGTGTGTAGGTACGCCACATCACTATTATTTACAATTTTATCTTTTGCCGAAACATCCCACCTTTACTTTTTCAAAAAGAAATAGACTCTATTTATACTCAAAAAAGAGGCAATTTTTTTTGAAGTAGATGCCGTCACAAGAAAAGATGGGGAGATGAAATTGTACAAACTGCTGGAAAAACGCTGCTGAAAATAGGCATGTATGGAGAGATTGGAGGAGGCCTTTGCCAAGAGGCATTTAGAAAATGAAAACAATTTATTTTTATAATTAGTATACTCTTTCAACCTCCCGGGTGGTTAATCAGTCCATGAAAGTGAATAACTTTCCCAAGGACAATGACAATAGCCTTTATTTCCTCATGAAAATTACATTTACATGCATAAAATATTATAAAAACATATTAGATATATATTATTTTTTTATCTAAGATGGGTTAACTCTTGACCTCAATCTTGACCATAAAGGTCAAAGATGAGGTCGACGATGGAGCGAGTTAACCCAGAAAATGCCTATAAAGGCACTGGTACTCCCACGCACCGACGGAACACAGCAAGCTGTTTGGCGTCGGACTTCGGTAGGAGGGTGGTCGCGAACCAGACGGCCCTTTACAGAGCCTACCACACCGCATGAGATCATTGGACGACACCTCAGATTCAGAAAAAAATTAAGTGTCGTTGCCTGGGATGGATTACTAGGAGGCAGGTCTCATTTGTGTTTCCTTAGTCGCCTCTTACGACACCCACGGAAAGAGATGGGGTGGTGTTATTTTCAACCGATCACCACACGGCAAAACGTTAACATTAAACGTTAACATTACATAATTGATTATTAAATAATATTTATGTTATTATATTTATTCATTCTGCTTTAGTTCTTTATCGAGGTCCTTTCGGACATAGGCCTCCCCCAGTAACTCCCACTCTTTTCTCTTTTGTGACGCTCTCCACCAGTATTTTTCTACCTTTCCTAAGTCATCTCTCCATTTCAATTTAGGTCTACCTTTATGTCTTTTCCTGTCTCTTGGAATCCACTCATTTGTTAATCTTGTCCATCTCTCGTCTCTTAGTCTCCCTATGTGTCCAGCCCCTCAAAATTTTTTTTTCGTATTTTGACCTATGTTCCTTGGGGAAGTTGTTCAGTTTCATGGACCGATTAACCACCCGAGAAGTTGAAAGAGAGATACCTAAAGCTCTGTAGAGGCCAGCGCATCAGGTTACTCCATATTCGTTATAAAACAGCTCTTATAGCAACAGCACATAGTGCACACGTGTGGTAACCTGAAGTCCGTGCAAAAAAAAAAAAAAATGAAAAATATTCTGAATAAAGGCTATGAGTAAATAACATAAGCTCACGCCTGTAATCCCACACGGGGTAGGCAGAGCATAGCTAAATCAGCAAACTAAAATTCCTATACTGTATAAGGTTCCAACATAGTCAGACCTCTGACGCCCCAATCCCCTTTCCAGTAAGAACCAGAACATAACCCTGTCAGAGTTCAAGTGGATCTGGTGGATGGAGTTCGCGCACCGGTCGTGGGGCCGCGCCATCGGGGCGGTGGTGTTTGTGCCGGCTGCGTACTTCTGGTTACGGGGGTATCTAAATAAGGGGATGAAAGTACGCGTCGGGGTGTATTGCGCGCTTGTAGCTGCACAGGTATGTAACAAAAATATTCAATTCTTTAAAAAATCCATATACTTACGCCTGTCATCCCCTTTGAGGTAGGCAGAATATCTTGTAGTTCTAGAACAGGGATGACGAACCTTTATGAATTGACGTGCTATTTTTAAAAGAAATGTTGAATGAGGACATAGACTGCCATCAAATAATAATAAATATTTTTCTTTTTTTTTTGTTGGTTTCCTTTTCTGCAATCAGTCTTGCAACTATGAGCAGGTATGTTGAATGGGATTAGGGCGTTCAGATTGTTTTCCTCCATTGAGGAAACATCTTCATTCTATGATGGTTTCTGGGAACCAATCAGTGACATCTTGTGGCTTTGGTCACCTGTTTAAATAAATAAAGATTTTTACTTCTCTCATCAATCAAATGTTACTTGTTGTGAAAATATTAAAATTAAACTTAAACAACAGCGCTTCCTGCCCACCACGCCTACTCATTCCGTAACATAGGCTCACTTCAGGCGACTACAGCACCTAAATTATGATGCGTAGATAAGCATGACGCACTGCATTAAATCGAAGAAAAAATATTCAGGACATAAACTAGATAAGAAGTTTGCTGAAAACATGATTTAGCACTTTTGGTTTGATAGAAAAAGCTCACAAAGTCACCTCTTAATACCAATATTGTGTATATTTTAAGCTGTAAAAACTATAGTAAAATGCACACAGGAACTTGAATTTGCTATCAAAATGTTCGTGATTGAACACTCTCGATAAGTAGTTAACGCATTTTTCTATTTAAGCTGTTACCTTTCCATAAATCTCATTTTTCTAACTTTCGAACATGTTTTTACGCACGCACGCTTTCATAGTCCGTAAACTTCGTGTATCGACACTGTTCGCACTGCCGGCCCAGGCCTGTTGAGAGACGGAGATGGCACTATTCCTATGTGTGCTGCCTTTATCGGGTGCTGTAGTCTTAAATTCGTTTGTTGAACGGCACAGTGAATTTCCTTAATTTGTCTACTATCGTGATATAGTAAGTATTCTATTATCTATGCTCAAAATATTTTGACGCGTGCCATTGATTCGCCATCCCAGGAGGTTTACCATGATCGCTTAGCGCGATCCAATTTAGGACCTAAACAAGTCTGCAACGCTTATTCGTACCATGATGGCTTATAAGCGATTCTATTTTGGCGCTGTTGCGATTCAAAGACAGACCAGCGACAATTTATTTTAAAAATAAAAATGGACCATAGACAACCGAGCAGTTCAAAAGCAGCGCCATCATGATACCATTTTAAAAAAACATTCCAATTGCGAAGCAGTTCAAAGTTGGATCCTAAACAGAAATGCTTTTAAACGATTGTGGTAGGTACCCTGTTCTATAACCACATGACGCAACATTTTACATTAATTCTGAGAGTTATTAGATGGAACATGAGTACAGTGGTGACAGGTTGTCGCCTTTCGCCCATGATACAACAAAACCCTCACGTCCCACTTGCTGACTCCTACAGTATGCCTGGGAAGAGTTGGCAGCTGGCACATTCTAAGTTTTTCTTTCCCAGCGTGGGAGCGTTCCTTGAAAAATAGCGTCCACTATCGTGATTTTGCTTTGAATATTTTATATCAATATTAAAATAAAGGATGGCAAAGACGCCAATATCAAGTAGGTAGGGAAATCTATTAAGATTTGTTATACGTCAGAGCCTCGTCCGTTGATCAACAGGGTGGACCGCTCAAAATTCAAATTCAAAATTCTTTATTGTATCGTGATTTTTTTTAAGGTGTTACATCATTGAAGCACATACTCGTACACGAACCCCGTTGGGGCACTACAACAATGTTTTTCTTATATGTATAATAACATTTTGACGATTTTGGAGCACTGAGAGGTTATGACCATACACAGTGTCATCAATAACTCTAAGCAAGGCATTATAAGAAATTACTTTTATATACTTTTTTGTTGTTGTTGTAAAATGCATATTTTATTAAAAACCCAAAATCCTCTAAATACAATTCCAAAAATACTTGGAAATACAATTTTCAAAATTTTGTGTCGGTCGAGAATTGAACCCGCGACCTTTACAGAACATTTTATAAAAGCTTCTTCTCCCCAGGGTCTAATGGGCTGGTACATGGTAAAATCAGGTTTAGAAGACCGTTTCCAAGGGCCTGCAGACGTGCCCCGGGTGTCACAGTACCGGCTGGCGGCGCACCTCAGCCTGGCCTTCATCCTGTACGCGGGGCTGCTGGGCGGCGCGCTGCGGGTGCTCCGCCCCTTCCCGGCGGGGGGGGCTTATGACAAGGTGAAGGGACTCATCAGTGTGACGGCGCTCGCGCATACTGTCAAGGCTATGGCGTTTTTTACTGCTATTTCAGGTTGGTTTTGATTTTCACTATTTTTCTTCTTATCGTGTAGGTACAGTCAAGTGTGTGGCGAACTTGGCTAACCCTGATGTCAGAGTTTTCAAACCGCACAATGGCCTCTGATTTGGTTTAAACGACTGTAGTCAATCGACAGCAGCCGGGACCGACAGCTTAACGTGCCCTCCGAAGCACGGAAACTTTGGTCACCCACTTTGGAAACTTTGGTTTGGTTCCCTGCGTCTGTGATTGCTATTTATAAAATTAAAAGATATTTATTTAAATGTTTTATTTTAAACTAGCAGAACTACATGACGTTATGTCATGTATTACGTTATGGATGGATGGAACTTTAGCAGCGATCCAATTTATGAGAACTGAAAGGTGCGTTCACATAAGGACAATTGCGCTAGCGAGAATTTCGTTAATCAAAAAGTAATCATAGTTATTTATTATGCTTATTGTATAAAAAACATTTATTTAATTATTTACCACTCTTCCCAGTGGTTTATACCAGCTATCTACTCTTCCAAGATATACAGTAAAAGTCTGTAAATGAGATGCGAAGGTTTTGCTGTATAATGTGCGAAACGCTGACCACCTCTCACCATTATACAACTTGTTCCATCTGATAACCCTCACAATTTGTGTCAAACGTGGCATCTGTTGGTTCTAGAACCACTGATGCTGTGCCTACCCTGTTAGGGATTATGGGCGTGAGCGTATGTATTTTGTGTATTGAATAATTTTTTTAACTAAGTTTATTTATGAGTATGTTTATATTTTTTATATATTTTTTACTAATAGGGAATATGCATGATTTTTTTTATCGCATTGATTAACAAAATATGAAAATACCGTAGCTGAGATTACAAAAAGTGAAATTAAAATCGGCCAAGAAATACGGCCGATTTACGCATTTAAAACTATTAGTTACGCACCAATTAGACAGAGAAATCCGACATGGACTGTGACGTCACATGTCACTACGTCCATACAAACTCAGTGTTAAACGTTTTGCTAGAAATAAATCTTCGATGGCTTATATCTTTTTTAACCGACTTCAAAAAAGGAGGAGGTTTCTCAATTCGACCGTATATATATATTTTTTTTATGTATGTCCGCGGATAACTTCGTCGTTTATGAACCGATTTTGATTATTCATTTTTTGTTGGAAAGGGAGTATCCCAAGGGTGGTCCCATGGTAAGGAAACCAGGATCCGATGGTGGAATCCTGAAGAAATTGAGGGAATCTCTCGAAAAAAATTGTTTTTTTGGGATTGAAGTCGGTGACTCTTACGTTTTTGACGTGGAATTATTAATTTCATAGTTATTCGAAACATAGTTTTACTAAACTGTTTATTACATAAATGAAAATTATTTTTTTAAATAAAATAAAAATCATGTATATTCCCTATTGTGAGTGGTTCAGCAAAAAGGGACCTTAAGGGAAAATAATTGATTTCGAGTAAATCGTGTTTAAAGTTTTGAGTAGAAATGGGTTTCACATCTCCACTACTTTGTCTTCGGGATTGCTTCATATATTATGTCATCCCAACCTGTTGACTACCTCATCACAGAAAATAGTTTGTGCTGTGTGTAAGGTGTAATTTTTCCACAACTCCTCGGCCCACTAAAAATCTGTAAAAATAACCACGTTACCTAAAAATATTCTGATTAAACCGAAACAAAGCTGAAAGCGGTGATAACCCAGTTGGTAAAAAGCCAGACTTGTGTTCCGACGGTCGTGGGTTCAAATCCTGGCGCGGGCCTGTATCACTTGCTCAACGGTGAAGGAAAACATCGTCATGAAACCAAGAAAATTTTCGAAAGACGAGCGGTCCACCAACCCGCATTAAGTCAGCGTGGTGGACAAGGGCCTAAATCCACTTCGTGTTTCGAAGGGAGGCCCGTGCCCCTCGGTGGGGACGAATCTGGGCTGGTGAAAAAAAAAGCTGAAAGATCAAACAAAATTAATGAAAAAAAACCCGTTTCCTATCCCTCCAGGTCCCTTTTTGCTGAACCACTTACAATTAATAATTCGATTATTCGAGCTCTTCAAAAAAAAACCTTGAATCCCCCCAATAACCCCCAGGAGCGTTCGTGGCGGGTCTGGACGCCGGGCTGGTGTACAACTCGTTCCCTAAGATGGGAGACAAATGGATCCCGGAGGATATCCTGGAGTTTACACCCACAATTAGGAACTTCACTGAAAACCCCACCACCGTGCAGTTTGATCACAGGTACAGTAGCAATCGAGTACAACACAACCAGACGCACCGCTAGGTACCACCCTTACCTTGTCGAAACTCGAATCCAAACTGAGCGCTTTTTAAAAGTTATTTAAGACTAGCTTTCCGCCCGCGGCTCCGCCTGCGTGGACTACAGGTTATATCACGCCTAACTGTGGGATAAAATGTAGCCTATGTCCTTTCCTAGGCTCTAATCTATCTCTGTACCAAATTTCAGCAAAATCGGTTCCGTAGTTTAGGCGTGAAAGACGGACAGACAGACAGACAGACAGAGTTACTTTCGCATTTATAATATTAGTAAGGATTTAGTTAAAATAAGATTTGTAATGCGATTAAAAAGAGCACCCTCAGAGTTTCTTGCCAATTCTTCTCTGAGGAAAACTGCACCTTTGCGAATAGGCGTAGAGTCAGTAGGGTCAAAAGAACGAATGTGTAGGTATTTAAATCCTTTAATGTATGTTTGTATGAATTATATGTAATCTTGACTTATTTTAAGTGATACTCTGTATGTTATATAAAATAAAGATTTTTTCTATCTATTCTTTCAATTTTTTATACTGCGCACCGCTAAGGAATGGAACTCTCTGCCTGCGTCTGTATTTCCGGGCTCATATAACCCGAGTCTCTTTAAAGTTCGAGTGAATAGGCAATTAGGCATCTTCTGGGTGAGCTTGCTAATTCCTCGACCACATCTTCGCCCCTGGGCTAGATTGTGGTCAAGAGCAAACACATTCGATATTTATTTTTAAAAAATCTACAAAATCTACATACACTCTTTCAAATACACACACACACACACACACACACACACACACACACACACACACACACACAATTAAGTATTAAACTAAATTTTAATACTTAATACTATTAGTTGTTAAAATACAAATAATCACTCCTAACATGTACGACATATGGGAAGACACTGTATCTCGTAACACAGTTTACAAACTATCACGAGATACAGAAAGTCTATGCAATGTTTTTCATATTTGGCAAATAAAAGGATTTTATCATTATTAAAGTTATGCATGGGCGGTGGTAGCCCAGTTGGTAATGAGCCAGACTTGTAATCGAAAGGTTACGGGTTCAAATCCTCGAACGGACCTGTACAGCTAAAGTCTTGTCGGATTTATGTACAGATTGTTCACCCCGCGGTGAAAGAAAACATCGTGACGGAACCGGCATATCTAAGAAAAAATAGAAAAAAGTTTTTTAGCTGCAATTTTTATGTGAAATCGGTCTGATATTGCCTAAGAACGAGAAGGGCCGACTCCAAATAATAGGAGAAAGCAAGAAAGAGAATTCCATTTAAAATTAATAATGTAATTGTTCTCCAGGATATTAGGTACGTGTACATTGCTGGCCGCGTCGACGCTATGGCTGGTGGCTCGACGGAAGCCGCTGTCGCCGGCCGCCAGGAGGGCGGTCAACGCCGTCGGAGCCATGGCCTGGTTGCAGGTCAGTTGGAAACTAGTTTTTTACTGCTTTTAAGGGTTCCGTACCCAAAGGGAAAAACGGGACCCTATTACTAAGGCTCCGCTGTCCGTCCGTCTGTCACCGGGCTGTATCTCATGAACCGTGATAGTTAGACAGTTGTAATTTTCACAGATGATTTATTTCTATTGGTACTATAACAACAAATACTAAAAAGTAGAATTAATTAAATATTTAAGGGGGCTCCCATACAGAAAACTAAATTTTTTTGCGGTTTTTATAGAGATAATGGTTTTTATAGAGTCCGACTCTCACTTGGCCTGTTTTATAGGTAATGGTACGGAATGCTTCGTGCGCGAGTCCGACTCGCACTTGCCCATTTTATTTAAACAAGCGAGATGTTAAGTTACCTAGTTTTTTGACTCATTGGTACAAAGTACCTTTTTTTGTTTCTTCTCCCGCTGCGGCGGGACCACCTTTTCGGCATTGCTTCACCGCAGCCGGTGTCTCTCTCTGGTCTTTTTATTTAATTTGTCTTGGATTATATTATCTGTGTCTTCGCCTTTCATCTATTTCTTTCTGCTTCATGATATTACAAATTGCTTTTTGCATCATATTCAAACTCTCTTCATTTCTGGTCAAGGTTTATGGACACATCTTTTAGTCTGAAATCCCAGGGCCGCCAGACCTTAACTTATTTTTTCATTAACCAAAAGTGTGGCAAAGAATAATTTTTGGGAGTACCTTCAGAACCTGGTAGCTGAAAATTGGCCGTCGGCCCAGGCTAGCAAGTATTCATATGTTAATAGTACTTATTAGCACTACTCTTTCCCTTACTTTTGGTTAGTGAGAAAATAAGTAAGGTCTGGCGGCCCTGGGATCTCAAAAAATAAAAAAAAATAAACGTTGCACACTCAAAGGCCCACACTAAGGTTTTCCCTTGTGTCGTGGGTCCCTTGGAACATACATAAAGACAAACACAAACACCCATGACCCGAGAAAAAACATCTGCTTTTTACACAAATGTTTGCCCCGACTGGGGATCGAACCCAGGACCCGCCGATCAAGAGGCAGCGTCACTACCACTCGACCAAACCGGCCGTCAGTCTATTTATTCCTAGTTTTATTTCCGTCACTACTCTTCGTTCTTCCCATCATTTATGTAAGAAACGAAAACTCCTAACGCGACGTTTCCGGGAAAAAATATTACTTCTAGCCGTTTTTTTGTGTTTTTTTAAATCTAAAATTTGATTGAGGCTTTAGATCACCCTTAATTCTAGCTGAATTTATAGATGAGTAGCCTCTACTATTTAAGTATTTGTTAGGGGGCTTCCATTAATTACGTGAGGTGTTTTTGGCAATTTTTCGACCCCCCCACCCCCTCTGGTGAGATATCGTGAGATTTGGCTCGACACCCCCCCCCCCCTCCCCCTTTATCTCACGTGAGTTTTATGAAAATGCTTAGTTTTAGTGTAAATATGTTAATTGGTAATTTATTTAGAAAAATTACATAATTCTTTTAATAATCGAACAACAAAAAACAGCTATGATTTACAAACTTTAATTAAAAAAAAAGATTGTTCTAATTAAGCCCACGGGAACTCACCAGAAAAACATGGTTTAGTTGGTTTAACTTAGTTTTCCCGCAATTTAACACTATTTCTTTTGGGGGAAAATATTACGTGATATTTGTAGAGACCCCCCCTCTTCCCCACGTGAGATTGAGTGAGATCCGGCCCGACCCCCTCCCCCCCCCAAAACTTCTCACTTAATTAATGGACGGCCCCTAAGCTGTCCCTTACGCCCTGTATGTGTGTGTGTGTAGGTGGCGCTGGGTGTCGCTACACTGGTGCACTACGTGCCGACGCCGCTGGCCGCCGCCCACCAGTCGGGCTCTCTAGTTCTTCTGTCGCTGGCCATCTGGCTCACTCACGAGATCAAACTGCTCAAGTTTATACCCAAGTAAATATTACTAACAGCACACCTAACATACACGCGTGACATCATTTTGTCGTGTGTATCGCATAGCGTCGGTACGAACAGGGCCCTGATTCTCTCACTTAAGTGTGTGTGATGGGATGGAGGCCATTTTATCTGTTCAGGTGGCGAAATTGAGAACTATTAAATTTTTACCGACTTCAAAAGAGGAGAAGGTACTATGTTCGACTGTATGTTTTTTTTAATGTATGTTTACCGATTTCTCCGCTAATTACGGACCGATTTTCAAAAATTCTTTTTTTGTTCGAAAGGGTATACTCCAGAGGCGGTCCCATATAAATGTTATCAAAAATGATTTAGCGCTTTAAAAAAATCAAGAAAAACAGAAATATACTACAAACCGGAACATCATCTAAATAAATGAATGACATTTGCGAGGTGTTGTTGGGATTGAAGTCGGTGACTCATACGTTTTTATAACGTGAAAAATTTTCATATATTTCTGACAGACACCTCGATCAGCAGCGCCACCGGCAATCGAACGAAAAGTTGCAAACTACCTGCAACTGAAAATTCAGTTGGCGGTGGCGCCACCAGTCAAAGCAGCCGTCATTAGATGTATACAATTTGGATAATTCTCAATTTCGCCACCTGGTCGGATAAAATAGCGACCATTCCATCGACACAAAACTTATGATACAGAATCGGGGCCCTGACTTATGACTTTCTGCCTACCGTAGTGTATGTTGTCAATACGGAAGAAAAAACGACAGCGACATGACAAAAATTATGTCACGCACGATCAACAATACACCAACTAGATATAAAGACGCAAACCGGCCTCCTAGTAATCCACCCGAGGCAACGACACCTCCATTTGTTCTGAATCTGAGGTGTCGTCCTATGGTCTCATGCGGTGTGGTAGGCTCTGTGAAGGACCGTCTGGTTCGCGACCACCCTCCTACCGAAGTCCGACGCCAAACAGCTTGCTGTGTTTCGTCGGTGCGTGGGAGTACCGGTGCCTTTACCGGTGCCGGAGCTCTTAATTTTTTTATTTGTGACTTTATAATTAAGTGTTATGGTTGTAATTAGGTTGAATTAAAAACTGTTTTAGAACTTGTTCACGCGGACAGCATTTAGCTTTGATTTTGTATCTAGTTGGAGTATTGTTAATCGAAGTCACGTACTGATGTTCTACCAGAACCAAAATGTATGTCGGTCAATATTATTTGTAAAAGTTTCACCAGCTTATTAAAGTCACCCCAACACCCGTATTCTATGTCATTGACTCGAATCCGATATTCGACAAGACTATACCCGTCTCTGTCATCTAGATACCGCAAGAGAGGGATGCACTGAGTGTTTCCGTGCGTCGGTTTCGAATCGAATGGTGTAGAATACGGATGCAGGATAGGGTGACCGCTTATAGTGTAGCTGATCATGAGGGTAGTTTGTTATCATATTATTGATTATTTATTATGTAGTTTTCAAAGAAATCAATTAATTTTTACAATGGTTTTCTTGAACTATTTTGCATTTCAGTAAGTAGTAAATGTATAGCACTAAAGAATCTGGTATTTTAAAAACACTAATTTTCTTTTCTGTTTTCCTCAAATTTTATCAGCCAACAAGAAACCCCATAAGTATATGGAACAACAACTCGTTCTAAAGTACCCGATTCAAACTCATTAAGAGCATTATTTATTTAAATGTGTAAAGAATAGAAGTATAGTTACAGCACATCAGGTTACCACAAACTGTCGGATTTCCCCAATGGATAGTAAACTCTAATGCTTGGAGATAAAATTGAAAATCGATTGAAGAAATTTGACAGTTTTGGATAGCATGATGTGTGTTGACCCCGTACAACCCATGTGCTTAGTGCAAAAAAGGAGTGCAACACATATGAAATAAAATAAAAACTTCCTTGTATTCTCACTTAAAATAGAAAGTAGAATTGATATTCAAATTCTTATACATACTTAGTAGATTTGTATAATTCAAAACTGATTGCATTTTTTCAGAACTGTTAAATATTACGATGCTGTGAGAACCGCTCCCAGTATTTTAGTCAAGCCATAGACTGGATGTAGATTGTAGATATTAATGTTATAATTAAGATGTATGAACAATGGTTTTTGTTAAATAAAACAAACATGAAAATGTTATTCACAAAGTGATTTTATTTGAAAATTTAAAATGCTAATATTGCTTACACACTGAAACCATTTCTATTTACAGAATTGTTGGTAGGGACTGGTTGTATTTGCCGCCATATTTAATTTTAAAGCTGGTCAAATAATATTTTAAAAGAACACTACTTATAACCCTACCAATGAAGAAGGCTGAAAGTGGCTACAAAATCTTGTTTACTATTTTATATAGCCCAATGCCCACTTAATTTGGTAGAATATACTGTTTGTATTGCCCTGCCAAGTAAAATTTGAAAAAAAAACTTTATTTTAAATGAATACAAGCGTAGTACATTTATTTCGAAGCGTAATAGGCACTTTTTGCCTTCCTATCTGGGACTCTATTCTGTAAGCCTACGACTGAAACTTTGGAGCGTCGCATAACAGTGCGATATACAGATGACAGTGACAGATAGTGACAATTATCAGCCGTCCGTTGATCGTAAATTGCTGACTTGAAGTATAGTATACAAACATTGAACCTATAGATACTTTTGACGAGTTTATGTCTTGATTAGCTTGGCAACACCAAGCTGATGGTAAGTTTGATGTCATTACTGACAAAGTACTTGTAAATCAGAGCCCAGCGCAAGTAACATACACTCATGAGAGTAGATTGCCAAAGAAAACATAACCTTAACAGCAGAATTTAGACGTATGTCCAAATTCAAACGCAAAACAAACAATAAACTTTTGATACACAAATAGGGCAACATTTTCCTTGTCTATGCTCTCAGAAGAGTGAAGTTTAATTGCCTTGTTAGGCCGGATTTTAAATGGATACAAATACAAACAGACCCCACTGTAGAACATGTACAGGCGGTGTCACGTATAGTGTTGCAACTCAATAGCTATGGCCGGTCGTAGCAGTGAGCCACTGCAGCGATGCTTGCAAATCATACCTTAAGGCTATCGATGTAAGGTCGCTATTTACATTAGGCCAGGAGGATCAAAGGTAATGTTGCTATGGTGGATATTAGATGCGTAATTGGGTGATTTTAATTTTCGAATTGATCTAACACCCTCAAAATAAGTGTAAACCTCAAGTGATTCTGGAACCAATTGATGCGCTGCCTGCCCCGACAAGATATACAAGCGTGAGTGTAAGTACTGGTGTGGATGAAAATTAGTTACTAGTTCCTTCACATAAGATCGGTTTTTACACAAATGTTCGTCCAGAAAATTGTCGCTAATAACAAAACTACATGAAAGTTTTTGATACCTTAATGGATGAAAACAAAGGTATGTTTTACAAGCATCAGAGATAAATCTAAAATATATTACACAATATTGCAGTACACTCAATAAATTTGTTATTTATCCATACCTATCTACACACTTAAATTTAAACGGCGCAGGGTAGCGCGGCGGAACTTAATATGAAAATTGCTTTCAATTTGTTAAATCAGAATATAAGTAAGCGTCTTGATATCAGCTCGAATTTTGTAAGTTTTTAATTAGAGATATTTAAAAAAATACTAAAACAAGTCTGTAGTTTTAAATGGCAACCCCAAGTTTAAGTGAGCAAGATATGTATTTATCTCTCGCTCCATTATAAAGTTGCTAGTAATTATGATAGTAATAAAATAATCAAAACACATGTTGGTTTAACATAACTCCTAGATAAACATTGATCTTAATAATAAGAACAAAATATTATTTCATATAAGTTTTATCTTATTTACACTTTACTATGTTGTCATATGTTAATTAATTAGCCAGCGGAAATAAAGAACTCTTAATTTTGTTCTTCTATCGTGTCGGCAGTAGGTCAGGCTAAATTTTGTTTAGCAAAATATTCTTCCAGTTGACATCCAGGGTGTAAAGGACAGCTTAGAAAAATCTGAAACCCTGAAATCAGACTATTATTCTAAATGATTTTCCAGTTTAATTTTCCTCCGGAAAATGTTCGAATTTCTTTTAAATTTTTTAAATATTTTCTGGTCTAAATTAAATTATTTATGTGAATACAATCCAATTTGCCTTAATAAACAACAATAACAGCGGAGCTGACAATCAGAACAACAGTCATTTATAAATATACAATTTCAATAAGAGTTCTCTAATTGAAATTGTATGAGGCTTGTCACCTAGCCTCAATCATTTTCTGGAACACTTAAATATATTTTGTGCTCGAAGTTCCAAGCGCTACGTAGAATAACAATCAATATAATATTATTAAATTTTCAATCGTATTTCCCCTAAAACAGAAGTCGAGAAATACTTCGAGATACGTAATAATGAGTAGAAGAAATTAAATATTAAAAAACAGTCGATTTTGGACATTACCCGTATGATAGAGGCCAGCCTTCAGGTTACCCAGTTTTGTTGCAAAACAAAAGAGTGCACATTGGTGGTAATAAGACGTGCTGACTTTAAGGTGATTAGGGTCGCAATTTCGATTTCGTCATTATGATATGACAGTAAGTATTCAATTTTTAAATGGGATGCACTTATGACTCAAATTGTTTCAAAATGGAATTTATGGTGCCAATGTGTTTGTGTGTATGCGTACCGACAGGTCTGTGTCTGTGTATTTTGTGTTAGGTCCAGATACTTACAAACATTCTAAAGCTACATTAAAACAAAGAAATGTCCATTCAGTTCATGATAGTATATTTTACAGTGTTCTTGTAATTAAAGAAACGTGATCAACACTTCGAGATCAGTCAGTTTTTTTTACTTAATGAAATGATATAAAAAGTGAGTTTGAAAATAAAATCCTTGAAGATATCTACTTGACAATAACCCCTTCCAAAAAAACCTTTAGAATGTATTGCGTTAGGGGTTATAATACTATTATAAATATATTTTTATGATAAATCGAATCTCACCACCTTATTAAAATTTACATTTAGTCGAAACTTAAAATACTTAATAGATTTCCCAATATACGAATACATCATTTAATTTCCCTTAAATTTATTTATAATTTTGCCTTTCAAAATCCGTATGCAATTTTACGTTTCAATTTTTATTTAAAACTAAGGAAAATAAAAATAGTAATTCTTGTACAGATATCAATGTATTTAGGTCTCATAGGAGACGCCTCGAGTTAAGCCCTCGTTTCAGAGGTAGCATTTAAATGATATCTATTTGAACGGTTCTTATCTCAAGGTAATAGTTTTTTTTACTATATTGTGTAAATACTTCGTTAAATTTGCGTGTCAGCTTCTAAGTCTTAAGTTTCGACGACATTCTACGTTTTCAACAGGATAGCCTTTAGCCATTTCAAACTAGTATCGCTTAAATACCTCCTACTGAACAAGAGCGAAATAATATACATAACTAAAATCTAGCCATAGATTAATAATATAAATAAAACAATATGTTAAAATAAAAGCAGTATAAAGAAAAAATCTGATCACATTACATGGCAGTCATTTGTGTAGAGGATAACCTCTTATAAACATAGCTACGAGTTGGTTGAAAACCTGGGACCTAGGCTACTTTCAGAACAATGCTGAGAGATTGCTTTAGCTCGTGAGACATGTGTCTGTAGACTGTTTCTGGTTTCTTCAGCCTGGGGTCATCCAGTTATCACAGGGGGTCGGCCGACGTAATATAATTAAATTATCGTGTAACACGAACGATCTAAAGCACACTAAATCAACAAAACACCAAGCCAACTTTGATGCTGCTATCAACAAGTGAAATAAGTAAGTCCGCGGAATGTTAGATTGACTCCACGTCATATAGGAAGGCGGAAAGTGAGCACGACTCTATTTTAATATAGCACAATGCCCATCGTATTTGGTAGGATTATCCTGTTCATATTTCCCTGCAAAATCAAATGAAACGTATGCAATAGTGAAATACTGTACAAGCGACAAGCGTAGTACAGACTTATTTCAACGCGTAATAAGCCACTTTCTGCCTTCCTATCTAACGCGAGGTATAGAATATTTGGTGTAGCTCCATAAGGAACTGTCTCTGAGCCTGAATACATATCTTCATTCGCTATAAAGCACTGCAGATTATTCACGGACGGTTCGTTCTGTATCAAATTGACCATACGCTACGCATTGCTCTGAAAAGCAGCCTTTTCTAAAGGCTTTTGTTAAAACTTATCGCGTACGCAACAATGTACGAGCACGAAACGGACACGTGCGGGCTGTACGTACAGGCAGCAGTGCATCAGGTTACACATTTGCATTACGAAAGCCAAAGATACTACAAACGGTGGTAAAGGTGACCTCAAAGTCAGCAGATGCAGTCTCAAGTCCTATCGTGTGTACGATAACCGCGCGTCCGATCAAGTTAGCAGTAACCCTAACTTTTGATATTCTAATCAGTTTGTGATAGAGTAAGATAGAAAATAAAAATAACAACGACTTTAGTTCTATACCATTCGCGAGTGTTAGGCGTAATTCTACAATTTTAAACGTTTTTTATTGACTTTACGTCAGTTTCCATTGAACAATGAATTATTCTCGAATTAGAAACAATAGCTCCTTTGAAAAAGTACTACTATATCTTACAGTATTAATAACATAATCTTTTTAAATGATAAAATAATACAACGGTCAGTAAACAAAACAAATAAAGTCTCCTTAAAATACGGTAATACGCCTCCATTCGGGTCTATTTGATAATGCGAAGTCGATCATGATTGATCTTGTGACGTAGATTGACCCTTTTAAGTTCATACTATGACCCCCGAATTCGATAAGTTTGAACGTATTTACCAAAGCTAAACCCCTCACGTTTCACGTTTCAGCCCAATAGAAACGTGAGCGATTTAGCTTTGGTAAACACGTTCAAACTTACCGCGATCGGGGGGCAGCCCCCCGACAAGGAAACGTGAGTGGTTTAGCTTTGGTAAATACGCTCAACCTTACCGAAATCGGGGGGAAGTTCGGGTTCAGAGTAAATTAATCATAAGGACGTGTTCAAATAAAAGGATTTTGCGTTTATTGTTTTTCACAAATCAAATAGAGATGTGTGGTGGGCCAAGCTCAAGACAAGCCAAGCTCCGGGCGCTTAAGTATGTATACTGTATAGGTAGTTATATACCCCTCCCCTACAATCTTGAAGCGCTCATAGCCCAGTGGCTCTCGCTGATCTCAGCCGATCAGTGAGGTTAAGCAACGTACACAGAGGCAGGGAACCTGATGGGTGACCAAATTGGAAATTTACCACGAGCGTTTCCGTGCTTCGGAGGGCACGTTAAGCTGTCGGTCCCGGCTGTTGTCGATTGACTACATTCGTTAAAACCAAGTCAGAGGCCATTGTGCGGTTTGAAAACTCTGACACCAGGGTTAGCCAAGTTCGCCAGACACTTGAATATACCTACACGATAAGAAGAAGACAATCTTAAATTCGTCATAAATTGCTTTTTTACAAAGTGATTTTCACCAAAGGTTCCTTTGTACAAATACAATGTATATCGAATTTGAGACCAATCGTAATCGACTTTGTTTATTAGAATAGACCCCCTGATCTTGCAAAATAATATCGTATAGAATTACAGTACAAAATTCGAATGGCGCTTATATTTTTTTCTGGACGGGTAATGAAACAAATAACCTCATTCTGATAATAAAAGCCCGAAAACTCTGTATTCTTTGATTAGCGGCCGCAGCAGAAAAGCACTTTGCAGCAAGATATGTCTTCGAATTGATAGCACGCAACATGGCGGTAAAGGATCATTCATGGCCCATACAAAAATTGCCAATTTTTTTTAAAGTGGCGACCAAAAAAGTTAGTTATTATTTCGAAAGAACACATTGTTCTAAAAATTTTTTTGTATGATAGCAAAGCTGTACGTCCATTACTAGATTTGTTCTTGACACTTATAAATTTGGATTTTAAATGTTCCGGCCATAGAAAATAGTGTTTCAATAGATTGTGATACAAAACATTTTTCGTAAAGGTTTAAATTCTAAATTTAAAAATGCATTTAATCTTGAAAATCTAGATTTTTAAGCTTAAAAAAGGAAAATTCGTAAAGGTCGTACAACTTAGCCTTTCATAATATTTTTTTTTAAGAATAATGTGTCCTTTTGGAATAATAACTTTACTTTTTTGGCCGCCACTTTTAAATTTTGGTACGTTTTGAATGATGTCCTTTGAATACATATATAGGTATATAGCCTCAACAAACTTTCAAAAGTGCTTTTATGCTGCGGCCGCAGGTTTAGCCACGGCCAGCGCGGAATCATGCGAAATTAAATTAATGTCGTCATTCTGTCTAAAAAAGAAACCACTTTGGAGGTAGTCAATAAGCACGATTAACATAACCTATTACAGTACATTCTCACTCTTGACAATTACCCCAAAAGTGGTTAGTCACTTTGTAAAAATTGAGTGTTAAAAATTGAGGCACACATTGTAGAAAGATTGTTTTCTGACAGTTTGACAATGAAACTTGTGGACTCGCAATCAGATAAAATAACATGTGAAAAAAATAATTATTTCATATTTTGAGGCAGATATAATAACACTCCTTAGATATGGTACGGGTGTTGGTGAATACACATTATCGTGATTAAATTGCTGATTCTGAAGAACAGGGGGCTACCACCTAAGCGAATCTGATGCTGGGTGAACGAATGGAATGTTGTAGATTGCTTCTTTATAAGAGACCATGATTATCGACATGAACCAAACACAGCAATGTACATTATTCCATTCGTTCATCATTCGTTCAATCAGCATCAGCTTAGGTGGTAGCCCCCCAGGGCCACCGTTTGACGGAAGAATACTACAGGGTGAAATTGAAAACAATTGACAAACTTTGAAGGATGAATCTACCCATGATTACGAACAACTTTTTCTACGAACAACTTTTTCTATGGGACCAGCTTTGCTACTAAAAAATAAAAATACAAAAGTTCAATATGTACCTACTCAACGAAAATGTATGGAACAAGCAACAGATTTATATTTTTAAGTAGGAAAGTTGGTCCCATAGAAAAAGTTGTTCGTAATCATGGGTAGATTCATAACTCAAAGTTTGTCGAATGTTTTCAAGTTCACCCTGTAGAAACAGTCAATTATAAATAGTGGCCTTGAATAAACAGATCTTATGGTCTAACGGTTTCCATTAGCGTGCGTGCATATGTCCTTGTACAAAACAAATTAAGTAAACTTATTTAATTTGCTATGCTGAAGAAAATAACCGACTATAGTATAATTTTAAAATATTTTTTTGTTGTAGCCGATTTAATATAACAATAATGTGTTTCACCCAAACTTAACGCTAATATTTATTTGTTATAATTATAAAATGTACACATAAATTTGTATTATCTTATATGGTCAGGCGATGCAATATGATACAGCGTTATGATATTTATATTACACTTTAGAACCATTTCATTTGATTTGGGGCTGTTGAGTCGCTTCTGTCCCACTGTTGGGCAAATCTGCCACGCGTAGTAACTGTCCTTGATATGAATTGTTGGCCTGCCTTGTCGCGTCACATAAGTACTTATATAGATCGTAAAATTACATTTCATTTTTACGTTTCAACGTTGGTTCATGAAATGCCCTATAATCTTTTTCTTATGTAATAAAAGCAACATTAGTAAGAATTGTTACATAATTTGCTTACATGTAATTAGCTTTAATTTTATTTTCAATTCTTTTCACAACGATAAAATTGGACAGAGTAAAACATTTCCGCCAAAGAAGTTATTAGACGAGACATTGTATACAAATAAACTTGACAAAAATTAAGGATCCGATGCATTTCCTTAAGCTTTTAAAGTATGAAGTTACACTTGTTGATGTGACTTACTTGATTTTCCAACGAAATCAGTCGTACGAAGCAGGGACGCGACAAGACAAGTAATACAAGTACATATGTTTGTTTGCTTGTTTGACTCGCACGTACTTGTAGCTGTAGTGTGGGGACAGACCGGGGGGGGGGGGGGTCCACACACTAGCTGGGGGGCTGCGGCTCCGTGCTCACGATCACCTGGCGAATTACAGATACATACCATTAACAATAATAAGTTGAACATTATAATCAACTAACTTACCTTCCATCCTGGACTGGAAGGACTTAGAATGTTACAGCTACCTACTCTTCCCAGGTATACAGTAAAAGTCTGTAAGAGGGATGCGAGGGTTTTGCTGTATAATGGGCGAAAGGCTGACCACCTTTCACCATTATACAACTTGTTTCATCTGATAACACTCACAAAGTGTGGCAAACGTAGCATCTAGTGTTTCTAGAACCGATGCTCTGCCTACCGCGTTAGGGATTATAGGCGTGAGCGTATACAGGGTGTCCCACGGCTATGCCACATGGAGGGAAACTACCTTATTTATTATAGATGGGACATTTGACTAAAATAAGACTCCATTTTAATTTTAAAATATATTTAAGGTTTTGGTGCTAGTCACCCTAAAAATTCGTAGTTTTCCTTTTATTTCTGATACTATGTTACTTAGCAAAAAAAATCCTTATGATGAATCCTTCCCATCGGTATCATAAAATACAGGGTGATTTTTTTCTCGTGTACCGGGTTCAATTCCCGGTTCAACCAGGCAGTTATTTAAAAATGTATGAATGCAGCTTAATTGTTTTTTAAATTAAAATTAAGTCTTCTTTCATCTATAATAATTAAGGTAGTTTCCCTCCATGTGGCATAGCCGTGGGACACCCTGTATATGTATGTAACATACCCGCTATAATAGCGGGTATATAACATAAGGTGTTCTATTATAAAATCTATTTTTATGGCCTCTTTTGTAATCGGTTAATGGACAAGATCGACTTCCCTAAAAACCTTGTATGAATGGTATAAACACTCGGGATGGACACCCCACGAGATTCCTGCTAGAGTTAAGAACTTTTTACATTTCTTTCAAAATGTATGAGTAGGTGATTGTGGTATTTTTTGCAAGTTAATTTATAGTCTCTCCGCCTAAACAATGAGTCCAATCACAGCCCTTTACATAAATATTGTATGCTTTGTGTTTCGATTTTTTGATGGAACTCCATTTCATTTAAAAATAAACTCTAGTTCTATTAAAGGAAAAAAAAATCACGCTTGATAATTACACTAAAGTGTATAAAGCTCAGCCCACAGCTAATAACAATTGAGCCAAATAAAATTCTTAATTTTCTTGAAATATTCGAGGTAAACCTAAGATCATTATACCATGTTAAAGAGACAAACAGACCTGTGTTGTATGAAAAATTATCAATTTTTCATAGACACAGTTGACATGCAATTTTTTTTTTTATCTTACATATTAACGAGGCTTCAGTCACTCAAGGTGGTTATACCAGCCTCATAGCATCACTCTGTATATATTGTTACTAGAAAATACAATTTTAATTAAGTAACACGTTTTTTAAGACAAATGACATGAATCTGTATAGCAACACTTCACTGTCAGACAGAGGATCCACCAAAATACAAGTAATCTGCGGCGCGGAGGCCGGGCAGTTTGTCGCCGAGATCGGCAGGCGTCTGCTGGTGACCCACGCTCTAGGACGAACCTTGTTCAAAGAATGTCGCAGGCCTCTCTTTCCCACTGGGCACTCTGGGTAAGTGCCCAGGGCCCCACGATTAACGGGTCCCCCTTGTCCCCAGAAGATAATTATAATGACAGACTAGAATATTTTTTGCTTATCAGCTTTTGCAAGCGTTAAGAGCGAAGCGCTGAGGGTATGCTCTACTCTTGCCAGAATCTCAAACTTTTAATTACACTAAAATATAACCTTCACTGACTTAAAGAAGAATTATCAGTGTTCTATTACAATTTTCTCTTAAAGACAAAGGGTTCCCATAAACCTATGTGTCCAGGGCCTCCTATAGGTACAAGACGGCCCTGGGATTTCGCTGGCCGTACAGCGCGGCAATGTGGCCAGTATTATGGGAAAGTTTGAGCGGGGCGAACTTCGGGGGGGCTTATTTGACTAGACTAGGGTTTAATTTTGTATCGGGACTGACGAAGCATGTTGCTGATTACTATTAATCTGTACTCGATGACACTAAACGTGTACGTATGTTACCTGCACGATGTACCCCGGCGTGATCTTGGCCTCCTCCACGAGCAGGCGGTCGCCGAGCAGCTTGCCGCCGTAGAACCAGCGCTGGCGCCACGGCTCGATGTTCTCTTGGGCCTGCCACACATATCCAATCATTTATTTGCGAAATATTAGTACAAAGATGGCCTATTTTAAAATATAGTTCTGTCATATTTGGCCACTGCCTGTTATGCAAATCTTTCTAATGGGTCTAGAAAAGTCAATAACAAAATACCTTGAAATGCCAATAACTTGTCCTTACCCTTATACTACAAGTGTTCTTTGTGTCCATTGGAAGATTATTGTAAACATATTATAGTGTCTTAAGGCGCCCACCCCATCACAATATGGGGTGACATTAGCGAAATTTAGCGTAGCCTAGCCTAATATGGGGTGACATTAGCCTAGCTCAGATACTTAGATTGTAACAACACCTAATTGTTATACCTGTTATGTATACCAATAAATAACATTAAAGCAGCCCAATAACCTGAACAAATTACACAAAGGTCGAAATTTTCGCCTCTCCGTACGACTTGTGCGATCAGCCGATTGTCTTACTTTTAGAAATCGACTTTTTGTTTTTCAGTTTTATATGGATCGCAAGTCGTTCAGTTCTATAAAAAGAATCAATTCCTAAAGTTTCGTTAGTCACATAATTTTAATGACTTTTCTTTATTGTGTGTTTATAAATCCTTGCTAATATTAAAGTTTGTATGTATGGATTTATGTGCCTCTTTCACGGTCAAACGTCTGGACCAATTTTGATAAAATTTGGTATGGAGGAAGCCGACACCCTGGATTAACTCACAGGCTACATAATTTTCCCAAATTCCCACGGGAACGAAGTCCCGAGCGGGGCGCTAGTAATACATACATGCAGTTTGTTCTTGCACTGTGCTATGGTGTGCCGCGAGTAGACGCTGAGGTCGACGTCGCGGCACGAGTGCGACAGCCGCAGCCGCAGCGCCACCTCCGCGCCCCCCTCCACCGGCTCCGACCACTCGGCCGGCGAGTCGCGCCCGCTGCCCTCCTTCACCATGTTTATGGGAGGAGACAGGCAGTAGATTGGTACCTGGATGATAATAAAATATGCATATAAGTCAGTTGGTGAGATGAGCCGGTCGGCGCTAGTAGCCCAGTGGCGCTCGCTGATCTCAACCGATCAGTGAGGTTAAGCAACGCTCACAGAGGCAGGGAACCTGATGGGTAACCAAAGTGGCAATTTATCACGAGCGTTTCCGTGCTTCGGAGGGCACATTAAGCTGTCGGACCCGGCTGCTGTCGATCGACTACAGTCTTTAAAACCATGTCAGAGGCCATTGTACGGTTTGAATACTCTGACACCAGGGTTAGCCAAGTTCGCCACACACTTGTCTATACCTACACGATAAGAAGAAGAAGACCGAGCAGAAAGCGATGCACACCTCTCGATTCACGGTTCACATAGGACTACAGTATGTACTGTGATAACACAGACGTGTACTGTTACAATAGATCTGTCAAGGTCGCTGTGACACGGGGGCCTGCGTACACGCTTGACCCCAACCCTTCGAACTCCCTAAACAAACACCTCTCGACACCTTGAGCCTTTCACGTGATGTTGCCCCCTTGTCGCACTGTGCGTGCGGACGTTTTTGGGGGCCCTTCTGTAGTAAGTTGGCGAGTCACCACCTGCCTATTTGTTAGTGTTCTTCAACATTGATAGGGCAGGTGTCGTAGTCCCACCCATAATCCAGTTACCCAGTCCACTAGCCTCTCAACCCAATAGCCCAGTTTCCTTTATTTCCCAATTTTCATAAAAAAAAATATGTACAACAACAGTACATATAGTAAGTGTGTTTCGGGTAAGTATAGCTATAGAATAACCCTTTTATAATTTTTACATTCAAACAGTTGGTGGTCCATGGCAAAATAAAATTTGTAAAATGGTCCGCCATTACAAAAAGGTTAAGTAAGAACCTCTGGTTTATGTTGTCGACCAAAGCTAAAAAAAGGAGGTTGAGAAGATTTTCGCTTATCTAGTTCCTAATTTGCAAACTAATGGCGCCACCGGCACAACTTGCTCATATCTCGGAAATGAGACTCTTCAGGAAACTAGTCACATCAGTTATGGACCCAGCTAGCAATCAATGCAAGTTTCATGACTGGCCACTGTCATTAAACATCAAAACAGCTTAATATAGTTATCTTCTATCCATCAGAATGTAGGTACAGAGATTCGTATTGTTATATGCACAGATGAGATGGAAGAATACCAAATACAAGAGATTAGAATAAGTTTGCAAAGGTTTTAAAGAGATGAACTATCAGCACAGGATCAACTCATGCGCTGCTGTGGGAAATTGTGTGAAATGGTACTAAATAAGTAAACTGATCACCTGCCTGTGTCTTACGGGCACCTCTGTAGTTAGATAAATACCTTAATGTTAAACATGGTGTAAAAATGTTCCGGTGATATTTTAAACTTTACATGAAATAAATACTTATTTTACATAATGAAATATTTTACATTCATACTACATTTATTTGCTCTGGCATCTTTGGAACATGCTCAATTGCTCATGTTACAATGACAGACAATCTTAAATAAGACCCAGCAGTATAAGACACAAAAAAACTCAAGAACAGAAGGATCCAAATGAAAGAAAATAAGCAATAAAGAATGCAACAATCAATAAAAGTAAATGAATTGATATGATAAAAAACAGTGTACTAAAAATTACAGACCACTAATGAATCATGCCATTTTAAAAGATAATCAATTTAAAAACCATTATGCTAGCAAAACTGGTAACTGGTAACATGTTTTTTATTTAGAGTGACTTATTTCTTTTTCAAAATAAAATTGGCTCCTCTCATAATTAAAATATAACTTAAACTTAATGGATATTACAATAGATACATGAGAAGCTATGATTTTAATTATTTGTGAATTAAAAAAAAAAATCCCAACATTAAGAATCTGATTGTCTTCTATTGTAGTAACTCTGTCTCTTGTAAGTGAATGTACTTGAGAATAAAAAAGACTATATAAATATAATGTGACAATAACTATGTGGGTGTGAAATCTGAAACTGGTTTAAACAAAACTTTAAGTGTCATTATTTTTATGTGTTGCATAATGTTAAGTACTGCAGATAACTAGACACTGGTGGCTTTTTAGGATTTTAAGCAGTTATAATAACAATACTCACTTCCTTCTAACATTTGTCTATAACTTTATTTGTAGGTATGTTTACATTCCAATAAAGTTAAAGGTTTTTAAGATTATAATATTATAGAGGAATGTTCATGTGGAGAAGATGGTTCTCCCTTCATAGTTTTTAGATAACTAATAAGAAGATTGCTAAACTACTTCAAATCTTAAATATTTTGAGTTAAAATAAGAATTCTATAGCAAGGTCACAGGCTACTTGACCTTTAACACCTATTTCAAACACTTTGGAAATCTCCAGCTCATAAAGTAATATCTCTGAGATGACAACAATGAAACAGTAGAAAGAAAGGAAGAGGTACCTGATATCTGGTTCCCCACTCATCATAGCATTCAGTCAAGTACCCGTTAGGGACTGAAACGCTGGCTCCATCCAATATGGCCTGAGCGAGCTGGAAGTCCAGCGCCTCGGCCGCCACCGCCGCCGCCCGTAGCGCGTCCCAGATCTCCTTCCGACCTTCGAAGGCCGGCGCTGTGTCCCAAAACTCATCCCGTTTACTTCTCAACTGTCCTTCAGTCAATGGCACATCAGATTTCCACCTAATGGTTTCGTGGCACAGCGACTGGTTCTTCCGCAACCCGCCTGCAATACAACACACTCGACACGTTAGCTTAGGGCGCTCAGCGCACGCAATCGTCACCACAGACTCCATGACTACCTCAACATATCACTCACCTGAATTAGGTCGTGACACCGTCCCGGATGATTCTTCTATAGGCCCACTACCTCTTCTTGTGATTCCGATGCAACCACCCATTGTGATCACATTATACAATTGCACATTTAACAAATATTTACAAAAAATAACTAACAAATAACATTTTATCGCCTGCTCGCTCCTGTCAAAAAATTAGCTGTATTTGTTTCGTTATTGCTTTGATAAATAGCAATTTGAAGTGAGAGGATTATTTAGAGTTCGTAGAAAATGTTACTAAAATACATTTGGATAGTTGTTTTTTTGTAAATAGGTTACATTTTGAAAATTATATATCAAAAATTTGATTAGTTGGCGTTTTTTGATAAGGTTTTACCAATTTCTGTCAAAAAACAAGCACTAACAAAACGTAAAACAGCAAAGGGCATGTTCGTTTCATAATTTAAATTATTTCGAGATTTAAGTTCCACAAACTTAATAATAGATAGAGATGACTTATATTTCTATGTTTATGCATGGCATATCTCTTTTGTGAAATAAGTCTAAAACTTCAAATACTGTCAAACAGTGTTGCCATATATACGGATTTGTTCGTATTTCGTATTTGTACGGATTTTGCAAGTTCAATAAGGATGAATCATGATTACGGATTTTTATAAGGATTTACTATAAAGACAGAATTAGTTTCAGAAGAACCCCGTTTTCCACCTTCTTTACCAAATTTTGAACAAATACGTCTAATGCTACTGAATTTTCCTCACTGGAGTGCGTCGGTAGACCAAAATTTCTCCGAAACAAAGAAATAGTATATGTATATTTGGTGTATGTTACTGAATAAAAATTTGTACCTCGACGATAACGGACCCCCTACATACTAAACAACTTTTAGGGTAATCATCCTGTTTTGACTTAAATCTTGACTCAAAAATGTTACGTTTAATTTTCATACGGAATTTCAATAAAAACGGAAATACCGGAAATACAGATTTTATACTGATTTACTAAAGTGAAAATACAGAAAATGCATCTACTTCATGTGGCAACACTGCTGTCAAAAACGGTGAAAACTAACCTCACTTTCTTCGTTCATCTCATAGATAATTTTTAGTTCATCTGTTTAGACATTGTCGGTTTATTCGAGTAATTTGGTCTATTAACCCAAATCTACACGATTTTCTATTAGATATAATATAAATTCAAGAGCGACTATGGCGAAAACTGGACCAAGTAAGGCTGGGAAGAAATCCAATGAGGAAATCTTCCAGGGTTTTCAGAACCTTCGCACAGAACAGAGACAGCTTGCTGGTAAAATATCTGAGCTGGAGATGGACCTGAACGAACACAAGTAAGCATTACTACTACAGTTCCTTTAGTATTACATGTTGAGAAGCACTGCCGTACTATATTACCTCTATTTTGTTCACAGAATAGTGATAGACACTCTCAAATTAGTTGATACTTCTAGAAGATGTTTTCGAATGGTAGGCGGCGTGTTAGTGGAGCGGACGGTAGCCGAAGTCCTTCCTGAGTTGGAGAACAATCGAGAACTCCTTCCAAAGGCTTTAGCAGCACTAAATGAGCAACTCACAAAGAAAGGACAAGAGATAAATGAGTATATTGAAACCCATGATATAAAAGTACAGAAAACGGACCGTCCACCTGCAGAGGCTCCAGAACAGAACGCCGGCAAGTCCAATGTCCTGGTTCCCAGCGCCTGACAGGCTTGCATATGTCCCTACGAGATGATGTTTAAATACCCATACATTAAAAGGAACAAGCATTGGCATCAAGATCATGTAGCTTTGATAATGGACACTCAATGATGTTTCGTTTATGTGTTATTATGTATGTTGTTATGCGCCAGCTGCTTTTTCTTTGAGTTAGTTGTGGATATTATCAGTTTCCTGGAGTTTGCAATTAGGACTCATTATTTTTACCCTGTAATTGAAAATGTTTGTTTTGTATGATTTTGATATATTTCTATTGCTCATTGCTTGCTTCCTCAACTAAGATATAACTACATTTAACTTTATAAATAGGAAAGCATGAATAAATTATTTGTTGAATCAATAAAAAACAGGAATTAAAAAATAGCAATAACATTTTATTCACTTTTTATAAAAGTAGAAATGAAGATTTCTAAATTCTATGATATAATAGTAATTTAATTTTGTCACATTTTTCAAACTTACATTTATGATATAACAAATAATGCTTATAAGATAACATTTATTTAATAAAAAGTTTTGTAAATAAAACAACCTGTTTACTTGATTTTTTTCCTAATAGTAATTATAAGTTAGATACCTCTGGTATCCAAAAATAACATAATGTAATTATGTACTTGTGTTTTCTGTTTGTTTAAAATAAAAATTAGAATAATCAGAACAACCATTTTACAACATTTTTAAATTCTTATAAAAATATTAAACAGTAATAACTATCTTACTGTCCAGCAGTGGACTAACACAGGCTGATGATTGATGGATGGAACTATCCAACTCTAGCACTTATTTGCTATGACAAAAGATTTTCTATCACAATTTGATAATCTGTACTGTATATATCGAGTTTTACAGATTTTTTCGAAGAAATTAAGAATAAAGATTACATTCATGATTTACTTACTAATAATAGCTGCACTGCTTTGACAAAATTTACTCATTACATAATTATATCTTAACTTTTATTGCATAGTTAAATATTAGCTTTAATTTTGGAGACTAGATGGTATTGATCTATTTTGAATTTAACAACATTGTAAATATCTACAACAGAGTTCATTTCATGACTACATACTTTATCTTGCTGCGTTTGACTTCACTATTACGGTTTATGTTCGTTCAACATTTTACTTACTATTATATTACATTGGGTGACTATGAGCGAAAATTAAGTTTGTAAATCAACCCACGAAACTGAACAACTTATTTATTTGCCTTCAAATGGTACAATAAGTTCTTAAGCTAATTTTCAAGTTCATCATTTGAAACCTTGTACAAGGTACAGCAAACAAGGTACAGCTTGTCCAAGAAACAGGCCGAAATATATATTAAAAAAAATTATCTCTCCATACAACTTGTGCAGTAAGCTGATTTGGGTTTGTATGGAATTTTTTTGAGAATTTCATATTAACATTGTTCAGTTTCATGGGTAGAATCTATTCTATTCTATTCTTGTGCATATATGGCTCTGTCCTTTTAAGGTAAGACAATTTTGCCAATATCACTTTCTATTATTATCTAAAGTTTCGCCATTAATGTCACCCCCCCACATGGCTCGCTTTTTCTATCACCCGCAACCCGAGCACAACAAGCGAGTCGCGCCATTCAAGATGGCGGTGAACTTCACTTTGGCAGCGATTCATATTCGATCACCGTTGTTACTTTTGAAGTTTCATCGTCTTCTGAGTGGCGCGACTCGTAGGTTGTGCTCGGGCTACATGCAGCTATAATATATCTTCTTTTAGGAATATATTTATGGGTGAGTCAAACAGACTACCTATTCATTTAGATTAGACAAGTACATTTAAAAAAATAAGATTTGCTTAAACAATAGTTGCTAAGGTCAGCATTGCCCTGTACATATAACAATAGGTAGAGCGCTAATTTTTACAATAGGCTTACTAAGAAAGTTAAAACTTGAGATACCTACCGCGCCGCGCAAAGGCTTGCGTTGTCAATGTTGACATTTTGACAGGATCGCGGCACATTCCGCACGCGAGCACATCGTGCTCGAGCTGCTGGTTTTGTTTTGTCGAATCCCGGGCCATGTCGTATTTGACTATCAATTATTGGAATCTTAAGCCATTTGGTAGGGTAAACCTGTCTATTTAAATCCCACACAAAAACAAATTGTTGACACATTGACATTCAAAAGTAAAGCAATGCCCACATTAATGTCATGATAAAAAAAAGTTTTTTTTCAGTCATCCCATAAATGGTTAAAAACCACCCTTACCCCGTATAAAATAAGAGCGTTTTTCATTGTGTAACTGTTTCACTAAATAAATAATCGATTTAGGTTATGTTATGGCATAATATTGCCAAATGTTTCGTTAATAAACGCATTCTAATTGTAATTACTGTATGGGTCTTTGGCCCCATTTTCTATTAATAATATACAAAAATACTTACAAAAATAGGTATGTAATATTTCGCTTATATTTTTATAAACTTAAAATTAAATTTAAAAAAAGAATGGTCTCCATAAGCTGGCCATAAATTGGTGGAATGTGAGATGTGATGTGATTAATTCCAAAACATAATTAGCTAGAACAATTGAACTTATCAATAAACACGATTGATTTTGTATGCTGTCTCGCTCAGTTCAATAAACAATTTAATGACAGAAAATATTTTTTTTAAAAGATAAAGCATCAGTCCATGTTTTAATTGAATGATTTAGAAATAGGCGGTTTAACTTCAGTTCAATGAATATTACTTATTACCAGTAAGTTAGGAGTAAGATGTTTTGATAGACAAATATAAGGTCTTTAAGTCGCGTCCACATTATAGTCGGGCCTCCCACGCTTAACATGCGCACGGGGATTTCAGACACTCTCATGAAGTAAACTCAACTTTGAATGTAACAGTGGAAGTTAGCATTTCTTTTGTATTCAATTAAAGTTGATTCATGATATTGAGTAAATGAGTAAAAAGACACATATTTTTCAAAGGTAAAATAAATTAAAACTTCTATGTAAGTATACTGATAGGGTCTAATTTTCCTTGTTTTGATTCGGAAGTCTATACTCTCATGACAGTGAAGTCTTATTGGCATCTTAAAGCCCACTGCATTGAGATTTCAGTCTCGATATCTATGCATTTAAAGTAAAAGTAAAAAAAGTCTAATAAACATTCAGTTTTATACCCCGTGAGGCTTAACATGGATACAGCGTTAGAATGCAGAGGTCAGCATATCTGGTTACTTATCCTATTTATTTACAATGAAAGTCATCGTTATTATCGTAATAGCATAGAGTGCACGCATGTGGTAACCTGATGTGCTGGTCGGTTGTTTTCTGTACAAACACTATTCAAGTGAGATGTTACATTATGGAATTTATTTAAGTATTTGGTTTTTTTTTCTGATAAGTATCGAAGACAGAAAGAGTACAGTCACATTTTCTAAAATCTCTCAACGCTTACCGTTTAAACAATTTTGTTAACTAAAACTTGTTATTAATTACCTAAATTATCTTATCTCACCTAATTACAAAGACACAGCTTAGCATACTTATTTATGCGATCTAATGTTGCTACGTCAATTTTAATTTTAAGGGTGTTTCCATGACTGTAATCTCATTTGAAATACGCTCGTACTTTCAATGAGACCTTATATTTGTGGAATTCAGAAGTAGATAACATTGGTAGGGGCATAAGTCTCAGAGGGTTTGTGGGGAGCCGTATCCAACTCGCGCACTTTAATCTCTTCAGCTTGCCACGAACCGGAGCGACCGCCATACTTCCGAACCACTTGTAATTTAGAGATTCGCATGTGTTTGTCTACGGATTTACACATGTCGTATAAAGTAAGCGCAGCTATGGAAGCTCCAGTTAAGGCTTCCATCTCAGCCCCCGTACGCGCGGTCACTTTGACCTCACATCTCACCAAGATATCGCCGCCGCCCGAGCATTCGCCTTTAGGAAGATCGATTTGGATTCTGACGCAGTCTAAAGGCAACGGATGGCACATCGGGATGAGTTCAGCGGTTTTCTTAGCGCCAATTACACCGGCGACTTGCGCGACAGTCAACGCGTCACCTTTAGGGAGTTTCGCGTCGCGGAGAATTCGGAGAAGCTTTCCTCCGACTTGGAGTATGCACTGTGCTTCGGCGAAGCGAGGGGTTACTTCTTTATCGCCGACGTCGACCATTCGGGCGCGGCCTTCCGTGTCGAGGTGACTGAGGGTATCGGAGGAGTAGAGTCTGATCTGAGCGAGCCGTGACGTCACGGGTAACAGGAGGTATGTCCGGAGCGTGTCTCTGGGGCTGTGAGTGTGCGTCGCGTGCGCTGCAAGATGCGGTAAGTGAGCCGGCTACCCCCCTATTAGTATCATGGGCCGATTCTCCATGCGCGCGAGATTCTGCATGCCTAGTAAATATTAGTTACAGTTTAACTTCCCCGCTGGTTTGCCCCCTATTAGTGTAACATTTTTACGCTGTACTTTAATAAAACTTCCACCTTTGTTAATGTTTTAAAAACTGTTAGTTCAGTTATTGCATATTAATTAAAAATTGCTCAAATACTAGATGTTTTAAGATAGTCAGAATAGAGCAAGATTAATATTAAAGAAATACAATTTGAAGGGAGGCCCGCGCCCCTCGGTGGGGCAAGGGCCTCCCTTCGAAGGTATATGTACCTAAGGACTGATAAAAAAATTGCCATTCATCAGTTTCGAAATCATCGGCTTTCCTTTTCTAGCACTACTCCAACGAGAGAGAAAGAAACAGACATAGAAAGATACATGCAGTACAAAATCAACAAGTGATACAATTTAAGATACATTGCGTAGTAACAATGAATCCATGCGATATTACTGAGAGTACATACAGCAAAGGAGTGCCGTTTTTACAGGCGCACGTATTTTGGGTCACTTTTAAAGGGGTCTTTTCCTTATGAAACTGAATAAATTTCCCCAAGAAACTCGTATGAAATTCCCAAAAAATCCTCAATAACAATCTCGACTTTCACATTCCGACTTTTATTCCTTGGGGACATTTGTTCAGTTTTATGGAGAGAATAACCCACAGACCTATATCGAGATAGACGGTAAAAGTTTACCTACCTTACGTGTAAAAAGTGTGATCCACGGTCACAGTTTTGTCCGACTTAAGTCAGTCCGCTTGAGACCTATGCCTAATCGATTTTAACCAGATTTACAGTATCATTTTACTTAATTAAGCGCCTTTGAATCGTTTTTGATTTCCCATCACTAAATCTCGCTCGTGTCGTCATTTTGGTACGTACGAAAAATTCGACACGCTAGGTTCTCATACAGTTTGAAGCACTCTTTTCGTCTATCTTGATATAGGTCTGTGGAATAACCCGTGAAAGTTTCGCTGGTTAATTTAGACCCTTCGCATATGGAGTCGTAACGTTAGCGATAGGCTACGGTCTGATTCACGATTTTGGCGATCACGGCGCGGTCTGAATGGATGACAGCGCTAAAATCGACAAATGACAGTTCTCGAATCGGACCAGGGGCCTGATTTTTGAAACAATAGAATTCCAATTCGCATACGAATTGACGAAATTTGTATGAGATTCTCACGAGTATCTTGTCAATTCGTATGCGAATTGGAATTCTATCGTTTCAAAAATATGTCTCCAGAACGTTAGGGCACTTACGGGTATTTCTAACCTCAAAATCTTTGTTTTCGTTCTGAAGATGGAACCATTTGAAGCTTTTGTGGCCTTCGATTTAATTAGTCGTGTCACCCACGCCAATAACAAAGAAAGAAGAACTTTAAAGAAAAACACTGCTAATTTGTTTATTTTGACGCGTGTTTGACAGATCGCTCACAGTGATTACGCGTCGTTGTTACGCGCTCACAGTGATTACGCGAGGCACGGTCGTTGTTAGCGCAAGATGGCGTCGGTAATGACGTCATGAGTGACGTCACTGTCAGCGCTGTGAGCGCGCTCACAGGTGAATCGGACCAATGTTTGAGCGATAATATCGTGAAGTAGCCATAGCGTATCGATACGCGCATAAATCGAGAGCAATATGAACATGAACGTACGTGTTCAAACAAACCCGCACACGAAGCGATAAACGCTACACACTCAAAGGCCCACACTAAGGTTTTCCCTTGTGTCGAGGGTCCCTCGGAACACACATAAAGCGAAACAAACACCTATGACCCGAGAACAAACATCTGCTTGTTACACAAGCATTTGTCCCGACTGGGAATCGAACCCAGGACCCAACGTCAATAAACATCTCATACGATTCGCTGCAATACAATTTTATCTGTGGATTTGTTTGAACGTAGATGTGCGCGTTTCGCAATTTCAATTTATTTATTGCATGTCAGTTTTTCATGGGTCTTAAAGATAATATACAACTAAATATGCGAGCGTTTCCGTGCTTCGGAGGGCACGTTAAGCTGTCGGTCCCGGCTGTTGTCCATTGACTACAGTCGTTAAAACCAAGTCAGAGGCCATTGAGCGGTTTGAAAACTCCGACACCAGGGTTAGCCTTGACTAAACCTACACGATAAGAAGAAGACTAAATAATACAGTTCTAATGTGGCACCCCGGTGGGGCAAAGCAAATATGAATATAGAGCTTTAAGATGCTGTTATAATTATTCTTTTACATAACAAGCTTTTCGCAACTTCGCCCGCTTGGAATAATTTACTTTGAGCAGCATTTTTTTCTAATTATTTTTTCTTCCCTATTCCTGTCTCATCCCCACACAAGTCAAAATTTCAAATACTTAATTTATTACTTCTCATTAAGTGTCTAAATACGAAGTTTCATCTTCTTTTTTCAGCCCATATATGTCTCCACCTCAGGGCACGGGCCTCCCTTCGAAACACGAAGGAGATTAGGCCATAGTCCACCACGCTGGCTCAATGCAGGTTGGTGGACCGCTCGTCTTTCGAAAATGGATTTTCTTGGACGGGCGGGTTTCATCACGATGTTTTCCTTCACCGTTGAGCAAGTGATAATTAGAAATCCGTACATAAATCCGAAAAGACGAATTTAGTGGTACAGGCCCGCACCAGGATTTGAACCCGCGACCTTCGGATTACAAGTCTGGCTCATTACCAACTGGGCTTTCACTGTCATCTTCAACAATAGAAAATCCATGCAAAAGCTTTTTTTCGCGATAAAAGGTAGCCTATTTTTTTCCCAAGTATATCTCTGTACTATATTTCATCAAAATTGGTTCAGTAGTTTAGACGTGAAAGCGTAACAGACAGCCAGAGTTACTTTCGCATTTATAATATTAAGTAGGGATCTATTTTAATAAAAAAAGAGTAACTATTTGCTCTCGTTTTACATGCGTATTGTGATACGCTAACCCTATATGACGCCGTGTGCGAAGGGGCTCAAGTCTTGATCTATACTTAATTATTGATGGTCTCTTTCTCTCACTATCAAAATGACAAAGACACTGCTACTCGAGTATAGATCAGAGTCGAGTCGCGTTCAAAGTCTCTCATAAGACAGCAGCGTGCCTTGCAGACCACTTTCCTTGGTACGGTCAACAGCTTACTATCCAAAACTGTCAAATTTCTTCGATTGATTTTCAATTTTATCTCCAAGCATCTATTGGATTGGGGAAATTTGCCAGTTTGTGGTAACCTGATGTGCCGTTGACTGTACAGTGTACAGTTGCGTACATACCCGCGTGTTGCGGCTTCTTGTTGTTGAGTGCGGTTCTAACGAGCTGCTCCAGCTGGCTGTCGCTGGCTCCCTCACGAAGCGAGTCGCGGAGGGACACCTCCGCAGACCCGAACAAACATACCTACAGACATTACCACATTATACAGGGCTTTAGGTATATCTCTTTCAACATCTCGGGTGGTTAATCAGTCCATGAAACTTAACAACGTTCCCTCAATAATAGGTCAAAATACAAAAAAAAATTGAGTTCCCATACATACTTCATCAGCATATAGCGCATTTTGTATGGGAGATCAAATTTTTTTTCGTATTTCGACCTATGTTCCTTGGGGAAAGTTGTTCAGTTTCATGGACTGATTTACCACCCGAGAGGTTGCAAGAGAGATACCTACCTAAAGTTCTGTATAGGGGGACTTATTTTTTTAACAGATCACATACGTCCCCACCTCAGGGCACGGGCCGCCCTTCGAAACGCGAAGGGGATTTAGGCCATAGTCCACCACGCTGGCCCGATGCGGGAAAATAAAATTAAATAAGAAAAGTAAAGGGTGTCTCAGCGCCGATTTTAAATTTTAAATATTTATAAAAAACAAACAAAATGTGTTTGTAATATTTTAATTGCAGTAAATTATAATGTATTAGTGCGGATTTTATGTACGGAATATTACACCGTCAAGATGTCTTCCATCACGGCGAATGCACTCTTCCAAGCGGACTCGCGAATTTGCAGAGACACGCCGCAGAACGTCAACTGATATGGCTCTCACTTCTGTCGTTATTTTAGTCTTCAACTGGTCTAAATTCATAAGAGGGGTATCAAAAACTCTTGCTTTGAGATAACCCCACAAAAAAAAGTCAGCTGGGGTTAAATCAGGAGATCTGGGTGGCCACAATATGTCTCCAAAGCGGCTTATAATTTTTCCCGGAAACAACGCTTTTAGTGTATCCATGGACACCCTAGCTGTGTGGGCTGTGGCCCCATCTTGCTGAAACCATACACCTGACTTGTCAGTATCCTCTTCTTGCAGCTGCGGTACAAAAAAATTATTAATCATGTCAATATACCGCTCGCTCGTCACTGTAACTGTTGCACCTCGGTCATTCTCAAAGAAAAATGGCCCTATGATTTTCTTCGCCGATATTGCACACCATACAGTAACTTTGGGGCTGTGTAAGGCTTTCTGATGTTTTTGTTGTGGGTTGCTTGATGACCAGTAACGGCAATTTTGACGATTGACGTACCCTTCGAGGTGAAAGTGTGACTCATCACTAAAATAAACATTGTCCATCCCATTCTCCTCTGAAAAAATTTCTAACATCTTCTGACAGTAAATTTTTCGCTTTTCGTAGTCTTCTGGTTTGATTTTTTGGACTATTTGGATATTATAAGGATGTAATTTTAAATCTAAGGCCAAAATTCGTTGAAGACTTGAACGGTGGAGGCTCAAAGAGGCAGCATGTTTTCTGACTGATCGTCGTGGATGCTCCGCGACTGCAACGGCGACGCGTTCGATGTTTTCAATCGATCGCACAGGTCTATTTCGAGGGCAACTTGAATGATTCTGTAAACATCCTGTCGCTCTGAACTTTTTTACCCACGACTTAATCAACTGAATACTCGGGGCGTCACTTAAACGGCGGATTTCAAAGCGATTACAAAACTTGCGTTGTGCTTCACTCAACGAAAACTTATTGCAAAAGTACGCCTCTACTGCATACGCGCGGTGCGTGCCAGTCCACTGCGACATAGCGACTAAAAAATCCGCACTCATCACCTACCGAACGGTACCACTCCCCTCCCGCTAGCCCCACGGGTTTCCGAGAAATTCGTGTTTAAACTTTAAAATCGGCGTTGAGACACCCTTTATAAGAATAAGAAAATAAAAAACAAAAAATTAAAAAATAAAAACCTTAAGGTTCCCGTCGGCCGTGAGCCGCAGTCGGTTGCAGGTGTTGCAGAAGTGCTGCGTCATCGACGAGATGAACCCCACGCTGCCGGAGTACCCTGGCACTTGCCATACCTGGATATACACAGACATCTTCTTCTTATCGTGTAGGTATAGTCAAGTGTGTGGCGAACTTGGCTAACCCTGATGTCAGAGTTTTCAAACCGCACAATGGCCTCTGACTTGGTTTTTACTACTGTAGTCAATCGACAGCAGCCGGGACCGACGCTAAACGTGCCCTCTGAAGCACGGAAATGCTCGTGATAAATTGCCACTTTGGTCATCGGTTGAGATCAGCGAGCGCCACTGGTCTTCGAACGCACAATGACACATTAATTAATAGTTACTACGTAACAGATACATCACTCCCATAAAAAAGCGAAAGTACCAACGAAAGTAACTTATGACAAAATGGTTGAAAAATAAATCATATGAAGAGACAGAGTCATTACTATTATATACTATCTAATAATTTTACTTATTCTATTTACAATATCACATTATACTAACTGTATGTGTATTTTACAATTTGAACTTTTACATATTCACGCACTGACATACACACTCACACACACACACAGACACACATACACACACACACACAAAACACATATACGCATGCACGCGCTGCTAAGTGTTGGCAAGAAACTAAGTGATTATTTATATTTGCTAAGTACTTTGTGATTTAAACTTAAATGTAAGTAGAATCATTATGAAGAGCGGGGCTTCTTAACACAGATTTTTTGCTTAAAAAGTAGCCCCAACATGTTACATATACTGTGTAATATTGTTAAAACAATAAACATTTTTGATTTTTTTTTTGACCTACGCTATGATTGCCTACAAAATCTTAATAATAATATCTGCAGCTCGCAGCGAAAAGAAATGAACCACAAGTACGCGCGTAAAGGGTCGAGATTGCGTTGCCCGTCGTGCGACTGACCTGCAAGCGAGTCATCGCTCGAATGCGCTAGGGTTGCCTATAATGATTATTGTAATAAAACCATAAAACGAATGTTGCAAAATAACCATGTTTCATTTTTTCTTAATGATGTCTAGTTTTATAAAATGATTTATATTTTTTTTCGTTGTCCAGATTGTCGGTTATTAAATTTAATCGTTGCAAATATCCTGAATCGCGTAATTGATTTTAATAAATAATCATGAGGAAAACAGGAGCAAAGCGGAGGAAAATCAACTTTTTTCAAAATACACGGTGCTACCAGGCCGATTCATTATGACATTGTCAAAAGTACTTAAGAATGCTTTTTCTAATTGTTCGATATAATTATTAAAAGTTTCGGGTGGGACGAAAAAAATGAAAATTTTTCATTAGTTTTTTTACTTTGACACCCATCCACTGCACTTTAACCCACTTACTCCTACCGTGTCGTATACGACACACCAACTTTGAAAAAATATTTAAAAATATGAAGGTAGTAAAAAAAAAAATTTAATGTTGCAATATGTTTACCAAGCTTAATCAGTCATTGCAACGTGATTACTGTGACTTGCAGATCATTTCTATTTGTTGAATATAAACTTAAATCTTGTGATTTTTGCAATGAGTAAATCAAGGTAAGTTGGCAGTATTATATAATTGTTTTATGTGTTTCAATGTCATAGTTACCGATAATTTGGTCTACAAAGACTTGTAAATTACAAAAAGATTAGTAATTTTTGTCGATTTTATTCTTCGATCAACTATAGAAAACTAGATACACAGTCCCATACAAAATGAAATTTAAAAGTGTCCTAACTACAATACGTACTCAGATAGTTGTATACAACTTCATGTATTATGAAAAAGTTCTAAAGTGTCAAACATTTTAATCTAATTTAAACCTTAACGTAATAATATAAGGTCGAAAATAAAATCTGTATAATTTGTAAAATACCACTTTTGGTTTTGAACAAAGGATAACGTAAGACAATTTGATGACACTGGCTGTCACGTAGAACATGGGAGGAGTGGAGTTGCCTTTGTTAATTTAAAAAATATATTAGTTGGGTCGATTTCACATAAAAAAATCTTCGTACAAACTTTTTAACAAATTCAAAATGCTACGAAATGGTGTGGTTTTCTTTTTAACCCCTGATTGTGTTGTGTATTGTGGTATACAGACCTTCACGGAGGATCGGGCATAACGCAACTTCTTTCTCATTCGGTCATTTCGAAGAAGATAATTCGAATATCAATTTTAAAGGTTTGAAATGGTATTCGATGTCATGATTCGAAATGATTGAAGATCTGGCCTTGCGCCATTCATTGTTGGATTATTGTGCATTCATTGTAGCAAGCTCGCGGAATAAGTGTAAATACGTTCGTAGGCGTGCAATAGCACTTAATAAGCGGTGTCTAACTTTACAGCTGTGGATGTGATATAAAAGTAAATAATATTGTAACGAAGAAAATACAGTTTTTTGATTATATCCGTAATTGAAGAAGAATCAAGCTGTTTTAATTTGAACGCCCCCAAGAGACACCGTTGCAGTATGTATAGGAGCATCATAGCTCTTAAACTGATGATGTTAATGGTGCAGTTTATTTTATTCGAAAGCTTCTTATTGCGCTGGATTTCAGATATGATTTATCAAAATTGGTTCAGCCGTTTACTTTTATGTTAGTTTTTATGGTTTTTTATTATTAAAAAAATCACATTCATTTTCAAATTAACCGACGATTAATATACATTACAATTGATAATCACAGCCGCCGCCATTCTTCCTAATTATTGCTTATAAACATAATATTCTATGCTTATTTTTTTATGAAATATGAAATAACTTATAAAAAAAGAAAAGAACTGTGTCTTTCCCGATTACACATATATTATGTTTTGATTATTTAAAACTTAGTATAATTTTTTGAACAGAAATGACCTATTGAGATTTAAGAGAGGAAATTAGCTATGAAACTAAATAGATATTTAAGTACAAGAAATAATTTATTTAAAAAAAAAGCAACTAACTCAAAAAAAAAACATTTGTCTTCTTCGCTGTCATCATCTTTGTCCTGAAGATGAAACATATTTTTTTTATTTTATTCAATACAAGAAACTCCAAATCAAAAGTGATAAAAAGGTACATACTATTTGAGGTGCAGCTGTTTTGTGTAACCTTTTGACTCCTTTTGTAATGACATACGAGCCACTTTCTAAAAAATGCTTGGAGCAAAAGACACTACTTTGCGACGGCTAGAAAAAATCTTCACATCTTTGACGTGCGATCACGGATGTCCACTGTCCACATCGCACAGGATCTCTAGGAAAACTAAAAATCCAATAAAACTTTATGTTTGTAAACGTCACGCACGTTAAATTTTTTATTAATTCAATTTTATATGATTAATGGTTTTGCCATAATACCTTTAATGTAAGTATAGAAAACAGAATTAATATATATACTCTTTACACTTAAATTTTATAACACAGATGAAAATGAAAAAAAAACAATAGAAAAAAAAACAGCGTCTCTATTTGTTTTAGAACAGAGTCACTGCATAACCCGAACAAATGATGTTGAAATACAACGGTATGGATTTGTAAGTTCGGCTAGTGTCTATTCAATTTAAAGGGTTATACTCTCCCGAATGTTATTAAATTAAACTAAAAAAATGTTTTATAACCTTTTCTTGGCCAAATACCAAGATAATTTCAATTCACATATAATAATTACAAAACTACCTATTTAAAAAATGTCATTCCATATTCCTTTAATGTTCTGGAGGTGTGATTTTTACAATTTTTCACTGCGCACTGAGGCATGGTTACTTTCGGAACGAACGAATGCTACTAAACGAAAAGACAACCCAAAACGTCAAGTGGGTGATCATTTAGTGAGGGAACTTTTTTGTTGTGGATTGTGTATCTAGTTCTTTATAGTTGATCGAAGATTTTATTACAGTATTTTGCATTTGTTTCTACTGTTCCTTTTACGACACAGTAGGAAAATGTACAGCTATATTAGAAGTTTATTTTTATTTTTTAGAAAATATCAAAAACATATGACGATAAATGAAATAATATAGGAATTAGAGCAAAATGAAAAAGAAGAAGTTCCAGACTCCATTATCATCATGCCACCGGAAAATTGCAATGCCGAAATTAACGATGAAGAAGATGAAGAGTTTGTTTTACTTCAAAACCTTCCTGGGTCGCATTTACGAGCACCTGCTGAAATCCAACTTGAAGATTCCTCAAACGATAGCGAAGAGGACGATTTACCTTTGGCGGAGTTTGTAAAGAGAAAACACATCGAGTCTACGAATAAAAGCACTTGCAGGGAGTCTCTTTTACCACCCGCCAAAGAACCAATACCTTCTACTTCAGGAAGCAATCCTACTGAGATAAATTTCAAGAATAAAACCTATACATGGATATCCCGGGATATTCACCGATACAAAACGAGTGGCAGAATGAATATGGTCCAATCAATAACTTGAATCCTGTTGATTACTTTGAATGTATGTTTGACAACACAGTTACAGAAGTGATACAAATTATATGTAACGCTGAAAAATAAAGAAGGTATAACATTACTTCTAGCGAGATAAAATGGTTTCTAGGCATATTATTGTTCAGTGCTTATGTGGTGGTTCCAAGGAGAAGCATGTATTGGGAAAACTCCCTAGATTGTGGCATGCCTAGGTTTTCTTCGGTAATGTCAAGGGACATATTTAATTTTATAATGTCACACGTTCACACGCAACACGCAATTGGAATTTATAATGACAGACAAGTTTTCAAAATTGAGATTGCTCTTTGATTTACTGAATGCCAACTTTTTGAAAGCAACGCTGCAAGAATGTCATAGTATTGACGAAGCCATGGTACCATATTACGGCGGGCATTCATGTAAACAGTTCATTCGAGGCAAACCCATCACATAGGGATACAAATTTTGGGTAGGAGCAACGCGCCTCGGATACGTAATTTGGTTCCAGCCATATCAAGGACATAACGCCAACCACGACAACAAATACAAAAATCTAGGATTGGGTTGTCGTCTTACAGTACGCAGATGAACTGAAGAAAATATATAAGTTTATAGATAAATACACCTAAAAAGTATTTTTTTTTTAAATCAAAATTTAAATAAACTTTTGTTATACTGGATATACGAATTTTATTTACTTATTTCGTATTCCCCACGATGTCTGCCAAAATTGATATAGTAATGATGATAGTAACATATTCTCCTACTGTGTCGTTCACGACACGGCATTTTCCGGCTTTCCTTTACAATTAAATTTTTTTTAAATATTTTGTTTTCATTAGTTATTGCCATCGCAATACTTATTCCAAATTTCAAGCAGATACTACATAAAAAGTTAATTCATGAATAACTGGGTTTCAGCTACATGGTTTCAGCAGTTTGACGAGTAATCGCGGGAAACGTGCCGTGCTCACGCTCCGGCGGGCGTGTGGCGCCCCGGGTACCTTAAACAAGTAATAATAACAAAGTTTCTTTACCCTCGCGGTGTCGTTGGGCCGGGGTAGGCAGGGCAAGACGTCTGTGTATCGTTCGTACATCGCACGTACTGCCTGTTTGTGCGGCACGAGCTTGCTGTCGTCCCACGCGTTGCCGGAGAATGGCATGAACTCGATGAACCTATATAAATAAATAAATAAACGCTACACCCTCAAAGGCCCACACTAAGGTTTTCCCTTGTGCCGTGGGTCACTTGGAAAACACAAAATATTTTCATGGATAAACTAGCTTTTTCCCGCGGCTTCGCTTGGGCAAAGAACTTTTTTTGTTACACATTTAATTTTCTAAATATTTGATTTTGAATAAACAAGCAAATAGCAGGTCTTTCGAACGAAATTGTTCTAAGACCCTAGCATAAGCGATGATGTTTCACTCCCATGTCAGTTGATTGCCAAGGAAACCATAACCTTAATTATATGAACAGATGGTTGCTTTTCTTTTGCTTCAATTGACGTTGACACATAATCTTGAATTGCTAAAAGGATGTATGTCCAAATCAAAACGCAACAGAAATTAAAACTTCTCTAAATCACAATAGGGTCTATTTTCCTTGTGTTGATTCGTAAGTCTACACTCTCATAAGAAGTCTCATTGCGTAAACTAAGGCAGCTGGGGATCTTTTCAGTAAGTTTACAACCGATATGCCGGAGTATCGGATGTCAGTATCTCTCTCGAGCTATAAAATGAACTAATGAAAAGTATCGGTGGAATATCGGACATAAACTTATAGAACATATTTATTATGTAACTTTATATCAAGTGATCAAGAGTGTACGTAAGTATTTCGAGCGTATACGTAAGCATTTGGCTAGGCTTACGTTACGTATACGTTCGAAACACCAACCAAATCCGTTCCTAAACTACCGAAATAATGCAAGTGGCTCTTTCAAAGCCTGGCTCCTTCATGCCACTTCTCCCAAACGCGTATTATCCAAAGTGAAACCCAATAAAAGAACTGTAAAGTTTACCTAACTTCCACCTCCCGGTCACGTGTGTACTCCACAAAATCACAGATCTCGTCGTCGTTGAAGCCTGAAATTAAACAGAAATACACTATGGTCCATATTACAGAACTCAACTCAGACTCTGATCTAAACTTAAGTTGTAATCGTCTTTATCATTTTGATAGTGAGAGAAAGAGACAATCAATACTTAAGTTTAGCTCAAGTCTTGAGTCTCCTTCTGTGATACGGGCCTATACAATACAGTATACTATGTCCCCGTTAGGGTCACAGTGAGCCGGCTAACTGTCCGCCGCGTATAAACTGCGTACAGTATGCACTGTATGGACACTCCATTTAAAATATATAGGGATTCGAACAGCCAGCCGCTTACTGTGAGCCTAATGGGAACACGGCCTTAGTTTCAAACAGATTGTGTCACTGAAACAATCACAGTCACAGCAAAAAAGCTTTATTTCATAGAACATACAGAATGTTCCTTCCATGCTGGACTGCATATGAGCTCGGAAATACAGACGCAGGCAGGGAGTTTCAGTCCTTGTCAGTGCACAATATGATGAAAAGTGCTCAATGCGAATCTGCGGGATCTCGATAAGATAGGGATGGTACCCCGCGGTGCGTCTGGACGTCCGGTAGAATGGGGCAGGCGGAATGAGTGAGTGCAGCTCCTGAGCACACTCCCCGAAGTACATCTTGTAGAAAAACACATTCTATCGGGAATAAAAAATGACGTACCTTTCATAAGTACAACGTTAATCTTCACAGGCCGGTACCCGAGCTGTAACGCTAGATCCACGCCTGCCAGTACTTTAGCTAAACCCTGGAATAAACACAATTATTTATATTTTTATACCGATGCGACACAAGTGTTACAAGTGTCTGTTAAGAAAAATGGTAAGTAAAAAACTATTTTAGTACTAAACTATTGGAACGTGTTACGATTACAAATAATTATACAATTTTAAAAAGGTTTTTCGGATGTTATCTAAAGCCGGCTTCGGGCTGACTGTTTCGATCATCGTATAAGATCGAAAGTGTAGAACCGAAGCAGACTTTCAGTAACCTAAGTGAAACAGTTTAAAATGCGCTGGCCTCTGTATTATTGGGTGAGCAACCAAGTACCTAATTGTGAAATGTATAAGGGATTTTTAAGGGGGGTTTGATATGGTATCTGAATAGCGGTCAAAGTAGTAAGCTGATTAGTATTAATCTTGCCAAGATTGCAGGGAAGAACTGGATGCAAAAGACTCAAGATCGAAGAGAGTGGAGTACAATGGAAGAGACCTACACTCAGCATTGGCTGGCCATAGGTTGAAGAAGAAGAAGGGGCTTCCATTAATTACGTGAGGTGTTTTAGGCAATTTTTGGACCCATTCAGCCCATGTGTAGTCTTAAGAGTGGCTGCTGGGGCAACATGGTTTAGTTCGTTTAACTTAGCTTTCGCGCAATGTTAGTTTCTTTTGGAGGAAAGTACTACGTGATATTGGCAAAGACCGACTATTAGTTAAGACTATTCATCTCTCGTAATATTATATGTATATGTTATGTGTATATATCTATACTATATTTATGTATTTATTTAAATATTTTTGGATACTACATATCAAATATTTATTTATCTATTTCCATGATAATATTCTGTCTCTACTATTTTCCTGTTGTACGTATCATGAATCCTCTCGCTCTCTCGTAGGTTGACTGGAAGAGATCCCCTTGTGGGATAGGTCCGCCTTTGTACCTTAAATTTATTTAATATTTATCTCTTTTGTTTTAAATGTATTTATTTTGTTTGATGTGCAATAAAGGATTTTACAATACAATACAATACCCCTCTCTCCCCCAAGTGAGATTGAGTGAGATTCGGCCCGACCCTCTCTCCCCTTAAACGCCTCACGTAAATAATGGACATTAAATAAAGGTTGCACAAAGAGCAATGGAGCGTTCTATGTTATACGTGTTGCATTTCTTTATTTAATTTTTGACAGTTGCCTTAGACGTAACCTAACATTTTTTTGTGAAAGTAAACTTTAAAATGCGTGTTTAAATAAATATATAATCTACTTAATCATATTCATTCATCCTATTTAATACCCATTAAAGCCTTTATAAAGCCGTACGTGTCTCGGTTTTAAAAAAATAAATAAAAATTCCTGTCCGTAATAAAAATAGTTACTTTCTATGGCGGGATAGAATGTAACTATTTTTATTACGCACAGGAATTTCCATTTATTTTTTTAAAACCGAGACACGTACGGCTTTTTGAAGGCTTTAATGGGTAATAAATAGGATGGATGAATATGATTAAGTAGTTTACATATTTATTTTAAGACGCATTTTAAAGTTTACTTTCACGAAAAAGTGTTCGCTTATGTTCTAAGGCAACTTTCAAAAATTAAATAAAGGAGAACACGAATAGGTATCTCTCTTTGACCAAACGTGGAAATTCGACGCAAAACTAGAGTCGAAGAGATAACGGTGGAGATGGGAAGGACACTTGGCTAGGACTTTTGCTCAAATTTAGAGTTATGCAGATATTAACTCAATTAAAATTAGAAGTAAAATTATATGATTGACTTAAAAAGAGCGACCCTCGGAGTTTCTTGCCTATTCTTCTCCTGAGGAAGACTGCATCTTTGCGAATAAAATGCTAATGGAATTCACTATTTTGCTCGATGATTTATATTGATTTCGCTAATGTATTTTTATGACATTGTCAAGAAGCACTTTTTTATGTTCTAATATTTTTGAAAATAAAATATTTTTGACTTTGACTTTTGTCAGACGCTGGACCAAAGCAGTCACAGAATTATGGCGAAGGGGAGCGACAAGGCCAGTGGGCAGACGATGTCTTCAAATTGACGGGATCTCTATGGATGAGGTTAGCACAGGACCGAGACGATTGGCGCTACAGAGAAGAGGCCTATACCCAGCAGTGGGTTGATTTGAGCTGAGTATGATGATATTTGAAAACCCCTGACCGGTCGTCTAGCCATCCGCTCGTACCGCTCCGGCCGCAGCGAGTCTAGCGACACGTTGAGGGCGCTGAGCCCGGCGCGCTGGTACAAAGGCAGCCGCCGCGTCAGCACCAGCCCGTTGGTCGTCATAGACACTGACTGGATGGTAGGCACGCTGCGGATGTCCTCTGCAATATGGAACATCAAAATTAAAAGTCTTTATTTCAATGAACATACAAAATGTTACTTGAACATGTCAATACTTATAGTAAATTACATTAGCACTTCTGACTTTTGACTTTGCGCCTATTCGCAAAGGTGCAGTCTTCCTCAGGAGAAGAATAGGCAAGACACTCCGAGGGTCGCTTAGGATGTTAGCAACGAATAGAGACATCTGTTGATACGTCGATGAACTACATAGCCTGACTGCACCTTTGCGAATAGTCAATAGGGTCAAAGAACGAATGTGTATGTATGTATTTAAATCCTTTTACAATGCAGTTGCTCGGAAATGGCCCCGTAACATTGCCACGGAGTGTACGTTTACGTACCCCATAAAACACATGTCATTTTATGTAATTTGAAATGAGAAGAAGATTTTGTAAAGAAAAAAAATATTTGAACTAGTGAGCAAATAAACCATTTTTCATATACCAAAATTCAACTTTAGTGGCTATTCTGTGATCCAGTAAAGTTATTTTTTTTATCAAATGATGCACAAAAAGTAAGCAAAAAGTGAATAAAATACTGACAAAAATGTATGACGCAATAAAGAGTAGCTGATTTGATATTTTAGTGACCCTTTTGACAAGTGAGAGTATTAACTTTTTTATAAAGCTTCATACTGGCTTTATAGAATGACAGCAAAGAGTTTTTATGCCTGACAAAATAATTATTTATGACAAAAATCTTGATTTTTAGTGAAATAAAATATAAACGTAAATTATTTATTTTATTTTTTCAATAAAACAAGTCTGATTTTTAACAAATAATTGAACTATTTAATAATTTCTGTAGGCGCAATTGGCATTTTATTTATCTTAGCCTTTGCCTCATAATTGTGGAAAAATATTTTGCTCGCCATTGTTTTGCCCGCCATTTGAAATTATTTGTTCAACAAAATTATTTTTGTGTTATAAAAATGTTAATTCCTTAATGTTTTGTGTTTGATCGTAAAATATTAGTGCACATTGTTCAATTGTAACAAGTTTTCAGTGAATGGTTTATTGGAAAATACTATCTTTTAAGAACTTTGGATATACCTATACGATGTAAGTTTATGACAACATTTTTTTTAGTTTCTTTTCCTCGGCTACTGCATTGTAAAACGTTGAACAACATACGTGCCTTAGGTAATGTGTAACTGGAGCCCTATAAAACACTCGTTTCGCTCGTGTTTCAAATGGGCTCACGTTACCATTACCTACGACACTAGTATCGTTAATAACTATAATATATGTATGTATGTATTTAATGTAATCCTGAATGTTCTATTTGAATAAATAAAATAAAGATGTTTTGAGTTTGAACCTTATTCTTACTAAGGTGCCATCCATAAATTACATTAAACATACTTCAACACATATTTATATTATTTATATTATAAGACATAAAATTACACTGTTTCTTAAAAATTAAGCCCCACAAATCTACTTGAGCAGTTTGTCTGCGAGGGCAAGAGTCTCGTGTTACATTGATGTATATTAACTTTTTTTTACCAGCCCATATTACGTCCCCACCGAGGGGCACGGGCCTCCCTTCGAAACACGAAGGGGGTTTAAGTTATAGTACACCACGCTGCGCTGGCCCAATGCGGGTGCCCAAACTTAATTTAAAAAAATTTGAAAATCTATTCATTGGTTTTCAAGTGATTGGAGTGATGATTTTTTTTTTAATCTACCTAATTTGGTATCTGATCTTATAACTTCAGGCAAACTGTTTAGAAAATAAGGTACTAATGAGTAGATTACTTACGTATAATGTCAGCCAGGTCCGCTCTCAGGGTGGGCTCGCCCCCCGTGAGGCGCACCTTGTCGACGCCCAGCGCCGCGAAGACCCGCACCACTCGACTGAGTTCCTCCCTGGACAGCAGCGCCGAGCGGGCCGATAGAGGCACCCCTTCTGCGGGCATGCAGTACTGACCTGCCGGTAACAAATCGATATGTATTCATAAATACCAGAGCTACAGCATGCTGTCGCTATTTATAGTTCACTAAAACAATTTCTCTAGCAGTCGACATTTTTTAAAATTAATAAATACTAGCTTTCCGCCCGCGGCTCCGCCCGCGTGAACTACAGGTTATATCGTGCCCAACTGTGGGATAAAATGTAGCATATTTCCTTTCCCAAGCTCTAATCTATCTCTGTACCAAACATTAAAATCGGTTCAGAAGTTTAGGCGTGAAAGACGGACAGACAGACAGAGTTACTTTCGCATATGGGACCATTTCACCCAATTCCCCATAGTCCCAAATAAGTGGACTGATCACCAGCCTGTGCCTGACGGGCGTCCCCTCCATACTTTCGCATTTATAATATTAGTATGGATTCTAAGACAAATAATTTTTAGAGAAAGGAAAATGTTCGGCGCAAATGCGACTTGAAACCCACGAACCCAGGATCAGATCTCCTGGTGCTCTAATCAACTGAGCTATCGTGTCTTCAAGTCAAGTGGATATCTAATCCTGTGGTCGTGTCGTGGGTTTAAGTACCATTCAATATACGGCCGGTTTGGTCGAGAGGTAGTGACGCTGCCTCTTGATCGGTGGGTCCTGGGTTCGATCCCCAGTTGGAGCAAACATTTGTGTAAAAAGCAGATGTTTGTTTTCGGGTCAAGGGTGTTTGTGTTTGTCTTTATGTGTGTTCCTTGGACCCACGATACAAGGGAAAACCTTAGTGTGGGCTTTTGAGTGTGCAGCGTTTATTTATTTATTATTTATTTATTTAATATCCCTCACGCGGGTAACCCTTTACAAAATACTAAATTATTCTTGGACAACTCAGCGCTATCTAACCACAAACTAAGCAAGGCGTGTAACTTCTATTGTCTTTGGGTGCTAGATAACTAATATCTACGTTACTTTATTTTATTTGGGGAGCTTACAGCTACATACAATAATTTTAGGTACATAGAAAATACACCTAACAGCCAATTACAAGCTTCCACTTACTTATATACTTTTTTCGTAAATACATACATGTTATACATAAAAACTTCTCACAAATACTTGAAAATAAAATGTACAAACATTTGTGTTGATCGGGAATTGAACCCGAAACCTTTAGATCACTAGGCAAGGTCATTACCAACTGAGCTATCAGGCCAGTCATATTCTATCTCTTTTACACATCGCACCTACGACTGAGATAGACCGGTACACAAATAAATAATAGTTTATTTGCGCAATGCAGTTGATACACAATACTTACATCTAGAATATAGGGTATCTTAACTAGTTTAATTTATTATGTAACTAAAGATTGAAATGAAAACCGGCCAAGAGCGTGTCGGGCCACGCGCATAGTAGGGTTCCGTAGCAACATGGTTCAAATATGCAGCTGGCTTCTTAACTCTACGAGCAGAATCCCAACTAAGTTTGGCACTTGGTCGACTATTACTCGCAAACTTGAAGAGCCATCTTATGTGTGATAGTTTTCCTTTTAATTTCGTTGTATATACTACCACTGTGATTTTTTTCACATTTTTAAAAACAACCATTTAGCTGGTAGAGGGGGGGGACACTTGTGTTTGACAAAAATTTTCACTTTAAAAATTAATTTTTCGCAAACGGAGTGCTGGATCGAAAAACGTTCGTGGTAAACCCCTTTTGTCTTTTAAAAAGCTGTCCTATGACACCCCATTTAATGATATAGGCGAGAAAAAAAAAACATCGCCCTTTCACGTCTATGGGAGACACACGAAAAAAATTTTTTTTCTAAGATTTTACTCTACAGTTCTGGCGGCGTAGTTTATATGTATGACCATGTCAAATTTCAGCTCTGTAGTACCAAGGGTTTCTTAGGAAACCCGCGGACAGACGGACATGGCGAAACTATAAGGGTTCGTAGATCATTACGGAACCCTAAAAAGGTAGGTGCCATCAGGTCTGAAAACAACAATAAATGCTGATTTTCAGACACTACCTAAGGGAGGGCTACAGGCACAATCCTACTATTCTACTAACATTGTAAATCTAAAAGTTTCTGAGGATGTATGTATGTTTGTTACACTTTCACGCTCAACCAGGTGGACCAATTTAGATAAAATTTGGTATGGAGGTAGCTGACATCCTGGATTAAACACATAGGCTACAATAATTAGTCCAAAGTCCCGGGCGAAAAGCTAGTATTATCGAAGGTGGCAGGCGAATTAAAAATTCCCTGACCTCCATCAATAAATTGTGCATGACGTAATCCAAAGACGTAAATATAGTTCAAACATTTAGCTGATAAATTGATAACAGCCGAAATGAATCGAGTTACTGAGATGTTTGAACTTTGCTTCATCACATTTTGGTGCAAATATTCCATATTGACATTTTTATTCGCGTCAGATAAGATCGATTACGAGACTTGCAGACGCGGCCGGGAAAAGCTCTGTGGGTGGTGACACAAATCACCACTTGTAACGATCCTTGGTCCTCAATCTTGTAACGAAAAACCAAAGTGGCAATTTATCACGAGCGTTTCCGTGCTTCAGAGGGCACGTTAAGCTGTCGGTCCCGGCTGTTGTCGATAAACTACAGTCGTTAAAACCAAGCCAGAGGCCATTGTGCGGTTTGAAAACTCTGACACCAAGGTTAGCCAAGTACGCCACACACTTGACTATACCTACACGATAAGAAGAAGAATCTTGTAATTTTAAGAATATTTTATAAATTTATTGAATAAGTAACGTTTCTTTATTATCTTGTTCTTTGCACGTCAAGATAGACCACAACATTGTGACAAAATTGACTTTATTGTAATTTTATCATCACCCTGTGTCTTTGTTGCCGATTTTAACGCATATTAATAAGCTATTTTCTTCTTTTTAAGTAGATTTCGTGTTTCAAAGCCTTTTTTTAACAGCTCTATACGTCCCCACCGAGGGGCACCTCGGTGGGGACGTATAGGGCTGTTAAAAAAAGTTGATTTTAAAATTATTTTGTTAAGTTTTTCAAAGTTACTTGCTTACATCTTGCTTATAAATCCCCATGTGACACGTCACTCTAATTGTCTCCTTGGCAAGTAGCTTACAGGGCAATTTATGCTAATTGAGTATTGTATGTACACATGCAGAAAAACAAATAGAAATACAGGGTGCAAGGGACAGCTTAGCAAATAATACTTAAATGGTAGAATCTACCCATAACAGGATCGTCTGTATGTAATAAATGTAATTTTTTTTGTCCCAGAAACGTCAAGTTAAGGAGTTTTCGATATTTACCTACTTTGGCGCTACGCAATGTACCGCAAAACCGCGCCACGCCGCCCCTGTCAGAATGCGATTTAGATTGCTGATTTTAATGTTTTACTCTGTTTGTTTGTTTTTTATTGCGAAATGAAGTGCATTCGAATGAGTAATTCAATTTTAAAGCAGAAAAAAAAATGGATTATGTCATGCACAATTTATTAGGTAGTCAGGGAGTTTTTATTCAACTGCCACCATCGATAATATACAAAACTAGCTTTCCGCCCGGGACATTGGACTAATTATGTAGCGAAATTCCACTAGAAAATCATTTAGGATGATGGTTTGAATTCAAGGTTTCGGTTTTTGCTAAGCTGTCCCATACACCCTGTATATAGCAGGATGTACGAGTACAAATTACAATAAGAAGGTCAAAGTAATGTTCCAGTGGCTGGCTGCACTACTAACGATGCACAATTGTTTGGTAGCGAATTGAACTGCACACATTTAATGCAAGAAGGAGGCAAGAATATTGCACTACAATTTCTGGTTATTATATCCCTACTAATAATAGGTCTTTACCTATGAAATTGCCGTTTTTCATACAATATTTTTGGAAAACTGACGTTTTTGGATTTTTCTCGGGAATGTGAAATCCAAATTTAGCAACATTTTGTGGGAAGGTTTGGACAACATTAAGTTAATTTTCATCATACTTACTTTATTGAAAGTTGTAACTGTAACAACGGTACAGCAAAAATAAGCAATGAAACGGGCAACTAGCTATATTTGAGCTTCTTATTCAGCAAATAGATCTAAAGTAAATATTTATTAATTTGACTCAATATCTCCTTTATATGGCAAGGTTTTAAATAAAAAAACAATTTTAGTAATAGCTATTCAATAAAATCCCTACTAATATTATAAATGCGAAAGTAACTCTGTCTGTCTGTCTGTTACCTTTTCACGCCTAAACCGCTGAACCGATTTTGATGAATTTTGGTACAGAGATAGATTAGAGCCTGGGAAAGGACATAGGCTACATTTTATCCCACAGTTGGGCACGATATAACCTGTAGTCCACGCGGGCGGAGCCGCGGGCGGAAAGCTAGTTATGAATAAAATAAAGCTTGAGAAAAAATCGGCAATTTCATAGGTAAAGACCTATTATTACAAACGCGAAAGTAACTCGGCCTGCTGTTGCTTAAGAACGATAAGGGCCGACTTCAAATAATAGGAGAAAAGAAAGAAGATACCATCCTGCAAATATTTAAAATGCGCAAGTAACTCTGTCTGTCTGTTACGATTTCACGCCTAAACTACTGAACCGGTTTTTATGAAATTTGGTACAGAGATAGATTAGACCTTGGGAAAGGACATAGGCTACATTTTATTCCACAGCTGGGTGCGATATAATATAACCTGTAATAAATAAATAAATAATAAATGTTTTTATTTCAAGCAACAGAGGCTCATTTGTTAGTAAAATAGTCTAATACACGCGGGCAGAGCCGTAAGCGGAAAGATAGTAATGTGAATAAACATCTGTGAATAAATAAGCGGGTGCTACCAAAAATTCCAGCTTTGTAAGATAAGATACGATAAGATCATTTATTTGCAAGGTTAGTTGTTGTGGACAACTTTTAGCTTTTTGGTAGTTTTTTAGTCAAAACTATAGTTACTGTAGGTTAAATTACATTACAGCCTAGTATTATTTATTAAAATGTAAATTAAGGTCTTACTGAAACTATTATGTTATAGTATGCAAAATGATTAATGTATTATTTATTTTACGGTTTCTGCTGAAATAAAAAACCGGCCAAGAGCGTGTCGGGCCACGCGCATTGTAGGGTTCCGTAGCAGCATGGTTCAAATATGCAGCTGGCTTTTTAATTCTACGAGCATATTGTCATTGTTGCGAATGTAACTTAATTAAGGAACTAATTTAAGTCTTTCTCTAAATGTTTTCTAGGTAATAAACATATTAAAAAGAGGCGTGACGTAAGCAGCCAATCCCCGTGTCTTAACATTCTTTCTAATTGGTCGCCGCGAAGCTCCGGCGTCCCGGCGCACCGCGCGCCCGGCGCGCGCGCCCCTCAGTTCTTTTTCAATTTTCTTAATCAGTGCTTGGATGGTGTTTGCTTGGCAAAGACGCACTCGGGATAGACGTTCGTCACGCGCCTTTCATTCAAAATAATTTGGTTGTTTTAATTGATTGCCACAATCATTGCACTACCTGCGCGAACCTTTGTGGGTATGCTTCCGTAACAAACATTTTGGTCAATTCGAGCCGGATCGCCGTGTGTGAACCAGATTAGTAGTGATTGTGTACCTACCTATCGCGCATATAAGTGTAGTAAATATGTCCGTTTTTCGTTCACCGACTGGTGTCAAGACCCGCAGCATGGCCGCTGCACGAACGGAATCGGACTCAGTGGCACCTGCTCCTGTGGATGAGAAGCGCAGCACGACGACGACAAAGCAGTCTACAGTGACCGCACGTAAAAGGCTGAAATATGAGTACGAAGCTGCTCAGCAACGGGCTCGCATTGAACTTGAGCTTGTGAACAAAAAATTGGAACTGGATTTAGCAAGCCTGGAAGACGAAGAGGATGATCGTGAGCCTACAGAACCCGATCAAACGAGCCATGTCAAGAAGTGGTTAGATGATCAGCCATTCGCCAAGTGTACCAACTGCCTCGAAGACCCTGGTGGAGGTAACGACCACCCAAAAGCCCGCCAACCACCTACATACCTACCGCGCGGTGGCGGCGGCGGCGGCGGCGCGTCAAACGAAGGCGGCGCCGGCGAACACAAGGACAACGGTTTTGTTTACAAGAATGGTGACACCACGGGTCAAATGAATCGCCCACGTTCCCATAACATAAACCAACATGATGACTTGTGTTGCCGTCAAGATCAGATGGCAGCATTTACTACGGCAATACGAGACGCCATTATGACGTCTTCGGCATCTAGAAAGGATAATAGCGTGTTGCTAACTCGTCTCGCTACTTCAAAGGATTTGCCAACCTTTAGCGGCGATCCACTGGAGTGGCTCCAATTTAAGAAGCCTACTACGAGTCGACGGTTCTCTGCAAGTATAGCGAGGCCGAGAATGTCTGGCGCTTGAGAAAATGCCTACGCGGCGAGGCCAAAGATGCGGTCTCAGCCCTTCTGATTGGAAGTTCTTCGCCAATATCAATATTAAAGACATTGGAACTTCGTTTTGGTAGTCCGGATATATTAATGAATAAGATTCGTGAGGAGCTTTCAAAGCTTACCGCGCTTCCGGCCGCTTACCACTCAGAAATAGTGAACTTCGCCATCAAAATAGAAAATTATGTGACAGCTACCAAGGCTATCGAACGCGATGATTACCTTCATAGCCCTGAGTTGCTCAACATGGTGCTGACAAGACTCCCACCAACTGTACTTGGCAAGTGGGCCGACTATGCCTACGAGCGGCGTAACGAGGAAGTTCCGAAACTAGAGTTACTATCTGCCTTCCTGCACAGAGAGGCCACAGTGGCTGCCGTTTCCGGTATTAGTTATATTCAACGGCAGCCGCCCCAGGCCACAGGAATTGCACCTAAAAGAAAACCGAGAATCAAAGAAATACTCATCAAGTTTTGGTCTCTGAGGACACGGCTAACGAAGCAAAGTGTCAATTTTGTCGTTCGCCTACTACAACGCATAAATTAGAAAACTGTAATAAGTTTAAACGTGCTCTAAAGAGAGACCGCTGGCGTCATGTTCGCAGCAAGAACCTATGTTTCAAATGTCTTGGCGCGCGACATTCTGACCCTTCTGCGTGCCAGGGCTCTGTATGCGAGGAGTGTGGATACCCTCATCATCGCATGCTACACTGGATCCAGCGGGGAGAGCGCCGAGGAGGCGGCGAGAGCGGCGGCCGGCAGCGGCGCGGGCCCGACCCCGGCCCACAGGGGGCCGACGACGGCGGGCGCGCGCCCGGTGGCGGCCGCGACGCCCGCGCCGACGACGGCGGCGGTAGCGCAACGGTGGCCCATACGACAGCTAGTGCTAAAGTGTTACCTAAAGTGTTACTCAAAATAGTGCCCGTGACCGTACATGGACCTAAAAAGACAGTACATACACACGCTTTATTGGACGATGGTGCGACAGTGAGCCTCATCGCGGGTGACCTTGCTGAGGAGGTCGGCCTGCACGGCAAGCCCATCACGCTACGCGCACGCGACGCCTGGAGCGGAGAGTTGGTTTGTCAAGCTGAGCAGGTAAGACTTAACATCTCTGCTCGTGACGGCGAACGTTTTGTTTTGAACGCACGTAAATTGAAGGAACTGAACCTACCTACACAGTGTTTGTCTAATGTAGACTTTTCTAAATATAGTCATTTGAACTCTGACGATTTGTGCCTGTGTGATGTGCAACCAAAATTACTGATAGGACAGGACAATTACGACCTTATAGCACCCATACTTTGTATACCAGGTCATAGCAAAAATGAACCTTATATAACTAAAACACGATTGGGTTGGTGTGTGCACGGGTTTCTGGGCAACCAAGATAAGCATCATCATGTTAATTTTTTCTCTGAATCTGATGTAATTGCACACCTTCATACAGCATCTGGCGACGACGTCGGGTTGCACGAGTTAGTTCGTCAATCGTTCTCACTCGACTCAATAGGTATTTCAAATAACCCTCGTAAAAACCCCGATGAGTCGCGAGCTGTTGAAATATTAAATAAAACTTGTAAATTTGAAAATGAGCAGTGGTCTGTCGGCTTGCCTTGGAAAGCCGACCGATTTTGTATGCCTGACTCTTATCCTCAGGCTGTTGGCCGTTTGAACCTTGTTAAAAATAAAATGGCGCGAAATAACGCTGATGCGGAGCGGTACCAGGGGCGTATTCAGCACTTACTCGAAAACGATTTCGCTCGCGAACTACGCGAAAATGAAGTAGCTGAACATATTTGGTATTTACCCCATTTTGGGGTCGATAACCCCAACAAAAGCAAGTTACGTTTAGTTTTTGACGCTGCTGCTGGGTCGCACGGTTACTCCTTGAACGACTTTCTTCTGTCAGGGCCGGATTTATTGCAATCCCTGTGTGGGGTTATGTTTAGATTTGGAGAAAATCCGTTCGCCGTGGTAGGAGATATTAAAGACATGTTCCTAAGGATAAAAATTAGGGAAGAAGATCAACATGCCTTGCGTTTCTTATGGGGGGATAATAAAAAGTACGTCATGACGTCACTCATATTTGGAGCCAATTGCTCGCCCTACATAGCGCAATATGTAAACAAATTTAAAAATGCATCTCGCTTCGCAGATGAAATGCCTGACGCAGTGTTAGCCATTGAAAACAATCAGTATATGGGCGATTACATCGACAGCTTTTCCAGCAGGGACGTAGCTAGGGAGACTGTTAATAAAATAACATTCATCCATTCACAAGGTAGCTTTGACATGCGGAATTGGAGCAGTAATGAGCCAGCTATTCTGGAAGACATGCCTAGGGACAAGCTGAGCGACAGCGCCTTTTGTGCGATTGATAGTCGATGTGAGCGCACTTTGGGGTTGTTATGGTATCCGGGTACTGATTTATTGGGATTCGATTTGTCACTGAAGCGCGTACCTGACGACATACTGCAATGTAAACGTGGACTAACTAAGCGAGAACTTTTACGTATAGTTATGTCTATTTTTGATATTCACGGATTCTTAGGCCCATTTACCATACAAGGTAAAATTATCATTCAAAAGGCTTGGAAATTAGATTTGCAGTGGGATAAAGAGCTGCCCGAGGATTTATTTACTATGTTTTCAAAGTGGATTTCAAATTTGGACTCTATTAGGAACATACGTATACCACGATGGTTCTTCCGCAAACCCGACGCGAACCTTAGTCCGACCCCTGTAAAGTCAGACGACTCGGTAGGTAGTACTGCGCGTGAGATAGAACCAACGCTCGAATTACATTTATTTTGCGATGCATCGCCGAGTGCGTACGCAGCTGTAGGTTACTGGCGGCAAGTAGACAGCAATGGAAAGATATTGGTATCTTTTATAGCTAGCAAAAGTAGAGTTGCGCCGACTAAGTTAGTAACGATACCCAGACTCGAGCTTCAGGCCGCGGTATTAGCATGTCGTTTAGCGGAGAGTATTAAAAAAGGACATAGGCTGAAACCTACTAAAGCCTTTTATTGGACGGATTCTACAACGGTTTTACATTGGGTAAAAAATGAAAATAGGAATTATAAAGTTTTCATTGCAAATAGACTTGGAGAGATAGACGAGCTTAGCAGCATACAGGAGTGGCATTACGTGCCAACTAATTTGAACGTCGCTGATCTCGCCACGAAGTTAAATGATCATCAATTGGATAGTACGTCGGTGTGGTTTTCCGGACCTTTGTTTCTGCACGCTGACTGCGCCACCTGGCCGACGGAACCTGTAACAGAAATAAAAGTTAGTGATGAGGTTTTAGAAAAAGTTCATTTAATTGAAGAAGATAGTAGTTATTCGTGCGACTTACCTGTACCAGACCCCACCCGTTTTTCAAGCTGGTTACGATTATTGCGCGCGACTGCAACAGTGTTACTGTTTATTAATAAATGTAAGAAACAAAAATTGAATGGACTTACCGACGATTTAATGAAGCGCGCTGAAATTTTATTAGTTCGTTACTCACAAGCCAAGTGTTTTAAATCTGAAATTCAATTGTTAAGGAAAAATAAGGAAATAAAAAAGGACAGTCGACTTCGTACATTAACTCCGATACTTGACGAAAACGAGTTGTTGCGCGTGGGTGGGCGTATAGGAGCCGCTAAAGGGGTGTCAGCTGAAGTTAAAAACCCGTTGATCTTAGACGGACGCGACTACCTCGCTAGGCTTATCGTGACCGCTTATCACGTTCGCGCTGCACACTGCTGTAACGAGTTAGTAGTGAATGAGTTGCGGCAAAAATATTGGATTTTAAATTTGCGCCCTACGGTGCGCACTGCTGCTTCTCGTTGTTATTTTTGCCGAATCGCTAAAGCTTTATCTAGACCGCCACGAATGGGAGACTTACCTGAGGCTAGGCTTACTCACCACTCTAGACCTTTTACAATTTGCGGTGTTGACTTGTTTGGACCTATAGAGGTCACAGTAGGTGGGTCTCGACCTAAACGATATGGCGTCTTATACACGTGTCTTACTATACGCGCGGTTCACATCGAACTCGTACCGTCGCTAACAGCGGATTCTTTGATTATGGCGACACGTAGAATGGCAGCTCGTAGGGGTTGGCCGAAGGTAATCTACTCGGATAACGGGACGAATATGAGAGGTGCAGATGCTGAGCTAAGGAAGGCGTACCAAGCTGTGGCAGACGACTCCCTCAATAAAGGAGTGTGTTGGCGATTTATTCCGCCAGCCAGCCCCCATATGGGTGGTGCATGGGAGCGCCTTGTGCGCAGTGTAAAGTCTGCTCTGAAAGTTGTTCTTAGGGAACGAGCGCCTCATGAAGAGACATTGATAACTTTGCTTGCAGAAGTAGAAAACATCGTTAATAGTAGACCACTTTCATATGTCTCAGTGGACCCCAACGACAGTGAATCTTTGACACCTAATCACTTTCTTATAGGTTCTTCATCTAACCTACCCACACCAGGAGTGTTCGACGATAGAGACCTTAACCTTAGAAAGAAATGGCGCATCGCCCAGCGCCTCACTGACGGGTTTTGGAAGCGCTGGATGAGGGAAATTCTCCCTGTCCTGATCCCTCGCCACAAGTGGCAAGGTGAAGGTAGTCAGTTAAGAATAGATGACGTAGTAGTAGTTATAGATCCAACATCCCCTCGCAATTTTTGGCCCAAAGGCGTAATAAAATCAGTATACCCTGGTACCGACGGCCGCGTAAGAGTTGTAGACGTGCGCACAGCCTCAGGGCTTATGAAACGACCCGTTACTAGGGTCGCCTTGTTATTTGACCGTTTTGAGTGTCGTGATGACGACACTGGGGGGGAGAATGTTGCGAATGTAACTTAATTAAGGAACTAATTTAAGTCTTTCTCTAAATGTTTTCTAGGTAATAAACATATTAAAAAGAGGCGTGACGTAAGCAGCCAATCCCCGTGTCTTAACATTCTTTCTAATTGGTCGCCGCGAAGCTCCGGCGTCCCGGCGCACCGCGCGCCCGGCGCGCGCGCCCCTCAGTTCTTTTTCAATTTTCTTAATCAGTGCTTGGATGGTGTTTGCTTGGCAAAGACGCACTCGGGATAGACGTTCGTCACGCGCCTTTCATTCAAAATAATTTGGTTGTTTTAATTGATTGCCACAATCATTGCACTACCTGCGCGAACCTTTGTGGGTATGCTTCCGTAACAAACAGTCATAGTAGATGTTAAAATCCCCAAATACTATAGTATCAAAAACAAATGTATTAAAAAGTTTGTAGTTCCAGAAATAACTGTAATTTTGGCCTAAATATAACAGAATGGAAGTATTTAATGCTCGAGCGAAGCGAGCGCGAATTATTTTTTGTTTTTTAAAAGTTTTTTTTGTTTTTTTCTTTGCGACAATATTATTGTTAGAATAATATAATAATATCGAGCTGCTGCTACAGCAGGTCGCATGGTGATCGTGTATAATTTTGATGTCGTTTTCGTAATTAGCACCCCCAAAAACCTATTAAACGACATCTGAAATGTTCGCTTGACTTTCGCGTGGAACCTTGTATGGTAGCCATTTTGGATTAGGGTACACTTCGTCGTAAATGCTACCCTCGTGAATTATTCCACATTTTTTTTCGGTGAGAAAAAAAAACCCATCGCCCTTTCACGTGTATGAGAAAGACCCGAAAAAAAATATTTTTCCACCATTATATTTCTTAGATCTGTCAGCGCAATCAATATGTATTACCATGCCAAATTTTAGCCCTGTAGTAGGTACCAAAGATCTAATATTAGTAAATATATTCTTATTAATCCCAACAACGTTTGGCACTTGGTCGACTATTACTCGCAAACTTGAAGGGCTATCTTATGTGTGATAGTTTTCCTTTTAATTTCTTTGTATATTCTATCACCGTTAATTTTTCCACATTTTTAGAAACAAATGTTTTGCTGGTAGAGGGGGACACTTGTTTTTAACAAAAATGTTCACTTTAAAAATTAATTTTTCGCAAACGGAGTGCTGAATCGAAAAATGTTCTTTAGTAAACCCCTTATGACTTTTAAAAAGCTGCCCTATGACACCCCATTTGATGATATTGGCGAGAAAAAAAAATGCATCACCCTTTCACATCTATGGGAGACAACCGAAAAAATTTTTTTTCTAAGATTTTACTCTACAGTTCTGACGGCGTAGTTTATATGTATGACCATGCCAAATTTCAGCTCTGTAGTAGTACCCCTTCTATCTTTTAAAAAGCTAGCCTATGAAATCTCACTCGATGATATCGGCGAGAAAAAAAAACCATTGCCCTTTCACGTGTATGGGAAACAACCGAAATTTTTTTTTTCAAAATTTTATTTTAATTTCGTTGTATATACTACCACCGTGAATTTTTTCACATTTTTAGAAACAACCGTTTAGCTGGTAGAGGGGGGAGGACACTTATTTTTGAGAAAAATTTTCACTTTAAAAATTTGTGTTTCGCAAACGGAGTGCTGAATCAAAAACGTTCTTTAGTAAACCCCTTATGACTTTTAAAAAGCTGCCCTATGACACCCCATTTGATGATATTGGCGAGAAAAAAAAAATCATCACCCTTTCACATCTATGGGAGACACCCGAAAAAAATTTTTTTCTAAGATTTTACTCTACAGTTCTGACGGCGTAGTTTATATGTATGACCATACCAAATTTCAGCTCTGTAGTACCAAGGGTTTCTTAGGAAACCCGCAGACAGACGAACAGACGGACATGGCGAAACTATAAGGGCTCGTAGATTACTATGGAACCCTAAAAATGCTATTATTATTACTAAGTTACGGTCTTATAAAGTTTCAGCATTTAGGTACTATTTTTTGCATCAATGAGTTTACTAATTCTCACTAATACTATGATAGTACTTTGCTTCTTATTGGAATATTCATTGCTTTGGGTTATTGACTCTAATGTTATGTTCATCAGTTGGGATTTTTTTTACCAGCCCATTTTTTTCTAGGCACAGGGCCTCCCTTCGAAATACGAAGGGGATTTAAGCCATAGTTAACCCATCTTATAATAAAAAAAAATTAAAAAAATAGTCCAACATGTTGGCCCAAATTAGAAATCCGTACATAAATCCAAAAAGACGGATTTAGTGGTACAGGCCCGCCCCAGGATTTGAGCCCACGACCTTCGGATTACAAGTCTGGCTCAGTACCAACTAGGCTATCACCGTTCAATTAATGGTTCAGTTGGTTATAGCCTCTTATTTAGAGGTAACCACCCCTATATGAAGGGTTCATCATATGGGTAACCATCTCTTACTAAAAAAATCTTTGCAGTTGGTTATTGGCTCTGTGTCTGAAAAGCAGGTCTGAAAATTTGCATTTATTGTAGTTTTCAGACCTGATGGCATCTACCCTTTTGCCTCGATCTTTAGATGCATAATTAGTTAAGACGGGAGTGCGATGTCACTCCGCAGTTTATGCATGTTCGCGCGGCGGGCATACTGAGTATGCCAGCGAGCGCGGGTTGCCATTCGCCGCGCGCGCGCTCACCGCGTTGGTCGCGAGTTGAACAAAATAATAAGTTTACCTACTTATTAACAATATTAAAACCAGACAGAAACACGTTTTGCCATCACAATAGTCTGTTGGTGTCTGTAGTTAGTAGTTATGTGGGCTAGATATCAAATAACATGGTTGGTTATGTTAACTTGTGTTTTTACTTACTACACTTCTAACTAAAGTTACTCTTGATTTTATAATCTTACTTGATTAATTTCAATAATAATTTTACCTCTAAATCGGCGGCGATTGTTAACCCTGAGCTCTCGTCGCGAACGCGGCATCGAGTCGGCGGTGCGCAATAGAATATGAACGCTAGCGGCCGACTATAAGTTTCAATTTCTCTTGCAAGCCTGTGCTGCAATAGTAGGCAATTTTTTATGCCTAAAGTTGACTTTTGTTAAGGAGTGAGACTTCTGTACGTTAGTACTATTATTTATGGGTGGGCATTAGAAATTCGGATCCTGAATTTGGGATTAAAAAGTGGTTGGGGGGCAGGGGGGAGGGAGGGGGAACCCCCCCTGCCACTCCCCCCCGCGCAGATTCTTATTTTTTTTATGAATTTTTAAAAATTGAGGTGGGCATTAGAAATTCGGATGCATTTGAAATTCGGATCCCGAATTAGGGGGGAGGGGGGGAACCCCCCCCTGCCACTCCTCCTCCCGCGGAGATTATATCGGGGCAGAAACTGTAGGTTAGGTTTGTTATAAGAGATGTTTCTTGTTAATGAATATAAGAAGCTAAAAGTTTTTCTCTTGATTGGTAATTGATTAATAAAATGTGAATGGATGTTTGTTATTCAATCTTCCAAAAAGAGCTTAACAGATTTGGATCAAACTATCCAGTATTTAATTACTAACTCATACATAGACAGTTACTAGATAATACAGTTCCAGGCAGAGCCTCGTTTTTCGATAATTGTAGAACTTGAACAAAAAAAGTGTAAATTCTAAAAGTGCACCTAATCTTTTCCTGTGCTTTACAGAATGACATGAGTTATAGATCTTAGAAATAGAAACCTGTGTACATTTACAATTAGAAAATCATTGTTTGTAATAGACGAAGTAATATGTTCGACTGTAATACTTTTTAAACATCTATTTAACAAAAAAGTGTTTTACAAGTGTAGCCCCTTTTCCGACACGCCGACCGACTAGACTACGGATATCCCATCATTTGGTTAGGGTGTCGCAAAGTCCCGTGGGCTGCCCCTTTTCCGACACGCCGACCGACTAGACTACGGATATCCCATCATTTGGTTAGGGTGTCGCAAAGTCCCGTGGGCTGCCCCTTTTCCGACACGCCGACCGACTAGACTAAGGATATCCCATCATTTGGTTAGGGTGTCGCAAAGTCCCGTGGGCTGCCCCTTTTCCGACACGCCGACCCATCATTTTCACTTCAAAATAATATATGAGTGACAGATATACTAACATCTGAGATTACATCGTTCTGTGAGTGATATGCGGAGATAGTTGTGTCGTCGGCCCAGCAGGTCCGTGAGCGGAGGCCGGGGCTCTGCCTCCTGCTGCGCCGGCGCTGCCTTCACGGCCGCTACACTTGGTACCTAGCAGATACAAAACAAATACCTAAAACTCCTAAAAGTAAACAACTTAAAAATAACCCATCCAAACATTTAAGTAGCTATGTGTTTACACTTATACAGTTGACGAAGTGAAAGATAAAAACGTTTCAAGGGCAACAACCGACTTAAAAAACATGAGTAGGTAGTACACATGTTACATAGGTACTTATTTATTGCAAAATCACTTATGTCCTACTTTCGCACGCTCAGCACGGACAAAACCACTTAAAAATTATAAGATACAATCGGCACGCTAGAATCATGTGCATTTACATATCAAGTGAAAAACATGTTCACTTTATTTTTATACTCACATCACTATGAAGAGACCTCCTTGAGCCCAAGATATAACTCTGAAATACTGATTCACACTTAGTTTGGGTTCGCAGACACAATACAAGACTATTAATTCGTGGTCCCATTATAAAGCCGGCAACCGCAAGCGAAGAATATCAGCAAAATGATAAAAAACAAGACAAACAAAATAAAAGTTTTAAGTGGCGAACAGTGTTGCCAACCCAATTTTCGAAAAGGCACTAAACCAACACCGATAAAGCACTAGTTTCTGTATTTAGAGTCAAAAAGGGCGCTAAACGCAAAAAAAATCATTTAAAAAAAAAAAAAAATCTTCAATAACATCTGATTCCCAGTCGTCATGGCTGCTGTCGGAGTCATGGATCTAATACATCGTTGTAATAGGTCCATGGTCGGAGTTGATTGCAGTGGCTGTAACACTAGCTAGATTGTGAAGTTGATGGACCCGGTTTTGATTGCTGTAATTTTTATAATTCAGTTATTCACACAATACAAGAAATTATCCCGATATTGTCACAAATTTTCTGCCCGCCCCGCCCTGCAATCTGAATTCTTCTCTCTCATTTTAAAACTTATTAGTTTGACCGAGACAAAAGTATAGAAAAAACGTGAATTTCTTAGGTTTAAGGGATTTCCCCTAGAAAAGAAACCGTAGTACGGACATCTTTGTTACTCTTAACTATAATCACATAAAGCTATCATGCTCACACCACATCCCAACATTTCTTTATGAAAATTGTAGAAATCGGGTACAGACTCATGCGCATTTTTTTAAATAAATGAATATACAAGTAATTTTATTAGATACCTATTGTATTTAGCACTAAGTTCTTAAAAAGCACTAGATTGGGCACTAGGAACTAAAATCGAATTTTAGGCACTAATACATGAAAAAAAGCACTAGATCTAGTGCCGAAAGCACTAAGTTGGCAACACTTAGTTTAGTTTAGTTCGCCACTGGCGAACTTCATTTCATATTTCACAAGTCAAATAACAAAATTTTAGGTGTAAGTGAGTAAAACTGTTAGTGTTTATGTTTAGTATAGCACTATCTCTGTTTTACAATCCATAATGTGTCAAAAAAGCGGATTTCCAATGAAACGAACATATCCTTTTTGACGGCTGGAACTTTTTTGTTAGATTAAAAAATAAAGACTATAAAATTAAAAAACATACAGCCTAATTATTTTTATATTTTCTTTTCCCCTTTCTCTTCACCACCAGTTCTTCAGTCTTCAGTACATGTTTGGTACCAATACTCTATGGTACCAATAATCACACAAAAAAATGAGAGCAACTTGAACTGAATAACTTGAGTAAAATCCTGAAGTTCAACTACAAAACGAGACTGTACGGGCATATTTTGCTTTGTCTCCCCTCCCGGTAAATATCTCATTTCTGTTATCTCTACCTGATAATAATAATAATATATCCTTCTTAACTTTATATCTGTCAATAACATAAAATTGTAGCTAGATACTAATTTTTCTCTTTGGTTTTTTTTGTGTGATTTATGTTTAGTTCACTTAAGTTCTCTCCTCTTAGCTGTTTAATTTTTTTTATTTTTTTTTGGAACGTATCTGTTAAGCGCCTTATTCACTATCCATCTTGCTGTACGTCCCGCCAAGGCCATGCAAGATGGATGTAACATACGCACTATCGTGCGTGCATCCAGCATGCCAGATGTAACCGAACGATTAATCTGAGAGGACGTGTTTTATACTCGTACAATGCCACCTGCTTTATCAAAGCGCCAAAAAATGGGAGTTCTTCTCATGTTATCAGCAGCAGCAGAAGAGAGGAAAAAAAATTAGAAGAGGTTTTGGATGAAAAAAATTTACCATAAGGGTGCGGAGTATACTCAAATCCCTACTAATATTATAAATGCGAAAGTAACTCTGTCTGTCTGTCTGTTACCTTTTCACGCCTAAACCGCTGAACCGATTTTGATGAATTTTGGTACAGAGATAGATTAGAGCCTGGGAAAGGACATAGGCTACATTTTATCCCACAGTTGGGCACGATATAACCTGTAGTCCACGCGGGCGGAGCCGCGGGCGGAAAGCTAGTTAATAATATAATGAATGATTTGAAATGGGCACCAGATCTTGTAATGCGTTCATTCTTTTTTGTTTATTTATATAGTCTTTGCTTGAAACACTCCACAGACATGTGTGGGACTTATATCTTTCAATAAATCTTGAAATTGTTTCACGATCCATTTTGTTGCGATTGCGACACGACGTGCATTCACTTTGCGACACAAGCTCTAAATGCCAATCTGCTGTACAGCAAGTCTATTCACGATCAAGCACGCACGACGCAGGACCGCTCTGACGTACGTCCGCGCTATTCACTATCAGTGTTGCCATATATACGGATTTGTCCGTATTTGTACGGATTTTGCAAGTTCAATACGGATGAATCAAGATTACGGATTTTTATACGGATTTACTCTAAACACAGAATAAGCTTTAAAAGAACCCCGTTTTCGAGCCTTCTTTACCTAATTTTGACCAATTTTGTCATAACGCTGGTGAGTTTGCTCCACTGTAGTGCGGCAGTACAGCAAAATTTCTTCAATGAAGACGAAACCAAGAAATAAATTATGTACCTGGACGATAACGGACCCGCCACTACTAAACGACTTTTAGGAAAATCAATCACCCTCTTTTGATTTAAATCTTGACTCAAAAATGTTACGCTTCATTTTTATACGGAATTCATACGGAATTTCAATAAAAATATGGGATATTTATACGGAATTTCAATAAAAACAGAAATACGGATTTTATACGGATTTTTGTAATGAAAATACAGATTTCACGTCTACTTCATGTGGCAACACTGTTCACTATCCATCTGCACGACGGTCGCGGTGGTGGGGGCGCTTGCTGGATGAAAAATTGCTCGTGCAAATCCAGCAAGCTAATAATAATAATTATCGACGTACAGCAAGCCTATTCACTGTCGTTTTTCATCGTGCATCGTGCATGACCTTGGCGGGACGTACAGCAAGATGGATAGTGAATAAGGCGCTTTACTTTCCCCATCGTGCATTTTCTCTCTACAACGTGAAGTTGGCGGAATTGCGATCACGCAGATTGCCATAATACAAGATTCTCTATTCTAACAAAAAAAATAGAAATTTGCTTTTTTCAAGCTTTCCCCAGTTTTCTACCCATGAAAAATTTTCGAAACTAAAGCCTGGCGCTCTGAAAACGTCTCATGATCCATGGAAGCCGTGTAGAATATAAATATTGCGGGTGGTTTACGTTAGTGGGAAGATGGTGTTTCTGAGGGAGGAAGGCAAGGAATTGGCGTCCGCGGAGGTGGTATCAGGCTCCGGGCGGAGGCAGAATCTGGCTGTGGTGTCGCGAGACGAGCCGGCGTTGCTGCTGTTGGAGGCAGGCGTTCGCATGCGATCCTGGCCTCTTCACGCACTCAAACTCATCACCGATCAACCCGTACGTGTTATCCCAAAATTACAATCCTAAGTTTCCTAGTGTTTTTGCCCTAACATGACACAGCGACCTCTTATTCAATATAATCAATTTTCCCTATAGAGACCGATTGCCAGATTTCCGCCCGCTACTTCAATACTAAAGACCAAGGTCTTTAATCAATGCGTCCTACCAGTCATGACCTACGGAGCCGAAACGTGGAACATGACAGTGAGGTTGGCCCACCGATTGCACGTCGCTCAGCGAGCAATGGAGCGCTCCATGCTCGGAATCTCGCTAAGGGATAGAATCCGAAACGAGGTCATCCGACAGAAAACCGGAGTGATGGATATTATCCAAAAGTGTAGCAAGCTGAAGTGGCAGTGGGCTGGCCATGTCTGTCGCAGAACCGACGAGCGTTGGAGTAGACAGGTTCTCGAATGGAGACCACGTCTTGGCAAACGTAGTGTAGGACGCCCCCCAGCCAGATGGTCAGATGACCTAAAGAAGATAGCGGGTAGTGGCTGGATGAAAACATCGGAGGATCGTGCAAAGTGGCGCACCTTGGGGGAGGCCTATGTTCAGCAGTGGACTGCAATAGGCTGATATGGATGGATGGACTTCAATTGCATGGTAAAGTTATGTATTCTTGTTTCAGTGCCTAAGATAACTCTGACCTGAAGAGTGATAGTAGAACAATACCACTAGAGCAAATATACTTTTGCATTTAATTTTATTTTAGTGAAATTGATAATTCTACAATAGAATACTACCACCCATAGAAACTAACCTAACCCAAGAGTAATGTAATTTTGCTATTAGCTAACACATCAGTCCACCCATCACTCTCCCCAACCCCCAGCATCCCTACATTCAACTGGCTCTACAATTAAATCTTTATCTCCACAGGGTGGCAACATAACAGTGGAAGCTGGAGGTGAAGTGGTAACATGGACATGTACTGATGAGGCATCGCGTCGGGAGCTGTCTCGTGCCGCCGGAGCCGCGCTCGCAGAGGCCGGGAGCTCTCTAGGGGCCGCGCGGCTCGCTGATGAGGCCCTCAGTGCGCTGCTGGAGGATGCTGAGCCAACTGATGCTGATGCTGAGCAGTGGGTGCGGAAGCTGGCTGAGAGGCTTGCTAAACTTGATGCTCTTAACATCGGTGGCATGCTGGCTGCGGCTACTGAGGTAAGATATTGTTTTTTATAGTTTTTATATCATAAAAATTCAGTGAAGCAGTATCCACATTAAGAATCATTTTGATTACATTGATTCTTCAGAATAAATTAATAATTAAAAAGTTTGTGTATTTACCTAGGTACTTAAAATTTGTACAAATGTGAGACTTATAGGCTTTTTTGTCTTTTAGATAGAAATAAGGTAGTTAGATATCTACACTACAATATTATAAAGAGGAACGATTGGTATTTTTGTATATGACGAATAAACTTAAAAACTACTGGACCGATTTCAAAAATTCTTTCACCATTAGGATGCTACATTATCCCTGAGTAACATTGGCTACATAATTTTTCCCGAATTCCTACGGGATGCTAGTAGTTTAATAATTCAACAGAAAAATTTGTAAATAGTTAAATACTTAGATAATGACTTAGAAATTTTTCTAGGCTAACAACGACACTAACAGAAATCTGGTTTTAGTACTAAGTAACCCCCTTTATATGAACTAGGGTGGGGGCGCAAAATTAGCTGAGCGCCTCGAAGCAGGCGTATCAGCGGGCACAGCGCTCTCAGCTCGCCTGGGGCGCTACGAGAGCGTGGCGCGCGCCGCCCCTGGGGCCACGGCCGCGCGCTCCGGCGCCGCCCGGGGCGACGCTAACGCCCGGGCACTGCTAGCCGAGCTCGACGCTATCTACAAGTGGCTGGATGCCCCGGCGTTGCAGGATCTAGACTCGCTTGGACAGGTGAGTTAGATATTTGTGTAGTAGATCTGTCAAGTGTAGAAACTATAAAATGTAAAATCTGTCAAATGTAGACTACGATGTCAAAAGTATTATCTGTTGGATGTAAGTAGAGTAAATGAGTAGAATTTCTGGTGTTGATGACTTGGTTTAGGTTTTAGGCTTTCACACGGCGTATTTCACATTTGTCAAAGAATACACCGATGTTGCAATCACTGCACTTTAAAAGTAATTTAATCGCTATCAGGAAACCAAAAAATTTAATTCTTTTTTTTGTCTTAATATTTAACGAGAACTCTAGGTGGTTATGCCAGCCTCATGGTACATACATCAGGCCTCTGTACATACATTTCCTACTATCACACATCTTGTATACATACATTTCCTCATGGTACATACATCAGGCCTCTGTACATACCTTTCCTACTAGAAGATATAATTTTTAAATCTTATTCTAGAATTCAGACACATTTAAAAAAAAAAAACAATGAGTTGCACTCCGGGAGTGCCGGCAGAAGTGAAAATTTGAATATTAATGTTGTGCATTAATATGGGAATAAAACAAAATACACAAAAAGAGTTCGTTATTCTCTCAGGATTCGAACCCTTGACCTGTTGCTTACAATCTGGCAACTTTTCCACTCGACCGAACTGTCTACTTTCTCAGTAAAATAGTCTATCGGTATTTGCGCACTATGTGCGAATAATCGTTGACATCGTTGACATCTGCCACTGAGATAATTTTACCATAGGGATGCCATCTGTCCGGGTTTCCACCCATACTTCAAAAAGTACACAACGTTGCTAAAGAAGTTTTCACTTCAATAATTTTCCACGTTAAAAACGTATGAGTCACCGACTTCAATCCCAACAACAGTTCGCACAAAGTAGATATCTAGTTTTTTGCTAGTAGATATTTATTTAGATGATGTTCTAGTTTGTAGTATATTTTGTTTTTGTTGATTTTTTTTAAAAGCGCTGAATCATTTTCGATAAAATTTATATGGGACCTCTTCAGGAGTATACTCTTTCGAACAAATAAAGAATTTTGAAAATCGGACAACAGTTGCCGGAGTAATCGCGTAACAAATATACAAAAAAAAAAAAAAAAAAAAAAAACATACAGTCGAATTGAGAACCTCCTCCTTTTTTGAAGTCGGTTGAAAAAGGTGGCAACCCTATCCTACGCATTTTCGATGACGGTCACGTGACATCTGACGGTCTGACGCGAGTTCATCGCGAGTTTAAGGCGGTTGCTGAGGTGTCATTTTCATACAACACGTTTCACCAATACACGCCGGACTGAAACTATATCAGATTCTCCAAACTACTTTGAAAAATTGTTTAAAAAATCTAGTTTTCGGCAACCGAATAAAATTATTAATAAATCAAACCATTTTGAAATTATAAGTCTTCGAAATTATTAAAATTTTTGCCTGGGTTCTGTTTGTGTGCGTTACATTTACACAAACTGGCAGATACGTCGATAGGAAATGTTTCCCGCCATACATAAACTGGCCGTTCTGAGACGTGATACTGTTTACTTTGTTTAGTAAAAAAAATAAGTAAAATGATTTAAAAATCACGTTATTTTAAATAAATTTAAATTTAATATAACACATATATTACAAAAACTACTTAGAAATGCTTCTTATTTATTTATTTTCATTTTTTTACAAGGCTTTACCCGAAATGTATAGTTTTCAAACGCACTTTTATTAATGTCACAAATTATGAAATGTATCAAGTTAATGTCATTGATTTGTTTGTTATGAATATAATTTTTGTAAATTTTGTGTTTCCTCTAATTTGAGAATGGTAAAAATGGTTGTTCATAAGAACGTCCGATTGCCATTCGATTGAAATAAGCAAATCGCCAAACAGCTTACGCGTGACCGAGGCCGAATCCCAAGCTGTCTCGAGCAGTCGAGTTACCTATATTTTTCCTAAACCATGAACCAAAAAATGCGTCGTAAGTATTTGTAAGCCATATAATAAGTGAAAATTCTAGTAGCAGTAATCTACAACAAGTTTTCATTTTGTTTTATTGTAGCCGCAGAAAGGGTCCCGTTCTGTTTTCCCACTAAACTGAAAAGCTTTCCCCAAGGATCAGGTCTAAATGTGAAAACAATAGTTTGCCTCTCCATCCAACTCGAGTTATCAGCTGATATACCTACCTCCATAGTAGGTATAAAAATTTTAGAAGTGGAATTTATTTTGAGAATTTCTTTGAGGAAAGTTTTCAGTTTTATAGAAAATTATCCTCTAAAGGTTCGTTACTTATCAAAGTCGCCTTATAAAGAGAAACAAGCACCCCGCTTTTGAGTGTTTTTAATATGATAATTATTTTAAAAACTTCATTTTTGCAATCAATGAGCATTAGACAGGCTCATTCATTGCCTTTTTCTAGAGTAAATAAGAAATAATTTCATTACAGATACAGGGTCAACTCAGAACATCGGGAAGGGGCATTGGGACAAGACAATTTTTTATAAAACATGCATGCGGCCAAAAGAATGCCTTCCAATCTCTAATGCAGAGATCCACCGTCTTATAAAGGGCCCATCAAGTAAGTATAAAACGGAAAAAAAATAATATCAGCTCGTCATAGTTTTGAAAAATAAAATTTTTATTTAAAAATTTCTAAACGAGTCTCTCATTTTAATTTGTATAACCTGGTATGATTAGTTATTAATTCAAATCCCAAGAAACACCAGCCAAGTTCGTCACACACTTATGAGAAGAAGAATTCAAATCCCTAATTCCCAACTAATATCACAAATGCGAAAGTAATGTGTGTCTGTCTGTCTCTCAGTTATTCTTTTAGTTATTACGCCTCAACTACTAAACCGATTTTGATGAAACTAGGTACAGAGATAGATTAGACCTTGAAAAAGGACATAAGCTACGATTTATCCCATAGCTGGGTATGAATTAACCTGTAGTCCATGCGGGCGGAGCCGCGGCCAGAAAGCTAGTTATTTATAATTTAATACGATATAATCCTCAAGAATTCAGGCTCATTATGTCCTTTTTCTTAAAATGTCCTTTCTCAAAATGTTCTCTTCGCGTAATGTCCTTGTCGAAAAAGGACATTTTTCAAAAAGTGGTTAGGCTAATATTTATGTCTTTTTCTCAAAATGTCCTTTTAAAAAAATAACTTATGTACAAGCTTTGGCTTACTATGTTATTTTAATTTTTGATCGTTTTTTCAATTTGGAATCCATGATATTTTCATGAATATGTTTTTATAGACATACCAGCATTCCACTCGGGATTTCGTTCCCGTGGGAATTCGGGAAAATTATGTAGCCTATGTCTAATGTTGAAAGAATTTTTCAAATCGGTCCAGTAGTTTCGGAGCCTATTCAATGCAAACAAACAATCAAATCTTTCCTCTTTATAATATGTATAGATACACTGTCGAGCTTATACAGAGTGTAAGTGTAATACATGATCACAGATATGGGTACATTAATATATATCTATATGGAACTGTTTTGTTAGCAAGCACCCGCAATTGTATTTCTCAGTAGGTAAGCGAATTATGTAATTTCTTAAACCGTAGATCATGATCGGTCCCAAATAACCATTTTTCCCGGAAACGTCAAGGAGGTATCGTTATCTACTTTAGCGCTACGCAATGTACAGAATGCGATGTATGTTTTTGATGTTTATGTTTTACGCGAATATTATAATTTTTTAATATAATATAGACTATAATCGTAACACTGGTTGTGACACCAGATTTCACTCGTTCCTTGTGGCAACACTGGTTTTTACGCAAAGGTTACTTTTCCCATAGGTAACAAACACCACAGTAGACATCGCATCGATTATCGATAAAACACATCAAAATGTTTTTAAACGATTTTATTTAGCTTGCCTTGTTATCTAGTAATTGAAATTTGACCCTTTCCTGTTGACGGATTGATCTAAAATTTTGTAGGTAAGTACACACCTTTAGTTTGGATAACAATATAATTTAATATATTCGGTATCATTGTAAATCCAAGATGGCTGCCGCTGCAAAATGGCGGATTACAAATTACATATTCAATATGGGTATCAAATAAAAAGTCTTGATTAGTAGAATAGATTACATTATTAAAAAAAACAATATGGCCGCCAACAATTTAATTTTTTTGTTTGATAAATTCCATAGATTGATGAGGAGAGTAGTGTGATGACTGGTACCTAGCACCTACTGAATTATTGTTTAGCTTTTAATACATTGTCTACATTATTTTAATCGTTTAACTTAACAAATTTTCTAACTCATTTTTTTTCGTAATAATAAGCTAAATATTCAAAGTTAAGCTATTATCTCACTGCGTTTCCAGTAATGAACTATGTACTTGTAAAAAAGTTCAAGAGGAGTACGACATTAAGATCTCTGTTGTTAAGTTCTTCCGTTGTGATATTTGGCTGGTGCTGATATTTGCTATATTTTTTGGAATAATAAACCTTTGAGAAAAATATAATCTTTTGTAACATTAATTATCAAAGAAAACAAACTTTATTGTGATTAAAAAATAACAATTTCCAAATCATTTCTGTGAAGAAAATTAATTTAAGAAGCTCGTTGTTATATAAAACGAAATAACAGAGATTTAGTGTAATCCTTCCTTCCTCGTGTAGATGTTCGAGTCCTAAGATAATTCAACTGACACCATTTGTAAGTTCCTGGGCTTAAATTTTTTTAAAAACAATGTAATTAATTTTAATATTTTAAATTTAAGCGCAAGACTGTCATGTTTACAAATGTCAAGTATATGAGTCTATGACATTAATGGATGACTAACCGCGCAACTGATTCCTAGATTTGCGACCATCTCACTTTTGAATTTAATTTTGGATTTTCTTTTTATTGGGTTATTTTGAAACACTTGCCGACGTAACGTATGTCGCTCTGATTGGTTTTCCACCAAATATGGTGGACAGGCTCTATGTTGTCTTTTTATTTTGATAAAAAATATAATCTCTCATTCATTCTGAAAAACGTAACTACATTTCTTTGCCTTTTTTTAACCTGACTAATAAAGAAAAACCACAAATTAAGAATTAAGTATTTGTAACTGATATCATGTTTATTGTAGAGACGATATAACGCGATGTATATCCATTGGCTAGTGAATTTTATGGGACTTTAACGAACAGACTTCAAACTAGAAAGGGTTATTGGTAGACAATTGTTCAAACACCGTGACTCATTCAAACCGAAAAATAGATACTCTAATTTGCTACCAGTTCAGATAATAGCGTTATGAAATAGCATAGTCAGAAAAGCACAACTTTAAATATTTTACTTATTATTACGAAACCCTATCTTAATGTGTTACATCGATACTAGATCTCTTCTGCGGTAGTACCAACGGTAATAGGGTCTTCGTCGTGGTTAAACTCGCGTAACAGCCAGGATAACAACAAGAAACGAGTGAAATCTGGTGTAGCAATCAATATAACGTGAAATTAGTGGAAAATTCCACTGAAAAGTTATTCAGAATGATATTCTGAATCAGGGTTTCAATTTTTGCAAAGCCATCCCTAACACGAAACGTTTTGAAAGACATATTTTATGCTAAAGCTGGTCGCAGTTGGTATGCTTTCAGGGAGGCATAAACTTGCCAGTATTTTCTTTTGCAAACATTATGTCCGTCATTTAAAATTGTAATTTACATATGGTAATATTTATGTAAAAACGAATATCCGTCATCGTGGGTTTCAAAATGGATGTCATTTTCGTAAACACCCCCGATAATCAGTAAATAGATACCCATATCAAAATTTACAAAGAATTTTCCTTGAAAAAATTCGGCCACCTTGAATTTTTGAGGCCCTATATTGACTTTTCCTGCGGCTTCACCTACCAGTGGCGGGACCCCGCCTAGACGTAATTCAGTTCAAAATAATATGTAAGTCATTAAAAAAAAAGACATTTTACGAATAGAACATTTTGCGAAAAGTACAATATGAACTTGGACTTTCTATTCAACACCATAACGCAACTTTGATTTCCTACCTAGATTTATAGGTATCTACTAACAATCCGCTTCGGGTTCGAAAAGGTACCTATTGCTGAGTGAAGCACATAAACAGTCACCTATCATAGTCATCTTTTAGAATGGGGTACCTAACCTTAATTACTGCTTTCAAATATAATTTCACTTATTTTTGAATGTTCTGAAGCATAAAAACGGTCACCCATCATTCTTTAATTCTTAAGAAGGTTGCCTAACCTCATTGATCGCATTCAGATTGAAACTGAACTGAATTTTGTGTGCTCAAGAATCGAAAAGCGGCTAGAAAAGATCAATATGCTAGAGATAGAGAAGTTACGAACTCAAAATTTTGGTTTGTATTTAGATTCCTAATGATCTGACAGATAAAACGCCTCCTACTAGTAAATTGACAGATAAATACGCGAGAATTTATGAATGAAACTCGCAATTAGAATGTCTATGTGTGCGTAATAAACTTTTATTGCACGTTTTCGCAATACACGGGAAAATAAAACATTAAAATAAACTGAATCCTTACTATAACAGTCAAAGATAGATACGGCTTTCGGCAATTTCAAAACATTATGCAAAACTTGTCTTGATTATAAAATAATCGAGAAAAACATGACGAAATTACCGATTCTAAAAACAGCGCCATCTAGTGGGACTTTTTCAATTTTGGTTTCACAGCAACCGCCTTAACCGTTTTCCTACTTTAGTTATTCAATGACGTTGATCTTTTCATCCCAGTAAACTATTTATTATGATAGTTTATATTAACCTAGAACAAGCACAAATTATTAAAAGTAATGTGTAGAACAAGCTGTAATATGGTCACAAAGCAACAATGCTGTTATACAGCATAATTTGCATTTAAAATGGGCCATGATAACAAAAGAAATTATCAAGTTTGGTTCCTGATTTTTAGAGTTCATTTGCATTGATTTTTATAAATACAAAATAACTTCTGTGCAATATAGCTTTGTATCTATAGGCCAGAATAAACTCCTCAGCTCTAGAGCTGTTTCACATTTCATTAAAATTAGAAAATAAGGAAATTGGTTATAAGATTTTTAATTTTTTGAAAAGATTACCCCTCGGAGTTTCTTATCTATTCTTCTCATGGGAAGACTGCACCTTTTCCAATAGGCATAGAGTCATCAAAAGAACGAATATGCATGTCTAAATTTAAATCCTTGTAATATCTTGAATGAACGAATATTGATGTTTGTATTTAAATCATTTAATTTTAACGTAACTTTTTTTTATTTATTATAAGATGGGTTAACTCTTGACCTCAATCTTGACCATAAAGGTTAAAGATGAGGCTGACGATGGAGCGAGTTAACCCAGAAAATGCCTATAAAGGCACTGGTACTCCCACGCACCGACGGAACACAGCAAGCTGTTTGGCGTCGGACTTCGGTAGGAGGGTGGTCCTTTACAGAGCCTACCACACCGCAAGAGACCATAAGACGACACCTCAGATTCAGAAAAAAAATGAAGTGTCGTTGCCTGGGATGGATTATTAGGAGGCAGGTCTCATTTGTTTTTCCTTAGTCGCCTCTTACGACACCCACAGAAAGAGATGGGGTGGTGTTATTCTCAACCGATCATCACACGGCTAACAACCGATCACCACACGGCTAACAACCGATCACCAACTTTAACTTATTTTAAGTAACATCCTGAATGTTCTACGAAATAAACCTATTTTGATTTTGTCATAATCTTAAGCCCGTTCCAAGTGACCTGAAGAAAACCCCAATGTAATTCCTTCTTACCTTCCAGGCTGTGAAAAGGAAACTTTCCTCAAAAATGTACTTCAGATACTACGGGCCAGGCCGAACGATAGTCCGAGAAAATCATAAAGCGTATGCTATGTATTTTGTGGTGTCAGGAGATCTAAACGTGACCCAGCAAAGTTACGACCACGTATTGGAACAGACGGTCGATGTGCATGTCGCCCAAATGGGCACAGGCGATACTTTTGGTGACGTCTCATTGCTCCATAACATACCAAGGACGGCTACTGTGACAACTATAGGTACTCCCAATTATTTGAACACTAAATAATACCTATTTCATCAGTAGTCCTTCTATCTTTTTTATTTTTATTTATTAATAATGGGTTGCTCTTGACCACAATCTAGCAGAAGGGCGAAGATGAAGCAAGCTCACCCAGAAAATGCCTATTCACTCGAACTTTAAAGAGGCCAAGGTTATATGAGCTCGAAAATACAGACACATGCAGGGAATTCCATTCCTTGGCAGTGCGCAATATATATGTCGCCGTAAAATAATAAGAATCGTAAGTTGATAAATTTTCGAGGTAGTTTATCAACTATCGTTTGTTGTCTGTCATAGACAGCAAGTATGCTGAGTTCTGTGTCCTATTTGCTTCTACAATCTACGTCACACATTTCGCTAACCTTTTTTTTAATTGTATAAGAACATTGTACAATGTTACAAATTGTTAAGAAGCAATGAAGTTTATCTATCTATCTATCGGAAAATCATAAACGGTAGTTGAAATGTATTATTTAACGCAATAAATTTTAGCTAATTGATCAACTTACGGTGCCTGGTTGTAAGTTTATCAACTTACGATTTCACCATACGTCAAATCATACAAGAGTGGACCAATCGCTGCTCAGTGTACATTTTTACGTTAATCTGATATCCGTAATATAATACACTGTTCTCTGATTGGTCAATGGCATTGGTGGCAAGCTGTGGCAATTGATTATTCATAGAGTTAACATCACCTAGACCTGACAATTTAATATTGATACTTTAGTTCAATAACAACAAAACTAATTTAAAGGAAGGTTTTTAATAAGTCCATGATAGCAAAAGATATGCATGTACTCGTGATTACAAACAACTTTTACTATGGGACCGACAATGAAATCGTGAAAAAGAAATCAGCTATTTCATACATTCTGTTTGAACTTCTATGGAACAGCAGATTTTTTTTTCGCGATTTCAGAATCAGTCACATAGTAAAAGTTGTTTGTAATTACGAGTACATGCATATCTTTTGCTATCGTGGACTTTTTAAAATCACACGATATACAGGGCTTTAGCTTAATCTCTTTCAACCTCTGGGGCAATCAGTCCATGAAACTGAACAACTTCCCCAAGGAACATAGGTCAAAATACGAAAAAAAATGTTGAGTTTCCATACAAACTTCATCAGCATATACTTAGCGCATTTTGTATGGGAGATCAATTTTTTTTTCGTATTTTGACCTATGTTCCATAGCGCTGAGTGAGGATCCGCGGGATCTAACAAGGATTTCCTTTGACTCTCAGTCGCTGATGTTGGGCGCAATAAGTTAGGCGCTGTTTACAAAAGCGATGGCTCGGGCTCGGCGATGCGGTAACCAAAGTAACGTAAAATGAATCTTATAGCTATGGGGCAAAGGTTTGGTTTCGTCCGTTGCACCATTTACGGATATCTCTTCGTGCTTCTATTTTCCGCAAAAAATTATAATAGGGATGTTGACAGTGTTTGTCAAAAAATAATGCTAGAAATGTATTAATATCCGAAAACAGCATTAAAATTGGTTTATAAATGAACAAGTTATTAGCGTTAATATTAACGTAAGGACTAGTTATCTCGTTTTGTGGGTAGAGCTACGAGTAGCTATCTCGTTTTTACCTACGTAAACAAATGGCGGTGACGGCATATGCCTGTAAGTGCATCTCTTTTTCGTTGTTTGACAGTTTCCCCCTCTATTGAAATTTAATAGCTTGTAACTTTTTTATTTCTCAATAGTTTTCAAAACTTATTTAGGTTTTGGGTTTTGGATTCAGTTCCTTTAAGATAAACAATAAAAAAAATTGTCAACATCATTTTGAAATAACAGAATAGAGCGCAGAAAAGCATCACAAATATGTAATATACTAATTAAGATATCATCTTTCAGATCATTGTGAACTTTTAATGTTAAAAGTAGAAGACTTCAAGTCAGTTCTATTAAAGACAGTGCAAAAAGAGTGGGATCTTATTCAATCTACCATGGAAAAATTTACATATTTTGAAAATCTAGATGCGGTACTGTATTAATATTTAATATGTACACGCGCGAAGTTTCTCTGCGCGATCAAATCAGAAATGAGGAAATCCGCAGGAGAACCAAAGTCCAGTGGGCAGGGCACATTGCTCGTAGGAATGATGGCCGCTGGGGCAGAAAAGTACTCGAGTGGCGACCACGTACTGGAAGGCGCAGCGTAGGCAGGCCTCCCACAAGGTGGACCGACGATTTGGTAAAGATTGCGGGAAACCGCTGGATGCGGGTGGCGTAGGACGACCGATCGAGGTGGAGATCCCTGGGGGAGGCCTATGTCCAGCAGTGATGATGATGTACACGCGGCAACACATCAGGCTATTAATTTGACCTTATTCTTATCTCACTCGTAATAGCACCGGCTATCGTAGTGCAAACGGGTAACCTGACGTGCTGCTGACTGTATTTCGATCAATTTAAATAGTACTACAATCTGTTCCCTCAATTTACTACTCACACGTGTTTCCTATCTGCTGGCGATAAGGTTCAAATTGTAATTGTAATGAACTTGTTGTTCTAACTTGAGGCGTTGTTCTATAAGGAGCGAATTATGAGATTGATTTGGTAGTGCTGTGGTAAAAGTGGAAGTCCCTTTGAACTGCGGATATTAGATTCAATTCCTTACCCAAAACGGCAAACTTTTATTATGTAGACAGTATATAACTCTAAAATCAATAAAATTTTAAAACCCCCGACATTTAGGGCCTTACCACAAAAAAATAAACTTACACAAGTGCGAGTCGGACCCGCGCACGAAGGGTTCCGTACGTACCATTATCTACAAAACGGAAAAAAAATCACGGTGATTGTATGGAACCCCCTTAAATATGTATCTTATTCAATTTTTTAATATTTGTTGTTATAGCGGCAACAGAAATACAATCATCTGTGAAAATTTCAACTGCCTAACTATCACGGTTCATGAGATACAGCCTGGTGACAGACGGACGAACAGAGAAGTCTTAGTAATTGGGTCCAGTTTTTACCCTTTGGGTACAGAGCCCTAAAAATGTCTGTATTAGAGTCTGATGCCCATCGAAAGCTGTCCACGAGAGACGGCGGCAGATTTAAAAATTCGACTTCCGAAAACTGTTTTCTACACATAAATCCACACTTTTATGCACCTTACAATAAGAAAACAATCAAATCAAATTAGAAAAAAATTATATAGTGTATTGTATTGTATTGTAAAATCCTTTATTGCACATCAAACAAAATAAATACATTTAAAACAGAAGAGATAAATATTAAATAAATGTAAGGTACAAAGGCGTACAGAAAATAGTATTGAATATTGTCATGGAAATAGATAAATAAATATTTGATATGTAGTATCCAGAAATATTTAAATAAATACATAAATATAGTATATAGTGTAGTGTTTACGTTTATTCAGTATATACTCAGTGTTTTCAGAGGAAAGGACGAATTTTAAATCTGCCGCCGTTTCTCGTGGACAGTTTTCCTTGGCCAGACTTTATACCAAATTTTTAATTTTAGAGTTATTGTTTGGAGCTACGAGTATTTACTGAATTTCGTAATGTTAATGGTTTTATTATTTGCTAGAATTGCCTTTGTTCCAGAACACAAAGCGTGAAGCTTGTGTGATTGCTAGAATGCATTACTTTCTAAAAGATGATGTTATACTTGGTGATGGCCAAGGTGTGGCGAATTATGTGTACTTCGTTGTCGAAGGTTGCGTTCAGATGATTGAAAGTCTTAAAGTGTTAGTTACTCAACAGGGAAGCAAAATAATGTATAAACTCCTACAACCAGCCGAACCTCCAGTATGTTGAGTATTTCTTTATTATATCTACGCTGCACTGTATAGTCGATTTTATTCCGTCTGTAAATACTTAAATAAAAATAAATAAATGCTACACACTCAAAGGCCCACACTAAGGTTTTCCCTTGTGTCGTGGGTCCCTTGGAACATATATAAAGACAAACACAAACACCCATGACCCGAGAACAAACATCTGCTTTTTACACAAATATTTGCCCCAGCTGGGAATCTGAACCCAGGACCCGTCGATCAAGAAGCAGCGCCGCTACCACTCGACCAAAGAGGCCGTCAAGTGTGTTAAGTTCCTTTTTGTTTTTTGGTTTTAAGAGGGAGTCACGGTGGCGTGCTCACTTACAAACTCTCCATACATTTTGCGCTATTTTTCGTCAATGCTTATGATTATGAATTCTGGAGAATAGGTAGTTTCTATGATTTAATAAATGGGACAGTCAAAAGTTTTTAAATCTGAAATAGTTTAGGCATAAATCAGTTTTAATTGAGACTTTTTTTGCATTCAAATATATCGCATAGCTTTCCATCCGGGACCTTCTTCCTGTGGGAATTCTGAAAAATTATGTAGCTTTTGTTAACAGTATTCTAATGATGAAAGAATTTTTCGAAACCGGCCCAGTGGTTTTTGAGCTTATTCGTTACAAACATACAAATCTTTCCCCTTTATAATATTAGTGTTGACTGTACCTAGAATACGGCGATAAAGTTGATTGAATTTAGCAGTTTTAACCGACTTCAAAAAAGGAGGAGGTTCTATGTTCGACTTAATCTTTTTTTTATGTAGGTATGTTCTCCGATTTCTTCGCCATTTATGGACCGATTTTCAAAATTCTTTTTTTGTTCAAAAGAGTATACTTCAGAGGTGGTCCCATTGTCACCAAGTCAGGATTTGATAACGGGATCCTAGCGAAATCGAGGGAAGCCCTCGAATTTAATAGGGGATGCACTTAAAATAGAAAAATAAATAGACTTTTTATAAAAAAATGAAGCCGATTTCAAAAAGCAAAAAATAAATACGTAGTATTTAATGTTCTACGTACCTGCTGATCTGTTTGAAGTCAGTGCCAAGCCAAATTAGTTTGATAGGCTGTACGTACACCTGCTTTCGCACCGACTTCAAACAGATCAGTAGGTACGCAGCAAATTAAATGCTATTTCTTTTTTTTTCTTTTTGAAGTCGATTTATATTTTTAATAGTATATGCTCACAGCCTTTTTCTTTCAATTACTGAAAAAGAGTATAAAAACTGTTACATACAGATTGTTGAATACTTTTGTTATGGTTTCTTTGTACTTATGCCAAATTGTTTTTTAATAAACAAACTAATTTGATATTAATAAAACAACTGTTTTATACAGTTTCTTAAGACTGTCATTTAATCTTTATTTTATTATGAAACTCAATTAACTTCAGCTCGCAACTTCGACTTCCTCTTAATATTCCCACTTGTCTGTTTCTTGAATTAATATTTTTATCAATTTACCAATTTCGTCCGTTGATAAGATTGTATTAATTAATATGCTGAATTTTAAGACATAACATATTTTTAGAAGCCAGCAGAAAAAAACGAAGGCACAACGGATTGGGACAGAAAATGGGGAGAGGTTTTTGCAAAATATCCCATTAAAAGTCCGTCAGTCAGTGTTAACGACACTTTAAATCCATCAGCTGAAGATACGGTAAAAGTATTTAAATCTGAACAAGACACTGAAACAAAAGCAATCTCTTCTAACCAAATAGAACCCATAACAGAGAAAACAAATATTTTTGAGGGTTCGGAAATGATGCAAAATGAAGAGAAGAAGGAAAATGAAGAGAAAATAAATGATGAAGGGACAGCTGAACGTGAACCAGAAATAGATAGCTTAGACGTGAGCTCAACGGTTTTGATGGAACCTGCTGAATATCCGTACAGACAATCTATCAAGTACGTATAATATACAAAATATTAACTGGGTAGTAAACATTTTTAACATTTAACAAGGTAGTAAACATCACAATTCCCTGACTCCGAGTGAGTATGACGAAAATACCACTGTGGTTATTATAGTGGGAAATCATGCTAATATAAGTAGAATAGACCTTAACACGAACATAGGGGTACTCCTGTATATACAGGATAGAACAAAATGTAAATTTATATTGAATTCCTTCCCTTATTGTAGTAATCTGTCAGACAAGCACAATCAGTGCATAAGTAGAATGAATATTCATTTATATAATATAACACATTGTCATAGTGACAGTATTTTCCTTTTTGACGTTAATAAATTTATTAACAAATTTAATTTTACAGATGGTACTTCGTACCTACCTTTTAGTCATAGGAGAAGTTTAGCTACTCTGGTAGCATATAATATATATAATAACCTGACAAATGTTAGTAATATCATAAATGTGAATACTTTAAACTAACTGCACCGACAATAGGAAGCCCCTTGCCGGACAATCTCAGTTGTGTTGGCAAAGGTCTTTCTAGCCAAGTCATAACGAAGGATGTTCTATCAGTGAACAATAAAAATTGTATTCTCAACTTGGTACATCAAAATTTGCAAGGAATGGAGAACAAAGAATTATTGGTAGAACTATTCATTAACTGTAATAAGATTGACATTTTATGCATTACAGAGCATTGGCTACGTAGTCATCAGTTAATGTTTGGTTTCAATAATCACCAAGTTGCTAGTGCATTCAGCAGAAAAATATCTATACGCGGAGGTTCAGCTATATTTGCTCGTAATAATTTAAAGTTTAAAGAACGTAATGACATAGTAAGCTTGTCTGTTGAGCGCATTACTGAAATAGCCTGTATAGAGCTTGAGCAGCTTATTGTATTATGCGTATACAGACCGCCCAAGTCCTCATATGACTTTTGAAAAAATCATGGAGGAAGCATTATTCAAAATCAGTAATAATAATAAAAACATTGCTGTTTGTGGAGACTTTAATGTTGACTTATTAGTAGAGACTTCTCTAGGTAGTAGAATCAAATCTTTGTTTAAGTGCTATAATTTGGTTAATCTTTTTCTGGAGCCTACACGAATTACCGCAACTTCCTAAACGTGTCTGGATAACATATATACTAATTTTAATCCTCTCGAAAAATCAGTTATCCACAAGCTACCCTCAGATCACTCTGGACAATTAGTTTCTTTTAGTGCGCTTCGTGGAAAGGCTGTAGAGAGAGGTATCAAATATGTGCCGATTAGCGACACAAGGCTTGAGAACTTCAGAAATATTATGATCATCAAACTACCTGGTCTAAGATTTGATAATAGTGATCCTAATGTACTTTTCAACTCTGTACTTAGATTGTCTAAACTAGATTTGACACTGTGTTTAAGGCCAAGACGCTAAAGGTTAATGACTCCTTGAAGTTTAGTGATTGGGCGACAGTGGGAATTCACAAAAGCAGAGAAAGGCTGTATGATCTTTATGGTGAGAAAGCATATAACAATTCTGAAACTTTTGTTAATTATGTAAGAGCTTATTCTAAAACTTTTAAGCGTGTATGTAAAGCGGCGAAAGCTATGTTTGCTAGAAATAAAATTAAAAAGAGTAATAATATCATTAAGACTTTCTGGAAAATTATTAATTGTGAGACGGGAAGGGTTAAGTCTCGCAACTTCGATTTTAAAACTCATTATAAATGACAAAATTTTAACTTCAGATGTTGCTGTTGCTTCAGAATTTGAAAGATTTTTTACTAATATTCCGTCTCTACTACTCAGTCACTAGACTCATCTCCCGCTCTCGCTGAATCATTGCTCAAACTGAATGTAGACGAAAGTAAGGTTCCTTTCAGTTTTTCACATGTTAGAATTGTCGACATTCTTAAAACTTTTAAGATGTTAAATATAAAAAAGGCTGCGGACCTTGATGGTCTTTCAGTAAAGGTGATAAACTCCATAATAGATTGTATTGCTCCACACCTAGCGTTTATTTTTAATAAATGTGTTGATGATGGTGTGTTTCCTGATTTGATGAAACATAGTAAAGTAATTCCTCTATTTAAAGCTGGTAGTACATCAGACCCCACCAACTTTAGACCAATTTCAATACTACCAGCCCTTAGCAAGATATTTGAAAAAATTATCCTTAATCAAATAACCACTCATTTCTACGCTAACAACCTTATGAATATAAATCAATTTGGATTCACACGGGGTCGCTCTACAACCGATGCTGGTGTTGAGCTCATTCGTCATATTTTTGCGGCCTGGGAGGACTCGCAGGATGCTCTTGGAGTCTTCTGTGATTTGTCCAAGGCTTTCGATTGTGTTCATTATGTAACTCTGATCAGAAAATTACATCATTATGGCATAAGAGGAGACGCACTTAGGCTTCTGGAATCTTACCTGAGTAATAGGATCCAGAAGGTTGAGGTTAACGGCACTAGGTCACCTGGGTCCGCAGTCTGTATGGGCGTCCCACAGGGTTCAATCCTAGGACCATTCCTGTTTCTCGTTTACATTAATGACTTACCATCTCTTGTTAAAGACGCTCATGAGATCGTACTATTTGCAGATGACACATCACTCATATTTAAAGTGAAGAGGTACGACTCTGATTATGACGATGTGAATACTGCGATCTCAAGGGTAGTTGAATGGTTTACTGTAAATAACCTTCTTTTGAACGAGAAAAAAACCAAATGTGTTAAATTTACCTTGCCCAATGTTAAACAGGTTAATACCAATGTACAGGTTAAGAATGAAAAACTGGGCATCGTGGAATCTACTGTATTCTTAGGAATAACTCTTGATGCAAAGCTTCAATGGGGTCCTCATATTGATAAGTTAGCGAGCAGACTCAGTTCAGCAGCCTACGCAGTTAAAAAAATCCGTCAATTATCGGACGTTGAAACCGCGAGAACCGTATATTTCAGTTACTTCCACAGCCTAATGTCATATGGCATTTTACTGTGGGGTAATGCTGCGGATATCAATAAGATCTTTGTTCTGCAGAAAAGGGCTGTTCGCGCGATTTATCAAATGAGACCTAGAATGTCTCTTAGACAAATGTTCAAAGAAATAGATATTTTGACTTTTGCATCCCAATATATATGTGACAATCTTTTATATGTGAAGAAAAATGAACATTTGTTTAAGAAAAATAGCGATAGGCACAATGTTAATACAAGGACCAAGCATAAACTGGATGTACTAGATAGTCGTCTCCACAAGGTCACGAACTCTTTTATGGGTCAATGTATACGTTTCTACAATAAGATTCCCATGTGTATTCAAAATTTACCTTTGGATAAATTTAAGACAGTGATTAAACAAAAACTTTGCAAAAAGGGCTATTACAAAATTTCTGATTATCTATCAGACAGGCAGCCATGGGAATGAACTGCTCAGCTCTAGAGTTATTTCAGATTTAGTTAAAATTAGTAAATAAGAAAATTTGTAATGCGATTTAAAAGAGCAACCTCAGAGTTTCTTGCCTGTTCTTCTCTGAGGAAGACTGCACCTTTGCGAATAGGCGTAGAGTCAGTAGGATCAGAGGTACGAATGCGTATGTATGTATTTAAATCGTTAAATGTATGTTTGTATGTATTTCATTGTAACTTGTTTTAAGTGACATCCTGAATGTCCTATAAAATAAAGATTTTTCTATTCTATTCTATTCTATTCTCTGCACAAGTTTCCATATATTTTGTTCAGTTTTCAGTGGTGTATAAGGTTGGGTTATATGTCATTTTAAAAGTCATAAAAATAGCTTCATTTTATGCTATGATACCAAGAACGAAACTTATGCAGAGAATTAACTATGAATCGGATACAATCGTATACAGAATAAGAATGAATATCGAATCAATATACGATAAAATTATTCATATATCATTCCCTGCACGAGTCTCCTTGTTAGTGTCATTTAATAAAATAAAGTTT